>BSYO01000023.1:1943695-2543695 GCA_033239525.1 Nepenthes gracilis
CAACTCAAACTTATATTTGTGCTTCAGTACAAACACAAATAGGTGAGAATAAGGCTCTAGCCATTTCTTCTACACTGAGGGATGATGGATGTAGGAAATGAATTATAGCCCAACCACGATGGGATGCATTTGGGTTGGATGGAACCTAGATGAAGCGGACCATATTGAGATGTATAGAGATGTTCAAATCATGCATTGTCAAGCCTCTAGCGAAGTTAACAGAGTAAACCATTTCTTCTCATTCATTTATGGTGCTAATGATGTATAGAGATGTGAGCTAGCTTACCTCAGTTTTTAAGGCTACTTCTTCACCTGGAGTAATAGAAGGGAGAACACAGCTTATTCTTTTATAAAATAAGTAGTAAACTTACCACTCCAGTAGAATTTTCACAGAAATCAGCAAATTAGTTCTCATTTTATTGTCATGAACTTTTCTAGGAGCTTCTCCTATCTTACTCTACTTTGTAAAATATAGTAGAGACAGTAAATAGTGAGAATATATTGTCTGTTTGGCAAGACCACCTCACACCTTTCCATCCTTAAGGACAAGTATGATTTCATAAGGGGATATGTCATAACCCTAGATTACTACTGGTCGCATCAGTTGGGAAGATCCACATCAGCATAGAACAGCAAATCAGCATCCTGCAGCACTAGCAAGCAGTTCAGAAACTCAACAACACAAAAGAATCAGGTCAAAAGCCATAAACTGAATTAGTTTAGCAGTTAAATATGTTAGGCAAAGCTGTTACTGAATTTTATTGTTGTAAAGCTCTATAAAAGCTATGGTAGATTGATTGTAATGATATGCAAGAACTGAATACAAAGCTATAATTGCTATTCCTAAATTTGTCACTTCATTTCTCCTCTATTTTCTCTTTGATTTCTCCCTTTTCTTTCAGCCCAAAAAGATGGCAAAACCCGTGAGTCTACCCATACTTGTACTTTGGTGGATCAGACATCCCACTTTATATTTCTAACCCCTACTAGCTTCCAGGAATAAGTTCAACAGATCAAAACTGGGCTCTCTACCAAAACTGGTAACTAATTGCTTGTTCTGATAGATCTTTCACGCGATCCAAGGGTAACAAATTTTCTATGGATCCTTCAAGATTAGCTATCCCTTCAACTGGTGTTAAATTATACAAATCGCCTGCCCAACTCAAGCTTAATATTTGTGCTTCAGTACAAACTCGGACAGGTGAGAATAAGGCCCTAGCCATTTCTTCTAAACCGAGGGATGATGGATGTAGGAAATGAATTATAGCCCAACCATGATGGGACGCATTTGCATTGGATGGAACCTTGATGAAGTGGACCATACCGTGATGTCTAGAGATGATCAAATCATGCATTGTCAAGCCTCTAGCGAAGTTAACAGAGTAAACCATTTCTTCTCATTCATTTATGGTGCTAATGATGAAATTATATGTTAGGAGCAGTAGAGAAGACTAGAGGATCTTTCCAACAATCTTCATTATAATCCGTGGGATGTCTTAGGTAAGGTGACTTCAGTGCTAGTCAATCTGACTCAAAAGTGGGGGAGGAAATGTTGATTCATGCTCTATCGCAGTCTTTGCTAATGCGTTCATAGATGTGAGCTAGCTTACCTCAATTTTCAAGGCTACTTCTTCGCCTGAGTTAATAGAAAGGGGAACGCAGCTTGTTCTTTTATAAAATAAGTAATAAACTTACCACTTCAGTGGAATATAGAGCTAAATTCCCTACTGGGCATCTCAAATCATTTCATTACTTGCTTCTTGTTGATGGAAACACGAATTACAAGGAGGTGTGTTCAAATCTCATCAAACTGACCTTATCGATAAAGAGAGGTCCCTAAGAAGACTATTCATGGAAGCCCTTAGAAAGAGGATAGTTTCCTTAAGTGAAAAAGCCAAGCTTCATTGTTAGCAGAGGGAGATCAATGTCTAAAGTTTTTGCAGACCATTCCTTAGGACTGCTATGGGGAGAGAAAATGGCAGGAAAATTCTATCAAATCTGCAAAAATGATGGCTCTCCTACCACTAACTTGGTGTAAGTTGAAAGAGAATTTAAATCTTGCCTCCATCAGCTTTTGCAATCTCTTCCAGGGCAGCAACATTAGACTTTGATTCTGTTCAACCGTTGCATTCTGTCAACACGCCCAGAGAAATTTAGGAGAGGGGGCCGATCAAACAGGTCACTATGGAGGAGATTTAGCCTTCGTAGTGTTGGAGACATGAAAGAACCAGTACCTGAAAGATTTTCTGCAGCCTTGTTCACAAAATATGGTAAGCTATTGACCTATGATTTAGAAGTAGGGCAAGACTTCTTCATCCATGTAAAACTCCACAAGCAGGTGAACACTACCATTATTAGCCTTATTCCAAAGGTAACAGTGTTGGATTTAAGGCTAATTTCCTGTTGCAAGATTCTTCAGTAGATCATTTCTAAGATTCTAGCTAACCGGATAAAAAAAACATGCTTCCTCACTTGGTGGATAGAAGTCAGTTGGCTTTCATTGCAAAGGAATGTATTGGGGGCAATGTCTTTTCAGCTCAAGAACTTCTCCATCGATACCACACGGGCAAAATGCACTGTGAAGGTGGATTTGTGAAAGGCCTACAACATGGTGGAATACAATTTTATATTGGCTACACTTGGGACAATGGATTTAGCTCCTCAATTTAACAAATGGATTGGCAAATGCACCAATACTAGTAGTTAAAAAATAGATTTTTTAAAATTAATTTCTATAATAGTAAATTCAATTTATAAGTTAAAATTCGTCAATTGTTCTTTTAAAAATTCTTTTATTAAGGGAGAGCACAAGTTGTCCTACTACCACCATTTATATAAATGGAGAATCAGTGAGTTATTTTAGGACCTAAGGTCTTCAGCAAGGGAACTTGTTCTCGCCCTACTTGTCCACTCTAGTTATGGGGGTGCTCCACGGAATCATCCATGTCCATACTCGCAATGGGAAAAAACACATTCCACAATGCACAATCACTGATGATCTTCTCTTCTCAGCCACAGGCCATACCCTATCTCAGTCATTAGAAACTATCTTACCACATTCTCTTATATCTCGGGGATTTCAACTATTGCAAACAAAAGTGAAATCCATTTGTGCAAATGATTCAAATCTTCTATGCATCCCTTGCAAACATTGCTAGTTTTTCTAGAGGCATCATCCATTGCAAACATTACTGGTTTTTCTAGAGGCAAACTTCCGGTTCGATACTAAGGCATTCCACTTATCAATACCAAATTGACCATTTTCCAAACATATTGATAAGAACTCCAAGTCTAATTCTTGTTGGAGGAACAAATGACTCTCATTTGGTGGAAAGCTACCACTAATTACCTCCATCCCCACTCCACTTCATCTCTATTGGGCTTTCATTTTCATCATTCGTAAAGGCATTCTGAAAAATATGGAAAGCTTACTAAAAATATTTATTTGGCATGGGAATGTAAAAGTAAATGGAGAATTTTGGACACAAAGGAGGAAGGAAACTTGACATTAGCAATTTACTCAATCGAAACAAAGCAATTCTCTCCAAACTTTTGAGGATCATCAGTAGACAGGAAACTTCCACATATGTTCATTGGATCAAACCTTATAGGTTGAAGGATCTTTGTATCCGGACCATTAAAGTGCTGTAGAAGTCTCCTTGAAGCTTTAGAAAGATTATGAAGGTATGGCCAGCTTTGAGACCTTTCATTTGATCCATTATTTGAGATGGCTCACAAACTTTCCACTGGAACCCTCGGTGGAGAGAAACTCTTGAAGAATTCAACACTTTAGTTTCCCTATTAAAACCAAAGTTTGCGCCATTACAAGAGGGACTGCATGAGCTTGGCCAATTGAGAACTCCCTTGAGTTTTTCTTTTTTGAAATCGAGGAGGAAAATGCCTAATTACAGCCCTAACCCTACCAGCCACAGCACCTTCTATTGAGCTCCTTTTGGACATGGCAATTTCATCACTAAATTACCAATGGATGCATAGAACATAGGTGTACTGAAGTCCCCTGTGAAAAGCTTGTTTGGACTGAAAACCACATTGTGACGGAACAATTTTTTTTTTTTTTTCTCAGATAATTCCGTCATTACAGATACAAAAACTAAAGTCCAAAATAAAACTTAAGACTTTAAGGGAAATCGGATAGAATTTCTCTTAAAACCGGGCTAAACTGAATACAAACAGCCTGTCCATAACCTGCAGAGACACAAATATAAATCTCCATACATATTTATAGTTCATACATAGGATCACCAATGCTATCCATGGCTTTAATTCAACTATTCTATCTACTATACCAGAATCCATCGAGGCTAAACTAAAATACAAAACCTGTTTACAACCTGTAAATATACAGAATAACATCATAATATCCATCAACATGAACTCTCATCACTGACACAAGATCATAAGATGCCGTATGATTCCCTACGCCTTACATTTCACATTTCCTGCCCATTATATAACAGTTCGGAGTAGAGACGCCATCTAGGATTGTACAGAATCCAGAAAATATATAGGGAAGTAGAACTATAATTCTGCCGAAAGATAATTTCCTGTTTCACCACATGCATCACATACATTCTATATATAAGAATCCATATACATAAATCCATAAAGAAAACCCAATATTTACATTCAAACTGTATCCTTCAAAGATTCTCCAAAATACTTCAAGTTTCCAAAATGTTTTCGGACTAAGCTTTCACTATTCCTTCTCATTTGGTACAAGCTCTACCATCTCCTATGGAGGGAAAAAAATAGTAAAACAGTGAGCTGAAACCCAACAAAGTATATACATACATGCACTAAATCCCATTATGTAGAATAGTTATGCAGATGTACCATAGTATGGAAATATTTAGGGGTAGAACAGTGCATAAAAAATGGAGAAAGAATAATTTGACAATAATTAAGTTTCAGAAATCAGAAATCAGTGTAATTATACTTCAGAAAGCAGAAATCGGTCTCAACTCTATAAATTATAGAAAATTTCTATTTTATCGGTAAAGAATCCAACCAATAGACCCTACTAGTAGAGGGGGCGAATAATCGAGGATAGATTGTATTCACTCTACACAATCCAAGACTAGAAATAGAAACTGAATTATCCTACCTCATGGGATCAATACAGAAATGTCGGCTCATAACAATAACTACCCTCTAGGTTAACGCTTTGAGGAAGGGCGGACCACGTATAACTATATGGACGGAGTTATCCTCGATTACCATCATAACGTTTTAAGGCATATCGGAAAACCCAACCTAACTGTATATTAGTCCCGGGTCCTAATTAACAGTATCAAAAATATTTTTCCTTCTTATTTCTTAACTAAAAACCCTTTTCAGTTTCAGAAGTCAGTCAGAGTTTTACAATAACTCTTCAGTTAGCTTCAGAACATACAGAAACAGTTTGAAACCCCTTCAGATTTGTTTTAGAATATACAGTAACCATTTTATTATCTTTCAGAAATTTAACAGTATAAATCAGTGTAAATTTTTCAGACATAAATCATATGCTGGACATTATCACATTACAAATTAACATTTACATTAAAATAGTTAAATCCCTTAATTTTCGTACTTAGGGTTTCTCCAAAACTTTCGGACGATAAACAAACACCAAACACGTGATTTTGTACGAAATCAGAGGCATATATAGCAATACATACCAATAAACAAAAAATCTGTCTGATTAATCAGGAGAGATATGTTTTATTACAATAAATATAGAGAGACATGGATTTAAAGCATAAATACCATTTTTGAGATATTAAAACACTATAAAAACAGTAAATAGCATCCGAAATACACTTACCTGAGCTCGATCTACTATTATTTTTACCCAGATCGGTCGGAACGATGAATTTTTCCCTCTTCCTTCTCTTTTCCCTTTTTCCTCCTCCTCCCCTTCGTGGCTGTTGCTGTCGTTCTCCTCTCTCTCCTCAAATCCTCTTTTAAAACACGAAAGGAAAGTAGGCATGCACGGAACCCGTGATTGGTGCTCGAGCGCCTTAGCGAGCGCCGGGTTACTGCCGGGGCGTCGCTCGAGCGCGGCAGGCGCACGACGAGCGGGGCACCTTTGGTTTTTGGCGCCTATTGCCACGCTTGAGTGTGCGGCAAACGCCATACTGATGTGAGGCATATCAATATGCAGCAGCGGGTTTTCTACACTTTTCACTTCCAAAACTCATTCATTTGCATATATTTAGCCTCATCTTGATTATTATTATTTTAATTACTTTGGATTATCATATTCTAGGTTTGGGACCTCACACACATCCTCCCTCATGACTTCATACTTTGGTGATCTATCTACATAGTCTTAGAACCACGAACCAGATCTCTAGGTTTGCTCAATGAAATCCATTATATATCCTTTGCTCCGCAACCCCTGCAACCCTCAATCACCTGTTTTCTCAATGCTGATTCACAAGCCAGGTTTGGACCCTCAATGTTGATTCATACATCCCGATTGACTTGATATTCAGCGTATCTTTGACCTCTCACATCTTCAATCTTATTTTCAGTAAGTTTTCAGCTTGTTTACTCTATTAGCCTCCCCTTTCACTTCACAAACATTTCTTTTTTTCTTCTTTTCAGTTGATGCTGTCACCTCCCGTTCAGCAATTATCTATTTAACTTTGGGGTGTTGGTGTTGGCTTCAATCTGATGTTGGTAGGCTACGAAAGGTTGCATGAAGCGTCTAATATAGCTTCAAATAGCTCAAATAGAAGACTGGGTGGACCTTTATCCATCTTGGAGGATCTATCTTATATGAGGCCTTTCCCATATGAAAATGATCTAGATTGGGACTTCATATTTCCAAAGGAGGTGGTTGTCTCTTCTTTTGAGGAAATGCATCTGCCTTTGGAAAAGCTTAACCAATATAAAATCTCCCACATCGATTGCACATGCCACCTCTTTTGGTCTACCAACTTTTTCATTAAATGAGATGCTTTCTCCAAGTAGGCTTTGACAATTTTGGTGTTCTACTTCTACTCCCAGGCAAAGTTGTAAGCATGAGGATACCTGCCTTTGTAAAGCTCAGCCACAATATGTGGTAAAAGCGGTTGCTGACTTATTATAATATCAAAATGACTTTTATTCGAAGAAAAGTACTTCTAAGTGTTAAAACAAAATTAAGCAACATCGATGATTTTCACTCAATCCTTCTAATTGGCACTCAAAAATGGTGCAAGTACTTAACTAGGTTATTGAATCTCTCTACTAAACCATCATTTTGAAGATAGTAGGTTGACGATATATTCAATGCTAAAACAAGCAGTCTGAAAAGTTTTGACCAAAAAGTTTCGATGAATCGGCCATCTCTATCACTTATAATGCTTTGGGGCGGCCGTTCCTGGTTTCATTTCTCTGATAATAGGTAGGTTGACTACAATCCTTTTCAAAGCATTTGGTAATGATGGCTGCTTGTTCATTTCTAACTTTTCCATTTTGTTTCCTTCCATCAAGCCAATCAAATCCGCCTTTTGCACTCTTATATAATTTATTGTCTTTCTCTACTTTTTTATTTTACAATCCTTCTTCCATTCCATATAAAGAATCCTAGGCACTCCCTAGTATTTGACACTGTGCTTGAAGAAAAAGCACGATATCTCCTCCCCTAAACAATCTCTTAATATTGGAACAAAAGTGGCGTACTTTAAGAAGCGGTCCATGAACACAATATGTATGAGTATTCACCAACCTTGGGCAACCCAGTGATGAAATTGAGGAAACACTTTCCTAGGGTCTACAAGGTGCAACGAGGAGTTCTAGCAATCCCATCGACTTCAAACATTCAATCTTTTCTTACTAACAAATTAGACATACCTTCGTATATCTCATCACATTAACTTTTTTTATCTTGGACTAGTAATAACTCTTCTGTAGTAGGCTTAGGGTACACTGCCACCCCAAATGATCAGCCCATAGTTTCACGACACTCTTTAAGGAGTATCTTCCTTAGTCCTCTAACCTTACGTATTAAAACTTGGTGTCTGTTTGTTAAAATCAATCCATTATTAATTCAAAATATTAGAATCTTACATTTTCAAATCAATTGAAGTAGAGTCATGGCCGTGAGGTCAAGTCTTATACTAAGGGCATTTGCAACTTAGTTGTAGCGTCTGGCTTTATGTTTCAGCTCTAAATTGAATTCTACTAAGAACTCCTGTCATTGAACCTGCTTTTAAGTCAACTTTGGTTGCATGAAGAAGTAGCTGGTAGCAACATTGTCGATTTTCACCACAAACTTGGAACTAAGCAAGTGGTGTCTCCATGTCCTCAAACAATATTTGATCACTAGCAACTCTTTGTCATAGGCTGCATGATGTTGTTCAGCCTCGTTGGAACCAAGCAAGTGCTGTCTCCATGTCCTCAGATAGTGTTTGTTCACTAGCAACTCTTTGTCATAGGCTGCATAACGTTGTTCAGCCTCGTTTAGCTTCCTACTCTTATAGGCTATTGGATGGTCCTCTTGCAATAAGATCTTTTCAAGAGAATAATCTAACACATCAATCTGCAGCTCAAAGTGCTTGGTAACATTCAAAGAGGCTAATACTAGTTCTTTCATTGCTGCAGAATTTAGCTTCTCGAAGGCTTTCTGATATGCTTTTGATTAATCCAACTTTTGATCCTTCTTGAACAAATTTGTTAAAAGCATATCTTTCTTTAAATACACTTTATGAAGTGTTAATAGTTGTTAGCAAGAACAAGGGATGAATGCAACTTGCTCACACTCATTGGGACTTGTAAATCTAAGAAAGCTTGCATGTTCTTTGGATACATCCTGATCTAACCTCTTCCCATGAACTGTCCCAAAAAGTTGATCTTCTCTTGAGGAAAAGAGTACTTCTCATGCTTCACGTAGAAATTATTCTCTTTCGACTTCTAAAACACTAGTCTAAGATACTACAAGTGATTTTCTAGGCTTAAACTATATATCATAATATCATTCAAGTAGACCACCACAAATTTGTCCAAATATTCATAGAATACCTGGTTCATCAATGTGCAAAATGTCGTTGGGGTATAGGTAAAACCAAAAGGCATTATAAGCTACTCAAAAACTCCATATCTTGTAAGATGTATAGTTTGTGACTCATCTCCCTCCGTGATTCTAAGTTGATGATCACCCGACCTTAGGTTGAGCTTCATTAAGTATTTTATGTGGCTTAGCTAATGAAACAAGTCAGTGGTCAAAGGAATCGGATAGTGGATCTTCACGGTCACCTTATTTAGAGCTATATAGTCAATGTAAAAACACAAACTCCCATCTTGATTCTTCTAAAATAGAATAGTGCTTTATAAGGTTCTTTTGAATGGCAGATGAATTCTAAGCTAATCAACCCTTCCAATCATTTTCGAGGCTCCACTAGCATTGGAGGTGCCATTCGATATGCTCCTTGAACAGGTGGTCTCCTCTTGGTACTAGTTTGACCTAGTGATCCACCACTATCCAAGGTGGAAGAACCTTAGGTAACTCTGTTCGCATCTCGAATTACTCTAGGAGTAGGCTAGCTTCCGGTGACAGAGACCCAACCTTGACATCTAGTTAGGCTTGCCTTTTTTCAAACCCTTTTAAGCTAGAGTGCAAACAACACATTGTCTTTGCCCTTCCTCTCAAATTCTTTCGGCCTTTTGGAGGCTCTCACAAGATATTGACTCTCATCCATGAGAAGCACTGAGTTTAACTAGGGAATAAGCATACCCTTAGTCCCCTTAAGGAAATCAATCCACAAAATTAGGTCAAAGTCATACATATGCATGGTTGTGAAGTTTAGCTTCCCATTCTACTCTCCAAGTCACATTGATGTAGACTTGCAACACCAAGGGTGGGCTTTTCCTTTTAGTTCATGGCTCTCATGTTGCCTTCATCTCACTCCAATTGCATACCCAGTTGATCTACTTTAATCCTAGCTACAAAATTTGCCATTCACTTGGACTTCCATGTACATTGTCTATGGACTTTGTGGATGCCTAAGCATGCTTCTCCATGGCATACAAGAGGTGGGCTGCATCCATGTGAGCTTAGTCCCCATTATTCTCATCATCTCTTGACTCCAATTGATCACTTCTTCCGTATAGCACACTCAAAAATCCTTTATATGGGTAAAGTGCCACCTTATGCGACCTGTCATATAGGAAATACCCACCAAAAGATGCATTTTTACTCATTGACATATGGATACTTGTAGCTTTAGGAGTTCATCGATGACGAATTTTTCCTAAAAATTACTTTCCCAACTCTTAGATTTACTTTTAGACTTATTGATACTAGAAGCACTCTGCGTGAGTTCTTTTATGGATTACCACCGTTCCCTTAATTACGGTTACCTCTCTCAATAGTACGGTAAACAATTCTTTTAACTACATTTTAGGTAGACATCAAATCTTACACCCATTGTCTAGATAACTCCATTTGAGTCCATGACTACAAATTATCAATGAAATAAAAGAGATGATTCTTATCACATATGTTTTTGATATTTAGCATGCATGTCAAGAAAGCTCTAACATAGTCTCTAATTGTCTCCGTATGCTTGATCTATTTTAGCATCCTTCATACCATGAATTCAGTATTTCCAAGGTAAAAGTGGTCTATCAATTCTCTCTTGAGGTCCTCCCACAAGTTGATGCTCAATCTTCTCTAGGCAATTCTCATATTTAGTGCGTCACTACAGTTTGGTATCATTGGTTAGCTATATTGTCACCATCGAAACATTTGCTTCATCTGAATCCATCTTTGCAAACCTAAAATAATGTTCCTGAAATTGATAAGCTCCTTTGAATCTCGCACGCCACAATATGAGCAAGATTTCGGAGGCTTGACTCTACAAATGCCAAAAGTATTGCCATCAATCACAACAGCATGCATAAGAAGACTCACCTTATCAATGAGCTTGGCTTTCCCATCTTGCAACATTCTTATTGAGTTTCAAACATACTCAGGTTCTTGATCAGTTTTTCGAGGGGCCTCAACCAACCAGTGAGTTATCCACCCATCTTTCCATCCTGTCTATAGATTCATCTCTGGCTTCTAGCTCAAGCACCTTTCAATTAAGAACTTCAATGCAAGTCACTATAGTTAGATGAACCACAAAAGTCGTCTGAGTAGCCAGTTGTGGTGTTGCTTCGATGATCACTATCCCACCGTATGAGCTTTTCCCAAAACCGAGGCATTTCTTACTACTCTCTTGGCTCACGATCTAATACCAGTTGTCATAGTCTGAATTTTATATCCACAAAAACTGTGGCGTGTCCATTCCCATTGAGAGTCAGACACCAACTAAGTTGACTTACGAGCACAATTAAGTATGAGGGTCAATCCCAAGACAAACACAAGAAATCCACCAGCGTCAAATATGTCAAACACAAGTAAATTGCTTGTTAAAAGTGATAAAAGGAAAGCAAGTAACTACTAGCAATAGGCAACAATTATATATGAAAGAAGATTTTTGGAATCCATTCCCCCATTTAGAAGGTTTTGAACCTTTGGTACTACTATGCATTAAAAGTGTCCAACTTTTGTAATGATTTTAAATTTTTCTATAATGCAAAATTTAAACAAAATTTACTTAAATTCTTAAAAGAATTCAAGGATACTAGAAAAATTATGTAAAAATTTACATATCTCGGTTTGGATTCTAACAAAGCAAGATGTAATTGGCCGATCAGTTTTTTTGATCGAGGATTGTAGAGGCTACATGCAAGTGGAAGGGAAAGACTTACAATCTTATGCTTCTTGCCTCTGCCTTGCAGCCTTCATTTACCTCATCTAGAGTGTTGGGGACAAATGTGTGTTTGACAATGAAAAGTGCCAAATGCGGAGCAAGTGATGGGAACTATAATCTCAACTATCAGCTTAAAGAAAATTTCCCTCTTCTGAGCATAGTAGATTGATACTTAGATAACGGGGACTCCCTTTATCTTGCCTGTAATTCATCTGCTTGTGGCAATTAACAGTATGTACATGGCTAAGTGCAAGAAACTTTGCCCAAAGCTACTGCCAATCAGGATGTTTGAGTACTATATCAAATTGTTAGCCTGTTTAGTTGTTTTCTCTTGGATAGGCATATTGAGATGGGAATTTTTGTTAGTAAGTGCATAATTTCTTTGTCTGGTCTCAACTCTCAAGATATGTCAGATATCAAGTCTATAGAGCATAGCCATTTTGTAAATGTTATTAAGTGCATAATTTCTTTGTTTGGTCTCAACTCTCAAGATGTCAGATATCAAGTCAATAGAGCATAGCCATTTTGTACATTTGTATTCTCGATACACTCTCTAAATACTTAAAAGAAAAGAAATGACCCATCAAATTTTAGTTTACACATACAATTAAAAGTAGACCATTTTACTAGGTTAACATATCACTTTGGCATGGCTAGATATATTATTAGAAACCAAGTTTAAACTTGATTTTCTTTAATTTATAGGAGTAACTCATTGAAATAGCATCTTAACAATCAAGTACTTCATGAAAACGAATCTGATTTTCTTGAATTACTTTGATTTTGCATGTACCAAATTTGCCAGAAGACAAATGATCTTTTCTTATTGTAGCTCTAAACCCAGTGATTAACTCAACAAAATTATGTTCCACAACTGGCCAAAGTTTAGTCATCCTTTCTGCAGGCATTTTTCAAATATTAATTTATCAAATGGATACATTTATGAAACTCAGCAAATACAGCTATAAATACCATTTACTTTACCACTATATACATTCAATTCAAGCAATGGAATCTATCTGCTAAAATTTTTACATGTTCCATGTAAAAATGCTTAATTATAGTCAATCCATGCATGAAATAAAGCCAGTGGAATGGCAAATCACATAGAATACCATAGGACTGGAAATTTCTTTCTTCATTTTGAAAGGAAAATACCACAATAACTTGACAGTAAAACATTGAAAAAAGCTACTTGTATATACATACAATTAATTATAGTAGTAGTGAAAATAATATATTAAAAAGATGTGGGCAGGCTATATTGATTGAAGTCCAAATGCACAAAAGTATTGGCATAAGAGGGCCTTCAGTGAAGTCGACACTCTTTTGTGTGGGGTGGGGATGGGAGAAGAAAGCCTCAAGAGCAGTTGGTTTAACAAGACTACTAAGAACAGAATCTAGATATCTATTGGGGCAATTCTATTCTAACAAACCAAATTGATACTGGTCAACACTACAACAAGGCGGCTTTGGATTGCCAATTAAAAAATATAAAAAATAGTGCAAACCAAACTTTGACATCACCATCCCTAACTTGGGTGCCACTCACCACTACCTGGTATTACCACCGCCACTATCAGAATGACCATCATCACCTTGGGTATCACCACCACCAGCCCCACCCCTCCTACCACCACTATGCCCTCCCCTTTGTCTGGTGGTGGAGGAGAGAGAGAGGTGAGAGGGAGAAAAGAAAGGATACATCAGTGATGGAAGGGGGGCGAGCACTTCCATTAATGGCACTATCAGAAGGAGGGAAGAGGATAAAAGAGAGGGAGGGTGAAGGGGGGAAACAATTGCACCAAGCAGCCACTATATCCTTTTTTCTCATTTTATTTCCCATTGGTAATTATTTTTATATCATTGTTTAATATAGTTCTTTATTAAATTGTGTTGGATTATTTTTTATTTTTTTTTTTTTTTTGGGGGGGGGGGGGGGGGGAGGCACATGGGGGAACATTTGTGCAATGCTGAGAAAAAAAGTCCAAGAAACTGCTTTTACTTCAAACTGTGATGTGAACTTATACATATATTTTACTAATGAAACAGAAAAAGAAGCATTTTTACAAATTTATTATCAATGGGAACAAAATAGGCAAACTCCTTCAAAATTCACAAAAGAAAAGGAAAACTCGAACATATTCCACCTTTTCCTAGTCTGCTTTACAATTGTAGGAATTGCCTGTAAATTCTGCCCATCATTTCCACTTACATGAATGACCAACATTTCCTAGCTTAAGTGAAGAAGACTAGGAAAAATAGGATTATGAATAGAACCAGCAGGAACAATAGTAACATAATTTGACCCTTGGCCCCTGCCTTTTTCATGATGAGAGAGACTTTCTTCTGCATGAATAAAGGCAGACATGTCAATATAAGGGCAAAAAAAAGGATTAATCACCTAGTTGACTTGGCAGGGAATATGCTGCTAGAAGATAGCCTCAGTACATATTATTTTGCCAATCTTTGGGATAAAAATAGTAGGAATGCAGTAAGAAGAAAGACCTGAAGAAATTCCAGCCTATTTGTAGTACTGTCCATTTCCATACCCAATTCATCTATAATCTTTTCCTGCAGAAGCCAAAAATTAAAAAAAAAAAAAAAGCTGTTACAACCAGCAACAGGATCCAAAAATCCAGAAGTTCAGAAAAAAAAATGCAACAATAGAAGAGTAGTCATGATATATGTGACAAGATATGAAGGACTTGAGAAATCCAACCAGAGGACAGTGTCACCAGTTCGTCCTCCACCATACCAGTTGGTTTAGCCTGTGTAATACAAACCTGTCCAAGTAATTCATCATGAATAGTGAGCCCAACATGTCCAATTCTCTGAACACTAGCACTAAGTTCATCAAGTTCCTCGTCTTGTTGCCTATAAACAGCAATCAACAGGATGATTATCAGAGAAGTTGAATATAAGAACCTAGGAATTACAATAGGATTTAAGCAACTAATCAAAATCTGTCATCCTCACTGGTCCACATTTTTTCAGGCATAGACAAATTAATATTTTATCATATGGCATTTTTAACAGCACAACTGCCACATTCAAATTTTACAATAAAACCAATGACAGACTTCAAGTCTGCAAGGACCTGTTTGGCTTCTAAAAGATTTAGGTAGAAACACAAAAGTTTTTCCATAAGTTAGTCATCCTTTTCTTTTCCACCAGAATTTCAAGACCAAAACATGGCATTAATTTAATTTGACAGCCTTTTCCTCCTTCTTGCTTCTTACTTCTTAATATAAAGTCATAACTACTGACTTTTCCTTCAAAGTGCTATTTCTTAAAGCCAGCTTAAATGTTGGGAAGAGCTTCAATAAACAATGTTCTAGAACCAAATTAAATGCAACTCAGACTCCCTAGCAACACCATTCTTCACAACTTTCATCCCAAGTAGTGCCATCCAAATGGGTGGGGAGACTAGGGACCTAAAAGTCAAGTAGTTAAGGCAACTAACCACAGGCACCATGAGATCCATATCCAGTTTCACCAAGCTGCTATCCTAGGATAGAAGCAGATAGTGATCAAAGGAGCAAGAGAAATTGTTTGAAATCTATGAAAGAGTCCCAGGAACATATCTTCCAGCATTCACAACACTAGCTAGGAGGCATCAAACCATATGGAATTTTACAAATCCATTCACCAGTGTCTTTATCCTGTTGCCATAGCACAGTTCTCCAAGCACAACCTGAGCTCACTTGAGTCAGAAGAACTCCCAACATCAATTGAGACCCATGGTAAAAAATGTAAATTCACCACAGAGGCAACCTCATCTTTTGGAATAAGCCATGGAAGCTATAAAATTTACCATGTTATTTGGTATTGAAAGTAAAACAAACTTTATTACAATTATGCAAATAAATGGAAGAAAAAGTAGAAGATGAAGTTACTCTCAGTAAAGAGCTCCTTTCTAGTACCAACTGATATGACAAAGAAATGATGGCTTCTAAACCTCCAAATTCTTCCAAGAATCTGCAATTCGAGTAATTCACCCAGTAAGGGGTTGCATGAAGATGGTGTTTGATCTGGTTCTGGTCAACTTTTTTTGGAGGGGGGGGTGAGAAAAAGGCCATATGGCACCGAATTTAAAGTGTTGGTTACTTGAAGTGGCTAATTTATTACCTAAGATTGACATTGAAATGGGGGTGTGGATACTCCTACTCAAAAGGTAGGTAAGACTTGCTATGATGAACTCTTTCTCTGCTCCTAGCGGGGCATATGAGGTTAAGCAAGATGAGGTTGCTGCACATCACAAGAATGTGTGCCCGGAGAAGATTAGTGTAGTTGGCAAAGGATCTCAATTATCCCTTTTGCAGTAAATCACGGAAGGAAGCCTATTGATGGTGCAAATTGGAAAGGACGGAATCTGGGAATGGGGATTGAACAATCAAAATGCACCTGTTAGCCCAGTGATTGATGTACAGGCAGGGTTCAGAACTCAGGCTTTTGCTGTGTAAGACACCTGCTCTTGGTGTTCACAAAGTGTTACACTTGCTCAAGAAAGAGGGTAATAATTTAATTTTCCAAGATAAAATTGGATAATTCGAACCGTGGAAGTCAGTTAAGAAAAAGATTAACAAAAAAGAAAGTAGACATAGACATCTGACTATAGTTACCACCATTAGACATTTGGCAATAACAAAATCGACAGCTGACAGAAGGAAGCTCCCTACCACCCCATTTCAAATGCAAGCACATTACGGAAGGTACAGTATAAAGAGAAACTACACTTCAGAAAAGCAGTCTTGCACAGCAGTGCATGAAAACTCTTGCATCTCTATGTGCCTATCAGGGTTTAATCTGCAGCTGAATCATGGTAGAACTTGAACTTTAAATAAAACTGCTAGCGCATTCTAGGGTGGTCTCCCTGTTCTGGAATTCAATGAGAAGTTTAACGTGAAATTGTGGGCATTGAACCACAAACTGGGAAAAAACATTTTTTCAAAAAACAAGTCATTGAAATGGGTAAACACAAGTGACTAGTCTGTTCAAGGGTTGGGTGAGGAACCCATAAATTTTATGTTGAAATTCAATCCAGTTTTCTTTATATGTTTAACTGAATTGGATCTTTACCAATTCCTATTTTTATATCAGTTCTCTCTTTTATATTTTTGTGTCTAGTAAATTGCTGAAATTCACTCTTTTTTCCAGGGAGGAGTCAAAATTTTGCATTTAAAGATGAGAAATGCTCGTTACAACAATTGTTGTGTTATGGTCATTATAGCTACTAGCCTGCTGCTTCTGCAGTTTGCAAAGCGCAGATGCATATCCAATTATATATTATATCAAATATTTATTAAATATGTATATTATATGATAAAAATATAAATTATATTAAATAATAATTTAGAATAATATATATATATATACATTCAAGGAAAGAGAATATCTTTTTTCCTTGTAAAAAGGCAAAAAAATTATTACGATAAATTTTCACCATATTTTCATACTATTCTACATACCAAACATTGGAATATTAATTCCCAACTTATTTTATTTCAACAACCAAACATGAAAATAACAATTTCTAACTTTATTCTCATTCTATTCTATTCTTTGAAAATAGTTATTCTATTCTTACTTTATTCCATTCCAACAACCAAACGTGTTATAAGAGTAGGAAAATTTTCAGTTACATATGAGCCTTTTAAAACCAAGCTTCAGTCCAATAACACCACTACAAAGTATCCAAATTCCCATCATCACAATTTTGTTAGCATTACACCTGATTTGAAAACACACACCTGTTTGGTTGCATCACCAGCAAAGATCCCACTAGGATCATCCAGAAAGGGAGGTGAATAGGGTGATAACTTCTTTGAACATACCCGAGAAGCTATGATCAATACTCCGACTAGGCACTATTTGTGGTAAGAAAGTGCACCAAATGCTTCCATTTTTTATAATTAAATCACCATATCCATGGGCTCCCTGGCCCCCCAAAAAAACGTCTCTCTCTTCATAACAATTTAAATCTTACTAAATCTCCTTGTTTTATTCCCATGTATCAAACCAATTTCTTACAAGAGATAAACCATTGTTCAGGCCTATTGACACCCAAACTTGCTCAGCCAATATAATATATATATATATATACGCGCATGTATGTATGTTGCATGTACGTATGTATGCGCCCAAATTAAGGAAACATGGAATCCCTCTACAAGGGGCCGACGTGAAAATTATCTAATGATGCAAACTTGAGATTTATGTTTTAATTTTGATTCCACCTAATTGTCAGACCTGAGCTCTCAACAGAATATCTTTGATCACTAACAGAATTGTCAGACCATCTATCATGTCATGCTTGGTGTCATGAAGATGAAGTGGATCCAAGACAGCATCAACAACATGATTCATTCTATCATTTACTGTATGCTTCACCAATACCATATCAATCTATTTCCTCCACTTCTTCCACCATGATTACCAAGATCATTAGGCTGACAGCGCCATCACCCCAAACTGCCAGCACCACCCCAAACAACAACACCACCAGCAAACAACAGACAGACAGCAAGAATTTGCCAGACATCTATCCTGATATTCTGTTTTCCAGTTTTACAGCCTTCCTTTCAGTTTGTATTCTGTCATAACTTCAAGCAAATCTCGCAGCAGTCAGTTAGAGGTTTCTTGAGCTGTAAACCATTCTATAAAATAATTAAAACAGATCAGAATATGGAAAGGAATGAAGGAAATGTCTCTACTTTCTTCCACAATTCTCATTTCCCTACTGATTTCCCTCTATTCTGTCTGATTCTCATCTTCAACTCAAATTATCTCATTTTGTCTGTGAAACAGTCCTACTTGTGGTTGAATTATCTATGAAGCCACTTCATCACACATGGGTATCTCAACTGCCACCATCATAACGAGCTAATGAAGAAAACCAAACACACCAATAACAGGACTGCAGTGACTTTTAGGGGCTTCTGGCCACATGGGAGGGTCTAACATCCACATTCGGAACACCTTGATGGAATTACAAGGGCTAGTCAAGAACCACAAAAACAACTTCTTTACAATGCAAAGATTAGACTACTACATCTAGCTATCCCTAGAGCCTGCAATGCAAGAAGCCTCATCTATAACACTATTATTTTGGTCTTGAAAACATTAACAAGTAAATTTGAGAATCCACAAAAACTTCTATCAACAAACTCAACAGTGAGCACCATAGGACTCCTATAAATTCAGGCCAGAAATTTCCGGTGATGGAATAAATTCAGATTAGTATTATATGTTCCATGAAAGTGCTAGTGTCTCAATTTTCTCACTCGAATATCTTTCCTCATCTCATAATCCAAACAAGCATAAATAACTACAAGGCATCTAAATGTGAGTGACTACAACCCAGGTCATTCTTTTGAACAACCACTCATAAATTCACAGTGAACACCTTCACAAACCTCACTAGCTAGACAGGAGCAGCTGATGCATAGGCTCTCATGGTGGGTAAAAGATTAGAAGTACCTGCATTCTGTAGGTTATTTTTCTGCTTTGAACATGTGACCTTCAAGTCGAGCAACCTTATCTGCCATAAAAATTCTCAATAACTACTAAATACCTTCCTCATATTCCACTACTAAACACCTTCCTCTTCAAATGTCATTACAGACTACATGAAAATATATCTGGACCTTCACTACATAATGCATTCATATATATATATATGGCACTCACCCACCACTGAGAATTTTAGTAATTTTAAGAATGGGACACAATACATCATCGAAATGATTATCATCCCTCAAGTGAATCAAGAAAGAATCTGGAGCTATTCAAATACCTAGGGGGCACAAGCCAAATACCACTAGTATCTTTCTGATAGTAACTCCCTGAAGATACTAAAAGTCATACTGAATGCAGTCTCATAAATTAATAAAATCTGAGGAACTTGAAGGATTAGAGCCATTCAACGCAAGGAAAATGAGATGTGGCATCTATGTTGAATGATAACAATATTGAGCTTTCCATTTCAAAAGATGATTCTGTTTCTAATAGATGTAAATATCGGCCAATATGTATCCATATTAGAATCTCCCAATACCGATATTTTTCAATACTATAATAATATTGTGATATATTGTTATATAGGTTATATAGCTTAACATATTAGCCAATATACCTAATATTTAGCAATTATATCGGCCAATACGGTGAATATATTGGCCAATATGGCTTTATTAACTCATGATTTCTAATAAAAATTTTTTCAATATATCCAATACCAATACATATTATCTAGTATATTCAATATCAATAATGCCACGACTGATATCGTTACCAATGCCAATACTTTCATTCATGGGCAATAGGTGTAGACTATATCAATCATTCCTTTTACCATTTGCAAAACCATTCCCATGCTAGAGGTTCATCCTTCATTTATATCACTTGAAACCAAGATATTCCGATGATATCAAACACTGCACCAGATTCTTCTAGACATATTACCATAAAGGAACAACAGGTTCACCGTCTACATAGCATTCAAGTACAGCAGGTGGCAGCCCCATTTCTTGCAAGATATCTTAAGTGAGATTTTTCTCTCAATTTTCTAAACCTTTGAAGGTGGATCAGAATTCCTAATCAACTTGCAATGAAATAAAGGAGGTTTGCCATTTTACAAAATGGACCCACCATCAAGCAACCATTTTTAGATAGCCTCCACATGTTGACTGCTGAGTCATCAGCATTCCACCGATGATTGGCATTTCAAAGTCCTAGCACAAGCTGCTGTAAATTCTGAAAAATGTGATCATTCTATTGCAGAAGAAAAAACTGAACACCCAAAACAATTTTACCTATGTGCTCAACAAAATCTGCCACTACAATTAGAGGTGATCGAAGTAGTGTTGGCCTGCCCAACCCGCATTAATTACCAGGTTAGCATGGGAATAAGGCATTTTAGCCCATCCGGCTTGCATTTTATTAATAATTAAAAATATTGTATATATTTTTTTATTTTCATTATATGCTATATTTTAACATATATGGCATTTTAACAAACAAGGTTGAGGGATGTTGTACATGTGCGGCTTATTTTACTTAGGAATTTTATAGCAGAGAATGAATGATGTCACATTCCAGTTGATAACTAATGTTTTCCAAGCAAAAAGGTTGAATCATAGAAATCATTGACTATATATGAAGACTGATCCGGCTTGGTTTTTGATCATGCTGGTTAGGTGGCAGGCTGAGCTTCAAGCACTATGCCTGGCCTGGATCCAGTTTGATCCTTAGCGCCCTTATTAGCTACCATATCAGGCCACATAAGGGAAAGCCCAGCTCAAAATGTAACCATTAAGCCAACTATCTTTTCAGAAACATACAAGCTGAAATTTACCGAGGATGAAATTATCCATGAATCAGTAAAACACCTACAGAAAATTTTCTGAACTCCTACCCCATGAATCAGAGAACACTTAGAGCCGCAACCATTTTTTTCACAATGATTGGCAACAATAACAAATCACCAAAATGAAGATTTTACGTTAATGAAAAGCCACAACCATTTCCAGAACAATGCTTTACTGAAATATGTGAATCCCTTCACACAAAACCTGCACAATAAATATGAAGATTGATGATACCCACCTAACAAGGTGGATCTGGAAGGCATCACGTCAACCATCCCAAAGACACTGAACCAGTCTTTCTAGTTTCATCACAGCTGAAACATGGATACAAATGTACCCTAAGCATCAGTCTCCCTCTGTTGGAGGACTATTGCTGCTTCCAAGCTGCCACCTTGCACAACCCTATTGATCATCCTGTTAAACACTTCCACCATTAGAACAAAAAACAAAGGAGAAAGGGGGTCCCATCCTCAAACCTCTGGAAACTGAAACAAGCCTTTAGGCCCTGTTTTGTTGAGAAAACTGTTTCCTTTTTCACTTTTCAATTTCCAATGTTCTCCTAGAAAATATATTCTTTTATTTCTACTAGAAATGTGTCCATTTTCACAAATCAATTTTAAAATAATAATTGCTACAACGACTCTATCATTTGACATATAATTTGAGTTGTTAATCAACAAATTTACTAGAATCTTCACTTGAAATTACATGTTGAAGCTCATTTGAGCTAAGCTTAATAAGATTAACAAGTTGAATCAAGCCTATCTTATGGATGGTTTAGATAGGAATAAATTTTAAAAAATACATAACTTGGTATATTCATTACAATAGAACAATCGATTGAACTCAACTTTTAATAGATCAGTTCATAATTACAAAAATTTGCAAGGCCCCCAAGCATTGGCATGCTTCATAATGAATATGATTCTTAATGATATTCTTTTACATAAAATGGAACTTGCCTACGAATCATGTAATATGTTATGCACAAAGGATAATGAACAAGTGACCATAGCTAAGTTAGAAGCATGAGTTCAATTCATTTGACCTTAATTTCTTAAGTAAACGAGCCAAAATCAAGCCTAATTTTAAGCTTGCCAAATTAGTCCAAGAAAGAAAAGTAACAGTAAATGTATTTATAGCTTTACCTATGGTACTATATTGTCAATAAATGAAGTACAACTATTAATGCCACATGAATTTTTAATAACAATGATCCTCTTAATTCGTAACATAATTAATTTAATTTAAACTAATGATACACAAAATGATCAACTTTTTAGTAATAGAAAACGTTAGGCGACAACCTAAATGTTGATAAAAAAGACTGTGTTTTTGGCTCCTCATATTCGTATTCCCAAATATGTTAAAATATCATTTATAACAACTAATAACCTGTATGAAATTGTTAGATAATTAAAATAAAAAATATTAAAAAATATCATCAAATAGATTTTGAAATCAAATCAAAATTTCATTACTTAACCATAAATATTTCTTCAACTTTGCATTATATTTTCATTGATAAGCTTAGAAAACTATGAAAAATACTTCTTTAAAACCATAAATATTTCTACATTTCATGAAATTCAATTCAAAGTTGGAAAACCCCAAAACAAGCAGATTTGAATACCTTTTTCAAATTTTCTATTTTCCCAAAAAAATTATTCGAAAACAACCTCAATTTTCAACAACATAGCAGCCTCCTCATTGATAAGGATGGAGAATTAGATTGCACAAATAAACCAAATAATTGATTTTATCACTTTTTCCCAAAACACAATAAATTCATATGATGAATGTGAAAACCCCCAATTGGCATGGTTATAAGCCTCCTCAATTACAGTTTGCACACAGCTTGTGGTCTACAGGATTTAATATGAGCATTGGGCATCAACGAATTCATTTCCAATCAAAGAGGCATCGAGATTGTCTTCCATGAACACAAGCACATTGTGAATCTCAAACTAGCTTAGCATCCAATCAAGATTGCAAGTGAGAGCCTTAGCCAACCATTTATAAAGAACATTAAGATGAGTAATGGGTCCAACTACTTTATATTAATGGCACTAGATTTCTTAGGAAAGAGAACAATGACCATTGCAGTCAACTAGGTAACCAAATCTCCCAGTTCTGTGAAATTCTTCAGAGAAGCACAACACATCCTGTTTAATAAAACTCCAATTGTGCTCACAAAACGCTTCAGTAATCTCATTGGGCCCTGTGGCCTTGTCACTGTATATCACTGCTAGTGCACATGTAACTTCCCATTCAGGAAACTCACGTTAAAGGAAAGCTGTATCCAGGTCATACAAAGTGCCAAACTTGGTCCCTCAACGTCAGGCTGCCAACAGTAACCAGAATTTGCAGCAATATGAAAACAAGCAAAGGCCTGAAAATTTGCCTTATTGCACCATTGTTTGATAAGATCATTTCCACCTTCAACCACATGTTCTTGAACCTAAAACAACCAAAGCAAGAAATAAGAGGTTATGTAACATCATTAATATTTATACAACCAAAAACTAGTTGGCTCAACAGACCCCACATAGGTTGCAGTCCAAGTCCAACACTAGACTTGTTACCCTCAAGCCTGTCTCATCATGAACATCAGAACCACAAAATAGGAATCCAAATAGATAAGTTTAAAGGCCTACTACAGAGTTCAGTTCCCATTAGAGCCTGGGGTCAATCACTTAACCGTTGTCCATATTCTTCCCCACCTAGACCAAAGACAAAGGACCCTTCCATTTAATGGGAAGTAGACTTCTCGCACAACAGCCTGCTATTCTTAATTCTCTAGGCTTCCAAACACCAGCTCCATACTTCAACCCATGGAAATCATTGAGGGCAAAGAAATAAAAGCCCTTCATCCAATAGCAGCGTATTTTCTCCTATTCCATTTGAGTCCGTTTAGGAATGGGATGACTTCCTGAATGCAACTATTGACATTCACCATACGATTCATTGGGCTATAATTGCTATTAACACTGATTGAGGCATCTTTCTGTGGTGATACTACCGGTTCAAATTCAGCCTATAATGCCACCAAATATTTTGTAATTGCAAAGTCCAAAGTTCACCTCAACTGACTCAGACCATTGAAAAAATTTCCAACAAATGCAAAGCCCAGCCAATTTAAAGTGACATCTATTCATAATGACTCCATCAATTTTCAGAAATCACTCAACACATTTCAAATGGCACTGAAGAGCTCAGGACTCCATAAATGTGAAGAAAGGCCCACAATTCTAAACCACAAATCAGCAACAGAATTATTCCCCTATGAAGACTAGAATACAGTGATGACCAATTAAGATAGATTGAAAGGCCATCCAAAGTTCTCAAGTACTCCCCACAAATTTTGTGTGCTCCAGAGAAAGAATGTAAGAAACTCAAGAAAGCTCCACAAATAATTCTTTGACATATAGGGAACTTTTGACATATTGTCAATTTATCTTTTGATTTTGACCGGCAATAATGAACAGTTAATATCATCAATGCCATGACAGATCTCTCCCAAGATCTTCGACTTTAGTGGAAGTGGAAGATTTGTCGACTGACAATAAAAGCTCTTTGCCAGGCAATCAGGACACCTTTGGAATTCTGTAAGGCCAATTGCCCATCAGCAGAACATCATTGAAGGATCTTCCAATGATCCAGACCTCTCTAGTAAGTCAACATCTTCAATTAGCCAAACACAAAATCTAGGGCATCCCCTCACAGAAGGCTCTTCAGCAATTCTTGTGCACCAGAATCTCCTTCAGAATATCATTGTCACCAAACACCCCTCTTATTCTAAATTTATAATTGCTTTGAAGAACTTCATTTAGCCACAGCACAGCTTACAGCTCCCTCCACTTTTAGTACATACCATCACTCCCCAGTCCCCAGTCTAAGTTCTTCCATGGAATCCGAAAATAAAGGACAAACAGGTGGCCAAACAAGGCCACCATTCAACAGTCAAATGAATGGAGAGGGGGCAGAAAAGTAGAAGAAAGAGAAAACAAATAAAAAGCAGAGTAAAAAAACAAAGGTTGAGAGAATAAGAAGAAAAGTAGAATAAAGAGAGAGAAAAATAAAAATGTATACTTGAGTTGGTGTAGAAATTTATAAAAGTTATCAAAGTTGTTAATTTGGGTAAGTGAATTTCTGCATCTTTGAAGCCATGTAACTAGTTATTTCAATTCCTGTCATTTTAATGGATCATCCAATAGAAAAGTAGTTACTTGGCACTTTTAAAAGTTAATAAAAGTGACATTCTAACAATATTTTTAAATATAATAAGTCATGAGGACAGGGCTAATAATAAAAATACCTAACCCAGGAACATTAAACTGTAATATCATATAGTATTTAGGGAAAAAATGATTGTAGTATTTCATGCATTTTATACATCATATTTCATTAATAGATTAGAAGCCTTATGAATACTTTATGGCATTATATTTGCAGGTGATAATTTAGCAGCTGAAAGAGCACCTGGGAGTACCGAAGCAATCAGATCCTTTAATTAAAAGTCCAGACAAGTAGATAACTATTTAATAGCTTGTTCCTCTGAAACAAATAGTTATGTATCATCACAAATTCAACTACGGCTTATTTATGGAATTTCATATCAAATATTTTCTGAATATTTCGAATGGAAGGCAAATGTGGGAATATTAAATGTATTGCAAGTGTAGAATCAGCTAGTATTTGTTCAGAAAAAGTCACTTGTGGCACTCAATTTGGGTAGTCAGAGGACACTCCTAGATATGCATCTAACAACTATGCCAACAATAGCCTTTGGGGCCCACTTTTGGTATGCTTGGAGGATTTAGGTTGTATATTTGGGATCATGGATAAAAATATCGGTATCCATTTCAATATTGGTAATGGTTGCGGCTACATTGGTATCAAATAATACTTATCGGTATCGGATATTTTGGAAGGAGAAAATTTTCTAAAAATAATAAGATGGTAGGGCCATATCTTCCGATATATCAGTTGTATAGGTTAATATATTATAATATATCACCGATATAGATTTATATCATAATATTGTCACTGGATCTAGATATATTGATATCAAAAAACCATGATACCGATAAATATCAACCAATATTGTAAATATCGACCAATATTTGTATGAATATTGAGGATGCATTTTGTCTTTGGTACCCATCTATTTGTGTCCAACAATCTTAAATTATTGAATCCTTTGGGATGTAGCTACCAATAATCAAATCCTTTGGACTTATAGCTTACAATTCTAATACTTCGGGATTTAGCTTTTTCCTGTAGCAGAGTAGCTTAGTCATACTAGTAAGTGTATTAAGAATGTTTTACAGCAATGATGTTTGTTTAAAAAAAAAGCTTGATTTCCTCTATAGAAAAGGAGAATTGCGTAATTTAACTTTGATTTTGAAATTTTAGATTGAAATGGGCATAGAGCTTAGCATATTAAATTCTTTATCTGTTCGCATTTATTAGGATTTTATTCATCAAAGAGCTTGTCTCATTCCCTGTTTTCCACTCCTCTTGCAGGTAGTAGTAAGCAGCTGTTGGTACAAGGTTCTTTCTAGTAGCTGATTCTGTGCCTAAACAAGGTCAAACCAATGGACATATTGCCTTGATCATTTTTGAGCAAGTAGATAGGCAGAGATGGTAGTATCCTATCGGAAGGTTTCACCCTTTATGGGGTTTATTTCAACATTGTAAATAGTAATCCTAACAGAAGGGATAGGCAAAAATGTAATTTTTTATAGAAGGCCTTGATTATAAACCTTGGAAAAGCATACCATTTGTTAAAGACTATACATTTGCTTTCTCTGCTATATTAATATGAGTTTCTAGGCATACCAGGTACAACAGATTTTAACTGTACTTGAGTTCCTCAGAGAAACTCTGTCAGTGTCCAATCATATCAGTGAGGACGAATGTTGATAACTTCTCTCTACATTGAATCACATATTCTAGGAGTATTCCAACTTACTATATGTCGATAAATTTGTATAATCAGATGATGATTGGAAGCTACCTACATAAAATGCTTTGAAGTTCCTTTCAATCCATGAAATGGAAGTGTTGGGAATTCCAACACTGCAGGAGGAAAGAATAGCTACCGGTAAGAGGGTGGACTAGGAGATTAAAGAAGTCAAATCATTTTTGGAAGGCTACCCATATGATATGAATCTAAGTGATGTCACTATGCCCAAATGCAAATAAAAGCGTCCCACAATGCAATGCAGCTTGTCTCATTTACCAATCAACGTAACCAAATCTGTATACAGAATGACACAAAAGATTGCATTATTATGCCTATTTTAAAAGTGACTTTTTTCAAATTCACCTGAACATTAAATCTCCAAAACCAAACTCAAAGAAAACATAATAATCAGCACCACTTCTTTTCAGTACAGAGAACTTGAAAGAGAAAGGCCATTAACATGAGATATTTTTATTCATGCAAACATAACTGCTCTGACAGTTTTAAACTATTTTTCTATGAACAGAAAAGGTAGCACATTCAGCTGATGGATAAATGGAAGAAAGGATGGAAGACAAATTAGGAAGACTATTATATTTTGACTATTATCTTAAAATATATTGCATTCTGGTATTTTTAGGGTATCTAGTTTTACCTTATTTTAGGAATTTTAAGATCTTCAGATTTAAATTATATTTATCTTCTGAATATATTCAAGCCCAAAGTGGGGAAGCTAGGTATTTTAGGCCTCATTCTCTTTCAAACAGAACGAAGTTTACAATCATAGAATATCCGTCTTATCTTCGCCTTCACTTCTTGGTTTATTTTCTGCCAATTACCCCTCATTTCATCAATCTCCTATAAATTCATCTAATGCTCATCCTGAAATCTACTTTCTCATCTCCTTCCTCCACATCTCATCCCCTTCATCAGAATCTCACTATTGCAGGCTTCGTCCCAGATCATCAATGCTCCCCTGGCCCCTGTATTGTTTAGCCATTTCTCAATCTTAGGACATACATGCAATAAGTTGAATGCAGCTGATAGATAAAATATAACTGAAAGTTAATTGCAAAAGTAATTAAAAATTTTCTGCTACTAAACAGCTCATCGAAAAAAAACTACAAAATGCACAATGAGAAGACAAAAGAAATAGCATATTCCAAATTAAATTAGCAGAAAAAAATTGCAAAAGACAGATTAACAAAAGATAAAAACCAAAAAGAAAAAACAATACTTTATGAGAAGCAACTGCCTGTCTGATTCCGATGATATGAAATCGTCATTATCATGGGCATATTGGTTAGACCCAGCTATCCGATGCGAATAATCCATTGGAAGTGTCATCAGTTCCCGATGCATCCCATACACACCAGCAGTGTCTTGGAAACCTTGTCCCTTTCCAGTTGACATCACTGTTCTCACAGTGTTCACCTAATAAAACATGTGCAAGTCTCAGCAACAGCAAGAGTTATATCCAATAATACACTGAAAATGATTATCACAAATCCACAACAAACACATCTGGGCTTTTTGGTAAGCAACATCTTGGCTTCCTTAAACAATATCATGAGGTGCCAACAATACCTGATCATGAGCAGTTCTTGTCCATTTCTGTCGTTTTTCAAGCTCTACCATGTCAATTCCATAAAAAGCAGGATCTCTGGCAGCAACAGCAATTGCTTTATCCAATTCATCAATCTTCCCATCAAGAAAGCAAGCTTTTAGCCCTTGAATATAAAAGTCTAAATTGGCCCAGAACAATGAAAAATAGGTTTGGGTCAAATATCAGACAGATATTGCGATGCATAATAACCACCTGTTCCATCAACAAAAATCATGTATTCTACCAATATAATCAAGTTCAAGAATTACATCATCTTCTCAATATTAACTTGTTAGATGCCCAAAAGGTGCCACTAATCATTGTAAGAAGAAAATATATTAGACAAACAGACCCTGATGAACTGTAGTAATTCAGACAAATACCTGCCATTCGATGCTCTCACAGCCACGAAGCAGTTCCTTCCTGACAAGTTCGTGCTCCCCAATATCAGAAGTGAGATGTTCACATTTGTGAAAAGTTGACAGTAACTTATCAATCTAAACAAGCATGTGGTTGACTGATTAGTCATCTCCAAAAGCATAAAGCCATCATCAAAAAATTTGACATTGAGAATCATATTTGATAAAATGGGAAAATCTGGTGCAACTTATGTTCAAAATTCCCACCATGTAGAAAAAGAGATACTAGGGTCACAATTCTTGTTTCCTATTATGCTAAACTCATAGAACACAATTCCAAGAGTTCCTGTGCTATTTTTCGATCAGTGGCCCAACAACTCCAAAATCATCACGCACCTATACAAAAGCATCACTCTCAAAACAAAGTACACACTACCAAAATTTTTATTTTAGCATGGAGCATGCTTTCCTGGTGCCTGTTTTACTTTTTTACACCAATAAAATGTACCAAAATCTAATTCCAGACCAACAAATCAACTTCTTTCCAAAAAAAAAAAAAAAGTTATCTAATAACATATCTTGAATCAAAAAACCTAAATCTACAGATGATAATAGATTTATGTCCACATCATATTTGCAGTTAACCAAACAAAACAAAATAAATGCAAAAACTAAAAGAGGATGAAAACAATATTATATTATTCCACTCCAACATCCCAAAAACATTAATCATAATCAACATAAATTAACAAGCCAGATGTCTTACTCTGTGGAATTGGCTACACAGATCCTCTCTTCCATCATTTGGCTTGATAAAGTCAGCATCTTCTTTAAATTAGCAGTTACTACTTCAGTCCAATACTTCAGAGGTTTACCTCTCCACATTCTATTATCTCTGTCACTCATTTTTTTCTCTTCCTGGTAAGAAGGATGCCCAAGGATGCATCATCACCCATGCACCCAATACAACTCAGACAATCCCACTTTAACAGTAGATTATTTCTAACCAGAATTCCTGTACTATCACAATCTCCCTTGCGTTGCTATGGATGAATATGTTTTTTTTTAATTTGTGTTTTAAGATCAAATCATCATCCACATAAAGATTTTAACAATTTTTTACTATTTGTATTAACTTAATTATTGAATATCTTGATTTAGTTAACATCGTGAATGAAAATACGGTATCCAACACGGTCATGGTTGAAAATATCAGCCGCTATGATGTGTATCGGCCGGTACCAATACCGATAAAATAACGCAATGTGTTACTAATACAATCGATATGTTTGGCTGATTTCAAAAATAAAATAAAACAAGCTGAAATCCCATCCTAGCACACCTTAACACGCATGCCCTCGACTTCACTCTCACGAATGCCACATAGCCCACCAAAGGAGAAAGAAAGGGCAAGTTCTTCCTCTTCAAAATTCTCTCAGTTTTTTTCTCTTTCTTCAACTCAAATACAAATTACTCAAACATACACCATAATGCTACAAATTTAAACATTTTTCATTTTCTAAATTTTCAAATTTTGTGGTGAATTTGACATCATTGGCGAAATCGCTTGAGAATGAGAAAAAGATAAAACTGTTGTTTTAGATCCATTCTTCTTATTGTTTGTTATTTAATTTAGCTTAATATAGTACTTTTAACAAATATCTTACAAATTTCAAGCTCATAAACAAAGTCTAAGCGTTCACCTTGAAAACCCTATAATTACATTTGAGATAAAATTTCAAGATCTACTTAAATTTATACCTAAAATTTATAAATCTATCAGTTATAAAAGATTAGTTTGTATGTTTTTATGTTGGATGGTGACTTTTTTTTTCCCCTAATCTTTTAGGGGGGGAGTTTTTGAAAATATTTTTAAAAACTCTTGTTAAATAAAGTTATAATATTGTGGATAATATTATTTGTTCATAATCTTAGTATTTTTATTTATATTTGTGGCTCTTAATATTTTTTTCTATTTTTTTCAAATAAAGGGTCTACTCAATTACATGAATGCCATACTATGCAAAAGATACATGATTACAAATATATCATTTGCCCTAACTTTTCAATTATTAATAACTTGCATGAATATTATTTGGAAATGGATGATAATTCATTCTTTTCATTTGATTTTATTTTTATTGTTTTATTTTTTTCTAGTGTATAATTTAATATTAAATTATTAATTTTTGTGTAAAATTTGTCTAAAACGATTGAAATATACAAAATATAATTAATTGTGTTCAAATTTTAGTATTTATCTCAATTTCAATATGGTCACAAAAATAATTGCATCACTATAATGGTATGTATTGCATGATACGGTCACAAGCGATACTAATATCGATATTTTTGTCTATGGTCATAGTTATATTAGTATTTGACATATTGAATAATACGCATGAGTATTGAATATGTTGGAAACAAAAAATTTTCTATAAATTATAAATTGACAGACAAATATCTACTAATATAAGTTTTTCTATAGTATTGTGAAAATTCAGTATTTGAGAGGCCAACACCAATATATGTCAATTATCAACCAATATTTTATTCCATGGTTAACATACATTGCTTGTAGTCTTCCCATATAACGTACCCGACCAATATTAGTTGACTTTACTCCTGTTGTGCATCACAAATATAATTAGAGGAATAAACATATGGAAACTCTCAAATAGTAACAAAACATGCATGTGCATTTCCTACAGTTTGAAGATCATCAAGCAGCTAATTTTTCTCAAATTTTTTTATTTGAAAAAAGGCTTATCTATAATATGAAAAATGCTAAGTTGAAGAGAAACAAATCCAACAAAAAGATGTTTATTAGTAAAAACAGCGGAGCAGTTCTATAAAAAGATGCTTCTCATCTTAAAATTCTTTAAGGTTTGGAAGTTCCAAAATGTTGTTTGGATTTTTGTCAAAGGAAAGCCCCCTTCTACCACACCATTTGATTCATTCAAGTTTTGTCCATCAATTTGTGATGACGAAGTCCTAGAATATTACATTTGTGTGTCTGATTCCATTAACAAGTAGTGCCAAAAACACACTAGATTTATCATATGGCAAAATAGTGACAAATAGCTCCCTTAAATTTGACCACATATGAAGTGCCCACAAATCTCATTACATGTTACATAAATACATGTCACCTATCTACTAGAAAGAATCTCAAAACATCTATACAAAATGGGGAGCTAAATGAATTGAGGCAAGCCATGAACTATTCAAACTTAGTTTGGTATAGAACTTCCCAAAGTCAACTTGTCTCAATCTATGATTTGAATTTGAGCTCCTCAGGTATCTTCACAAGCCAGATTTGAACTTTGAGAAGCTCAATTCATGAGCATAATTGAGCTCATATAATGTCAATATCTTCTTTGTTTTATCAATAGAATAACTTCATCGAATAGAATAAATATTTCTATATGTTTTTATGTTTATTTCTACAGCAAGTCATTATATTTAACCTGTGCATGCAAAAAAATGCTTTTTTATATACACCAATAAAAAGAGGCTCTTTATAGAGAGGATATAAACCATATAAATTTGTTTTTTTTTTCTTTGCTAGCAGACATAGGAAGGAAGTCCTTCCTAAATCCTTTCCCAAGGAGTGGGATCCAACATCAATTACAATGTAAAAGGGAACATTCCACTTCACAAAAGAGGCAGCCTCTCAGCTATAGTTTTGCAGTTTATCAAGGGCCTAATAAAACGTGGTTTTGTCTCATCATCCATTGTGATGTTTTATGTTGAAGGCCCAATTCAGGAAGGAAGTCCTTCCTGAATCCTTTCCCAAGGAGTGGGATCCAACATCAATTACAATGTAAAAGGGAACACGCCACTTCACAAAAGGGGCAGCCTCTTGGCTATAGTTTTGCAATTTATCAAGGGCCTAATAAAATGTGGTTTTGTCTCGTCATCCATTGTGATGTTTATAAATCTTATGCCTTATGTTGAAGGCTCAATTCAGGAGTGCATAACATTTTGATTCACTTAGAGGTTACAATTCAAAGCATAGAAAAAACCTCACTATATTATAGGGGTAAGACCACTTACATCTTATCCTCACAAGAGCCCACAATGCAAAAAATCTCATGCACTGGCTACCCTTTATAGCAACTACTCATGTGCATGTCAAAATTAAAGCTGCCTTCAAAATTTTTAAAATTTGGATTTCTCTTTTAAGGTCTTAACTAGTATACTCAATCATATTGTAGTGTGAGTCCATTGACAAAAATCAAGCTTGAGATAACTCACCAGCAACCATGAGCTCGGTTTAAGCTTGGTAGTACAAAGCATTCCCTAGAAAGAAGTCCTTTGAGACAGGCAACTAAGCTTATTGAATAACTCAAGTGACAATTTTTTTTTTTTTTTGGTTACAACTCAAGTGGTAAGTTGACTCAACTTGTTCACATCCCTAAAACAAATATGAAGCAAAGTGGAATAGGTATTGGGTTATAAAAGTATATATTTTATAGAGCACCTACAAAAACCTGCACACCACATCACTCACGTCCAAGTTCCTCGGCCCATCTATGATTTGTGTTGCATCTCCGGGCATCCTTGTACTTAGATGCCTTGCACTTGCGCTAAGGCCCAATTGAATGCAGCAACAATCTTGCAAGCTCCACATGCTAAATCAGATCAGAGGCTACGCCACATACTCACATGCTCCGCGCACATATCCATCCAGTACATTATAGTGCCGTGCTACTCGTGCATTCAATTGCCAAGCTGTGCACACGCTCTAGTGTTGCGTCTCGTGTCCAAATTACAGTGTCCCAGCTTGTGTTCACATTCTTGTGTGTCGCCTCATGAGTGTTGCGCCCACATGCCGATGTTGCATACTGCACCCATTTGCTATTGTCACAGACTTCCAATGATCTGCATTCTGCAGGCACTCAAATACAGCACTCTACCAAGGCTCTCCTGTTCGTGCACGCATGCCAATGACGTGCACCATGCTTGGGTAGTCTCGTCCAAGCAACCGGTGTTTCCCCTTGCTAAGGCATGCCTCTAATCATGCATGGGTCCACTAGCCAACGTTGGTGCAAGGCCAAAGCTAGCGCTACAACACTTGTGCTTGCATGCTGAGGGTTGACAGTTGCCATTCATGGAAAAACAATAAAGAAGCGACTAATAACTTTATGTTTTACCTCATGATAATTTTATCCGAAGGATTAGTGTTGGCAAAATTGACAAGCACAACTTAGGGCGATAGGGTTAAATTTATGGTTAAGAGATTGATACGATGATTCCTATTGTTTATGTGCCTGGCTTTATATGGTACATGGTCTTTGCTTGTGAGGTCATATGCCCAAAGTTGTTCCCAATCCTCTTAGTAGACGATAGAGCTGAAAGGAAAGATTCTCCATTATCAAGAAAAATATTTTCTTCCCAAGAACCTATCTCTAAATGAAAATAGAAAGGGGGTAGTTTAACTGGTAGATTCTGTATGCTTTTAATAAGAAAGATCAAGCTTTAACTCCCCTTGCAACACATGTGCAAGCTTTCTTACCAAGTCATCAACCAAAAACAAGTCTCTCTTCAGGCTAAAAGAGGGATAATGATTTTTGACTCCTCAAATTGTGCATAACACAAATGTGCAATACTGTCAACAACATACTCTTTCTATAAAGCATATCAGCCACCATAGTTCACCATATTGGTATTTTATTGTAATGAATAGTTTTGGAGATTAGAATTCCACTAAATCTGCCCAGGATTGAAATTATTTGAGAATTGAATAAGATACTCACGATGAAAAAAAAATCCTATAAATTCACAATGCAATAAGTAGCTAATGCTGCCAATGAGTGAAATCTCTAAAAAAAAGCGTGAATTGATAAGTTGAACATGAACAGCCAGCCCCATATAACTGTCCCTCAAAATAAGAGCACCAATCCTCCTCTTGGCAAAGGAGGGCTCCCAATTTAACATGCAATTCATCACATTCTATGACAAAAAGGTTTTAATGTCAATAATGCAAGCGATGGAGCTCAGGGCTGATTTATATGATTAAAAACCTCTTTAGATATTTCGGAACATATAAAATTCTTCCCCTAAAATTGAAATTCAGTCCTTAGGCCAAAGTTATGGATCAATCTTCAACTAGCCTTGCGATGCAAATATTATGGATATTCCAAATTAGAAGAGATTTGATTTTATTTGATTAAAAATAATTATATTTTATTTTATTTTGATTTTATTTGATAAGATTTTATTTTATTTTAGGAAATTATGTCATATTATTTCCTCATTAGTTAGGAAATTATTTTGTTTCCTAATTAACCTAATAAGAAAAATTTTTTTATATAAGAATCCTAATTCTAATATTGAAGGTATTATTGATAAGTTGAATGAAAATTGAGTATTGTGATTTCCTTCTCTCTCTACTGATCTCTACTTCTCTTCTCTCTGTTCATTTCTCCTGTTTCTTCCCCTTTCTCCCAATTTCTTCTTCTCCTTTCCGCCTTCCCCCTTCCCTGCATTACCTTGGAAATTGGGCCCTACTATATGACCTAGTATACTGCCAGTCAGGGTTTATTAGAATTTCCTAGCATGAGTATTTGAATCTTCATGTCAAACAATGAAGCCCAAAACACTACAAAGGCACAGAAAAAGGAGCAATCCTTCAAGTCAGACCTCCCCTCAACAAAATTCTGTGGCTTGCCCAAGATAATGAGTGCTCAATTTCGTCAGCAGTGTAAAATAGAAAGTCATCTATGCAAACCACAATAAAACCAGAAAGTTATAATACATCCATAATCACATGCATAAACTTGTTGGGTTTGTGCCCATAACAAAAGATGTGTATAACCCATCTGAAGTATTGGATGCTTTTCCCCAATTTATCTCTTTGCTTCCAAGCTAAATTTGTTGATAACCACTCTTTAAATTAATCTTTAAAACTACATTGTCCATCAAGTAATAATGGATACATATCATCTAGCCTATAAATCAAGATCCCACACTTATTGTGATCCTACTGACAATATAACTATGCACACACATTCATTCTTCATTAAAAACCTATCTTGAAGTCAGCAATCTTGTGGCATTACAGAGACATTTGATTCACATCCCACACCCACCAATAACCTTTCCATTTGCCTTATCATATCATCCCTCACATGGAGGCATTCGATAGGTTATGCAAACTCATTCCAATAAGCTTTCCATCTGTCGTTTCATTTCATTCCACTCACAAGAAGACATTTGATAGGCAGAATATTTGGCCATTCTTCACAACGTGCTGATTGCACTTTGTTCAAGCCTAGTCATTAATATGTTTGGTAATTATTCACTAAGAATGTTAAGCAAATATTCAGTCAGACACCTTCCCATTTTTCTAGGCATGATATCTTGCTTAGTTATAGGCATAATACCTTATGTAGTTATTGTAATCATAATTTTAGTAACTTCCTATTTATATTTCTGCAGCCTATTGAGACCATGTAAAGCATTTTATCATATATGAGAAATACAAAATATTAATTCTCTTCACTTTTATGTGGTATAGAACTGCTCGTAACCTAAGTCTAAAACAATATTCTTCTCTTTACTATGCTGCTCAAATTCACCACGTCAACTCCTCATCTCCACACTCCGTTCTTCTTGATCAACCAAAAGATCATATACCCAATATATAATTTTATAGCTACTAAATTTCAACAAAGCACCATCTTCCTTCTTTTGCTGCAAAAATGATAGTTCTATTTTTGAGTTTCTTCTTCTTTGTGATGTTGAATACGTGGCATCCAGCATAAAGTTAACCTTGTCCTCCTTAGCTGTTGCACAATAATCGCCGACTGCCTCAACGCAGGATATTCTCTGATTTCATAAACATCTTTGTTGATGGAATTCATCAACGATAGTCAACAGCCTCTGGGTTTTCACCCTCAAATTTATTCGAGAAGTCAAGTGGTACCTCAATCAAACTTTTGAGATGAAAGATTCAGGTATATTAAACTATCTTATTGGCTTAGAAGTCATCTCTACCACAACCAGATACTACTTGAATGAAGCCAAATAGGCATCTGATTTGTTTCCCAAGCCACCCTAGGCGATTGTAAAGTTATCTCTAATCCCCTAGAGACCTATGCTAAACTACAGATAGGAACTCTTCTTTCTGATGCCACTCTCTGCAGGCGAATAGTTGGGAATCTCATACTTTATGGTCATACAACCTCACTTAGCATATGTTATTGTGAGCCAATTTATGGTAGCCCCTCGGTCTTCTCAATTTGCAGTTGTTTTACACATCAAATGTTAGTTTAAAGACACCTTATTACATTACTCCATCAAATCTTCATTGAAATTGTATGCATTCTCCGATGAAGATTGGACCGGAGATACAACTAACCAACGATCAACGACAAGATACTGTTTTCTACTTGGGGCTTCCTCATTTCCTGGCAAAGTAAGAATCAAACCTTGGTATCTTGTACTAGCATTAAGGCAAAATATAGAACTGTAGAGCTGAACTTTTTTTACTTCAATGGCTCTTCACAGATATGGGCATTCATCGCTCTGAGGCTACCACTCATTATTGCAACATTGAAATTGCTATTCAGATCGCCCACAATTATCTCTTTCATGAACACATTAAACATCTTGAAACTGATTGTCAATTTGGTAGCCAACATCACCATCAAGGAAATGTTCATCAGCATTACATCTCCTCTGTTGAGGAACTCTAGTTTGCGGAGACGTTAAGCAAATAATCATGTGTGATACTTTCTCGTTTTACTTGGCATAATATCCAGCTTAATTATAAGCACAATATCCACGGCATTACGGTAATCATAAATTTTATAACTTCCCTTAGCCCATATATTGAGACCATGAAAGAATTTTATTATATATGAAAAAAAAAACAAATATCTTCATCCTCTTCAGTTTTACAAAGAAGTTCTTGAAATTCACTCAAGAGTTTTTTGATTATTTATGACAAGCAACACAATTTTCCAATCAACACCATATGATCCCCAGTTCCTTCCTTTCTACCTCAAATGAGAATAAAAAGAATAACGCAAAATATAAATCACCAATTTGTTCTTCAACGTTAGTAAATAGTGAAAACGTGACTATGCATATCAAAATGAGGAAGAACTTTCTGTGAGGTAAATAACATTATTCTCAGATCTCAATGATTTGGATCATGAACTTACAGATCCTTGGATCTCGTCTTTCACAATATAAAATGGATCTTGAACCGAAGACATATTCGATCAGTTGTACAAATCCCAACTATCCGCCTTCAGTCGCTTTACACAATGGTGCTTCTCAAAAGCCTACGTCGACTGCCGCAGTCAGACGATCGCAGATGGCGGAAGAGGACCGTCGGCTGTAGAGGGTAGCAGCGAGTGCGAGACACCGTACAAGATCTTGCAGAGGATTCGTTTCTGGTCGCATCAAATAACAAACTTCTATGGTGGATTGTAAAAATGATAGTTTTCATGTTATTGATGAATTTATAAAGGATGTTCAAGATGGTTATTTTGCAATATGTTATTTACATAAAATATCAGTTCAGTGATAAAAACAAGAATATATATACTAATAAATTAGTATATTCGATTAAGGCTCTTAAATTTAAAAGAATTAATTAAATTAAAATAAAATTAGATATATAAATTATAATTTTTATAATTATAAACAGAATAATATAATCAAAATGAATTATTTTAATATTTTAAATAATAAATTTTATCATCTTATATCCATAATTTATGAAAATAAAATATTAATAATAGTGTTCCATACATGATTAATATGGGGTTTTTATGCTTCTCTTACAAAATGAGCATTATTGTCATCCAAAATATTAAAATTAAATGACAAAAAAATAGACGATGAAAATTAAAATAAATTACTAAAACACATAGTAAAGTTTAATACTTTATTTTTTTATCACTCACTCTAATCCTTTGAAATAACAATAGAGATCGATTGGTCAAATGATCATAACATTTTTTTATTATTATACGTAAGATAAAATAAGGAGTTATACTATGTATGTTTTGTAATTACAATAAAATTTTAATATTAAAAGAAGCATGTATAAGACAGCTATGAACTTAATATATTTAATTTGATTAAACTGTTGTGCTATAAAATAATACATATATAAAGTAGTTGATATAGAAATAAGAAAGCTAAGATGGTCAAGTAAATGTGTGAAAAAAATATAATCATAAATAATGATATTCATAATATTTAAAAATTATACATATATAATATGAAATAATAAAAATGATAAGTAATTTGATTTCAATACTCATGACGTTATGAGGTTTATAGTAATAGCTATGGTTTCATCGAATTTGCTTTCTCATGATCCCTTGGGAAAAAAATTTTGATAGGTATACCGGAAATGGGCTGGCTCAAGGTCAACGGAGGCCCAAAACGGTCTGCTAAACGGTCAACTTAAAAACGGCCCAACAGGAGACGCAGGTCAAAATCCTAAAAAGCCCAAGACGGTCAATACCAGCGTTGACCGTCCAGACCTCAGTAGACGACCAACTCGCATATAAATGGTCAACTCGAGCGTTGACCAGATGTACTGTAACGGCAGGCCTATAAAGGCTTTTTACGGACCTGGCCTACTTGAGTCCATGATCCAGCAAACGATCAGCAATGGTTTTTTTAGCACCTTCCACGATCTCAGCCGGCACCCAAAAAGGACGTTGACAAAGTCAACGCCCTTCCCATAAAGAATGTGTCAGATTTTTTCAATTTCCTGCCACCTGGGGCTCTTCAACGGTAAAATACACATAAGGAAGGTGAGCAACTTGGAAAGTCACTGACCGTCGTGAAGGAAGCAATCTCAACCAATTTGACAACTGGCGCCTCCCTGTAAAAGGAATGCCACCTAGAATAACACTAGGGATCACACTTTTCAACTGGGAAAGATCACCCTGTTATCCTTTAAGTAAACCCTAGAATTCTTATTCAAGGGACAGACAATCTTTTACGTACACAAGCTTACTTACGCAAACTCTGACTGAGGTAAGCTCTGATACACAAAAGATGAACTCTTACTCAGACAACGCAAAGCCCTTACTGAAAAGACGACCACGAACGCTGATAGAGTACTGGACAAAGGTTCATCATCTTTTCCTCTCTACCAAGGCGTTCGTCCTCCAATCCCACCAAAAGGGCCTCTAGATTCCTGGAGACCTATTCGGCTTTTCGTGAGTCGTTCCCGGGAGCTTCCACGCTTTCGAAACTTCACTTCCTCATGCTCTCTATGAGTAGGAAGCAATAACTCACATTCTCAACAAGCCAACACTCCCGACTGATCAACTCGCTCTCTCCCTCTCTTGCTTTCCAATTTACCTTCCCTACTTACGAGGCTTTACTGAACTTGAGTGTCGAGTGTTTTCGGTGGGACAACCTCCCGCCAACACGCTAACCTCTTATTCATTTTAGTGGTGTGTAGGATTCGAACTCAGTGAACGGAGTCGGGTCAAGTAATCCAGATGAATCCGAATCTGTTCAAAGTCGAACAGGTACGCATCATTAGCGCCGTCTGTGGGAAGCGCTTACAAAAGCCAACCACTACTCTGCACAACGCTCTTTTTCCACCATCTGATTCTGATTCATTCGCAAATGTGAATACGAGAGCCCAAGCTAGTGATTCTGTTAGAGACGTCACTTATCCTGACCAGAACCACGCAGCTGGTACCACGGTCAACGAGATAACGGGGGGAGTTGTGACGGAACGGATTTTTTTTGTCCTCAAAAGCTTCCGTCAAACAGATAACTCAATTAATGGTCTAAACATAAGGTAAGACTTCTACAGAAATTTCAGCAGAGTCTCCTTTGTAATTGGATGAAAATCCAAAAATACAATCTTGTATAATCATCCATAACAAGCACGCAACTATCCATCATTCACAATTCCTACAACAAACATTCACAGGTTCACATGTGCTATCCATGGCACAAATCCATAAAAAAAACATTTACTACTCTAACAGTTTAATAACGAGATGCCATCTAGGACCTGCATAGTAAATCCAGAGTATATAGCGGAAGTAAACTAAGAACCTGCAGAAGTATAGTATTTTTCTTCTACTATCATACACATCATGAGCTTTTTATACAAAATCGGCATGTTCTAAGATATCAATAATCACAAGATCAGTATACAAAAATCATGTGCAGCTAGGTCTTTACGTCGACAGGCTCCTCCAAAATAGCTCCAATGTGCTATGGTCCTCAAAAGTCTTCAAAAAGCTTCTCTCTCTGATTACTCTTTTTCGTCAGGTAAAAGCTCTACTGTCTCATCTAGAGGGGAAAAAATACTAAAATAGTGAGCCGAAGCCCAGCAAGGTACATGCATATGAACTGTAAAACGGTTATACCAAAACAATCATATAACCATGCAGAACTAGAATGTTTAATCAAACATCATCTACAAAGTAAAGACATACTATAACGATATTAAATCTCATGCTTCATAAATCATTACACTATAGACTATAAACAATAACTATAAACTTTACTGATGCATGGTAAAACTGAAAACATTACTCTATACTGTTCACTGTCATCTTTTCATTGTATAGGATTTAATATCATATTTTTATCAGATGATACTCTATCATCTTTTCACTGTACAATACATTTTCATCTTTTATTGCGATATATTTTAACAATTTCAGACCCTGTTAGTGTACCCTACTAGCGGAAGGGGCGAATGGTCGAGGATAGATTGTGTTCAGTCCACACAATCCAAGGCCTATCATGTCATATATATCCCATCCCGAGGGATATCTGTACTGTATGTCACCCGAAGGTCGGCCTATGTTCCTCCTTGCTTAACGTCCTTGAGGACAGGGTGGACCATGAATTGCTCCATGGACAGAGCTATCTTTGATTATCACCATAAGTTCTAAGGCCTTACCTAAGAACTTACCTGGACTGTAGTCAATCTCGGGTCCCAAAATAACTTTAATGGAAATCATCTCTTTATCAAAAATTCCATTTTCGAAATCAAACTTTCACAACACAATTTCAGCACTTCTTTAAATTTACATGAAAATTTTGTCGGTATACGTTAAATTATATAATTTGAAAACAAACTATACTGGGAAGCTTCATTTCGATGTCAATTAACTTTTATATAATAGAAGCTACGGTTAAAACTCATCAAAACCTCTTCATTTTCGTACATAGGGCTTCGGCAAAACCTTCGGACTCAAATCGGTCTCTTACTTGCACATATTTCATGAAATTAATGTCATAGATGCCATGCATATACATTAAATCATGCAATTTACTCAAACTATACAACATTTTCGAGCTAGGGTTTCATCACATACTTTTCAAGAGAAATTGAACACTATTTTCATGCTCATTCATGAAATCGAAGCCAAATCTTGCAATAAATATGGATAAACACAAATCTAACCGAGTAATCGAAGGAAATATGCTTCATGTACTTTAAACATGCATCATCAACATTTTAGAGCATTTTCAATGGATTAAAGCACGAGAAATCAAGTACACTTGCTTGAGCTTGCTTTTACCATTATTTTACCCGGAAAACGATGGTCTCTCCCCTTTCTTCCTCTTCGTTCTGTTGTGCCTCAACTCCTCTCTCTACAAACACATATCCTTTAATCGGCATTTAAACAAGGAAGTATTATACAATATCTCTAAAATTTTCGAAGATTATTTTACTCAGAATTGTGGACATCCACGGTAATTTAGGAACCAAGGTATGTGGTCTATAATCCCAAGTCCATTTAACTTCCAAATAGAAACTTAAACTTGTCCGGGCGCGGGTCAAGGGCCATGAACAACATTCCACTCTCCAAACAAACACATAATCCTTCCCAAATAAATCAAAAGCTCCAAAATCGAAGCCCTAAACCACCCGGGCGTAGGGTTACGGTTTCACGAACGAAATTTCATAAAATTCCATCAAATCGGTACCCAACCGATGAATTAACTTATGGGGAGTAATCATATTTTCCTAAGAGCAAAAGCCCCAAAATCAAAGGCCGGAATCCACGATTGCATATACAAGGGTGAGGGTTTCGGATGTGCATAATGATAGTACAACGTGATGATTTTCACATATATAAACAATTAGACTATGGGCATCACAATGATATATATAGGGTTCGGTATTGAGGCAAAATACCCGAGGGGAATCGACGAAACCAACAAACGGAAGAAAAATGGTATAGATTTATGCCTCGACATGCTCTACGATTTCTCTAACGAGCTCAAACCGAATCGGACTTCATGGCCTCGACATCCAACCTAGGACCGTGAAAATGAAGAGGAGAAAGTCGGGCGCACTTTTATATCGAGTCCGCCGGGCGGAGGAGTTCTGGCCCGGTGAGGGTTTTTGGGCCTGATAAGATGGTAATTTCCATAATCCAGCAAGTCAATTTTTCATACCATTTAACTCCTTATTTTTGATTATATAAGATAAGTCATGATTATCAAATTTAAAGCCCGAATCTTGTCCAAATTAACATTTCATATACAATTTGGGTTCCCGATTTACAAGTTCTTTGAGCTTTCCAATCCATTCCTCCGTACCTTTGAACACAAATCAAATTTACCTTCCAATTATCATTAAATTCCAGAGTGCTAGCAATTTGATGGATACAACAATCGTCTACTCCAAATCTATACTCAAAATGAGTGACGAAGGCTCCTCCGGCGGCCCGTTCTGCGGAGTCAAAAATGGTGGCCAGAGGAAAAAGAAATAGATCAAGAATAATCCTCCTCAGTCGTAACAGGCTCAAGAACACTGAAGAGAGCACAACTCCGTAAGAAATCAAGAGAAGAAAAAACCTCGGACGTAAGACGGAAAACGAAGCCTCTAAGAACCACCCGCCGCTAGACCTTCCGTAGGGTTAGGGGTCAACTTCAGCAAACGCCACTCGCACAGACCCACGAGTGGATAAAATTTGGAACTGCGTGTTCTAGGACGAGGAGCACATTATCGACTTGGACCCATCTCCTTTCACAACAGAGATCCTGAACTGTCCACTGCACACCAAGTTCAAGATGCCTTACCTTACTCATACAATAGGAGCAGTGATTCGGTTGACCGCCTAGATAACTTCTACACCCATCTGAGTCTACAAGGATTGGAAGACTCAGCGATGTGCCACTACTTTCTACTCACACTGAAAAGAGATGCCCAAATCTGGTTCCATCACCTCCCTTCAGGCACCATGGGCAGCTTTCAGGAACTCATGGATCTCTTCCTAACTCAGTACGCCTCAAGCCGATGGGAAGAGAAGTATCCGTGGCACCTCTCCCACATCAAGTAGAGGTCGGGAGAGAACCCACAGCGCTTCCTGGACCGTTTTGCGATAGAGACCAGACGGATTCTCCGAATCACGGAGAAGATGAAATTAGAAGCGCACCGACCTCCACGAGGACTTCTTCAAACACCTGCCCACAAGAATCCCAAAACCTTCCGAGAAGTGGAGTCTATCACCCGGGCCTACGCTACAGCAGAGGAGGGAAACGAGGCGAAATGCCTAGAGTGGGCAGATCATCCTCGATCATTCCTTGGAGAGAGAAAAAGGAAGTACGGCGATGGAAGAATCACGAAGCAACACATTATTGACCTGCACACTATGGGCCCACCAGCCTTCACGCTTGCACATTTCTAATGTTCTTACAAATCCAAAGAGAAGTCTTGAAGTGGCCAAAACTACTAAAGAAGGACTGGGAACCAATCAATCTGCGACTTCACTACTCTTTGGGCATTCAATGAAGACTGCAAGACATTGTAGAGGAAAATCAAAGAGCTGATCCACAAAGGCCATTCCTCCTAATGACCGAGCTGCGGGCGGAGAGGGCATCCTCCCGAAATTAGGTTGCAGTAGGGGTGGTTAATATGATCACCATCTGACCTGCTAAGAACCCAGCCAGCGGCGAGGAACAGTAGACTTGGAGGAAGAAGCAACAAATGGCGGACAACACCATTAGCTTCAATAATGATGATTTAACTCATGTAAAACTTTGATCAAATGCGTTGTATCTATACTCTTTTCGAATGGTAGTATCCTAGTGTGCGATAATAAAAGTTCTAAAGATTTTCTTTACTTGGATGCGTTTTTTAAACTAGGCTTAAAAAAGAATCAACTAAAACCTACCGAAGGCCCATGAACCTCGGTTCAAGGACCATCCCGAGGCACCTTGGGTCGTGATCAGAAAAAATAGCAAGCCGAACACTCACCGGTAGTCTACCCCCTCTGTATAATGTCCAGTGGTGATAGCATTTGGGAGGTCACCTCTATTCTCGCACCTTAAGATAAAATTTTCGACGCCTTATGGTGTAGGAGAGGTGGGTGACCAAAGCTTGGATGAACCTCGTTACATGTCTGGAGGAGGTTAGCGCTAAAATATGGGAAACTCGATCATCGACGAGACAACCCTTGGCAAGAAGCGAGCCTAGTGAAGCTATGGATCTAGTCAGCTGGACCTAGAGGAATCGAAAAGTGTGGCCCTGCATACCACGCGATGAATTGATTCTAATATGAACGCTGATCTCTTCACCAGATATGCCCGGGATTCGAGGTGATGGTCCACAAGTTGGAATTGGCGCCGAAAGTGAAGAAATCTGAAAAGCCGATTGCCATCCGAGAGGAGGTGAAGAAGTTCTTTGGACGGTTTCATTAGAGAAATCTACTACCCTGGGGTCAGCTCTCTAATGTGGTGAAGAAAAAGCAATGGGAAATCGGATATGCATCGATTTTATCGCGTTAATAAAACGATAGCTTTTCCTTACCTAAGATCGACCGCCGGTTGACTCAACAAAGGACATAAGCCGCTAACATGGACACCTATTCGGGTTATAACCAAATCCAAATGAGTCCGGAGGACGAGGAATATACCTCGTTCATGACTAATCATGGCACTCTCCAACAAGTGATGGTGAATGAAAACGCTCGGAGTGACCTACACAACCGAGTCAACAAAATGTTTGGCAAATTACGACATGGCTAGCGTAAGGTCACCGGTGACCACATCTGTGACCTGACAGAGTCGTTCGAGGTGCTCCGTAAGCATCACATGAAGCTGAACCCGGCTAAGTGTGTCTTCGGAGTAGCCTCTAGCAAATTCTTGGGTTTCATCATCTCTCAACGGGAAATGAGGCAAACCCGGTGAAGACACAACATGGTCGAATGGCAAACTTCCTCACGAAATCTAGCAACAAGTACCAGCCCTTCTTCAAAACCCTTAGAGGGAGAAAATCCAACGGGTTTCAATGGATGACAGACTGTCAGACAGCTTTGGATGAACTGAAGCGGTATCTGGCCAGCCCGTCGTTGTTAGTGTCACTCAAGGGCGGAGAGGAACTATACCTTTACCTAGCGGTGTCGGAGGCGTCCCTTAGTTTTGTCAAGTTGACTCAACTTCGGTCTACTATGTAAACGCTGACGGGCCCAAAGACCCACTACTCGCGTGTAGAAAAACTGGCCTTGGCACTTATATTCTCCACGCGGAAGTTAAAGCCCTATTTTCAGGCCCACTGGATAGTGGTTCTCATGGACCAACCTCTGAAAAGCATACTCCAGAAACCCGACGTTTTTAGGCTGTTGGTAAAATGGGCTATCGAGTTGAGCGAGTTCAATATTGAATTCCAACCCATGCCTGCTATAAAGGCGCAGGCGATGGCTGATTTCATTGTTAAAACTATAACCCCAGTTCTCGAGGAATAGCCCAAAGAAAGGGCGGAACGGCTTGGCAAGGTTTCGAAATGGATACTTGACGTGGATGAATCGTCTTCGGATATTGGCAGTGGCGCTGGAGTGGTCCTTACGACCCCCGATGGGTTTGAGGTGAAATACTCCCAAAGGCTCAATTTTCCAACAACCAACAACGTTATCGAGTACGAGGCCCTATTAGCCGGATTGCGATTAGCCAAGGAATGCTCTGCCAAGAGATCGGCGTTTTATAACGACTGATTACAGGCTAATCGTTAAGTGTTAACGGGGAGGCTTTGAGGCGAACAACCTCACCGGCCAAGTACTTAGTAAAGGCAAGGAGGCCGCAAGCCGCTCATGTTTCCCGAATCAAAACCCGGGAAGGAGACTACAAAAGATCGAGAAAAGTCATTTCCAAAGCGAAAACCGGGATGTTCCTTACCTTAGTGGGGAATCGGATAAGGAGGACATGGAGAAGGCCAAATGGATCAGAAGAATGTCGGTCGACGGACGGCTATATCGCCGTGGCTACTCGACCCCATACCGTCGATGCCTGACTCCCAAAGAGGCTAACTACGCTTTAGGCGAAGTTCACCTCGGGATTTGCAGATCGCACATTGGCGGAAAAAAACTTAGCCTTCAAGGTCATGCATTAGGGCTACTACTAGCCCTCAATGAAAAAGGACGTGTTTGAGTTTGTGAGGAGATTGAACCTTCACCTTGACCTTCAAGACCCTTTAGCCTCCTTGGCCCTTCGTGCAATGGGGGCTCGATCTTCTCAGCCCGTTTCCCATTGCCATGGGGCAAAAGAAGTTCATCATCATGGGCATTGACTACTTCACCAAGTGGGTTGAGGCCTCCCACTGGAAAATATTATGGAGCATAATGCCTTGGAATTCCTCCGCTAGAACATTATTTGTAGATTCGGCATCCCAAAGGTTGTTGTGACCAACAACGGGACCCAATTCTCAGGAAAATGCTTCACCAAGTATTGCACCAGCTTGGGCATCAAGCTAGTTCACACTTCGATGGCATACCCCCAAGCGAATGGACAGGTGGAGGTCACAAACCGAATGCTACTCCATGAGTTAAAAACTAAGTTGGAGGATGCAGGGGGCTCCTGGGCAGACGAGCTCCCCTCCATTCTCTGGTCTTATCGGACAACCCCAAAGGATCCAACCCATGAAACGCCATTCTCCACCGGGATCGAGGCGATAATTTCGTTGAAATTGGGCTTCTAAGTCTTAGGGTGGAGTCCTTCGATCCACTGGCTAACTCCCAAAAAATTAGGGAGCACCTAGGAGAAAGACGGACGCCGCAAGAGTATGGACAGAAGCTATAACATCAAATTGTCCGAATCGTAACAAAAAGGTTACGACTCCCGATGTTGGAGACTGGGTCCTACGAGGCGGTGAAGCCACAGGCCTGGAAGCCGCAATAAGCTCTCTCCTAATTGGGAAGGGCTTTCCTCATATCCGCCGATCCGAAAAAGAGCCTACAAGCTCTCTGGATTCAAAGGCATGAACGTGGGAACGTAATCCACCTCAGATGCTACTTCCAGTAGAAGGCACAGGTATGCATTTGCATTATTGTGTGCATGTGCATTCGCTTGCTTGTTTTAAATTTGCTAAAATAAGTGTTTATTTAGCATACTGCCCATTCCTCCTATGTGCATGTATATGTGTTTGCTTTATAGGTTAACCGACCTAGACTGCCCTAAGTTGGGAGGGTTCTCACCCTCTCGTTAATAAACCCTGGTCATTCAAGTGGCCCACAGATGGTCGAACATAAACCTCGGTCATCCGAGCGGCCCATTAGTGGTCGTATTTAAATCCTGGTCATCTAGGTGGCCCGAAAGTAGTCTAATATAAACTTTGGTCATCCAGGTGGCCTATAAGTGGTCTAATATGAACCTCGGTCATCCGAAAGGCCCGTTAGCGGTCGTATCTAAACCTTGGTCATCCAAGTGGCCCGATAACGGTCAAAATCTTAGGGGGCTTATGAAGCACACGCAACGACCTCCTCTACAAGGAGATAACGTGATAAGTCGGCAACGGTCGAAAGGAGAAGCATCCTTCTCCAACGTTGGCTGCTCAAATCAGCACTTGGGTAGCGCCACCAGGCTGGTTAACACAACCGCCTACAAAACCTAAGGACCTCACTCCTTAGGTAGCACAACAATGGCAGCCGGCCAACCAAGTTGGCCGTCCAATATAACAAGAATGCAAACACAAAAGTAGTAAAGGCAAATGGACACAAAGTTGAAAAAACTTCCATTTTATTGCTTCCGAATGTGTTACAAGTTACATCTTATGTACATAAATACAAGGAAGGTCCCAAAAATGTACAACATAAGAGGCTACGGGGGTGGTGGGGGTCTCTGACTGTCACAGGGCTCCCCCACGAGGTTGTCTCTACGCTGTGCCGTTCTATTAGCTAGATTGATAAGGTCAATGGGGAAGCCGAGATCGACCAATCGCATAAGGTGCCGACTAATGTTGACCCCCTCCAACAGCCGCGTGTGCATCATGCCCTTAACCTCGTGGGGGCGGATAAGGAGACTTAAGTAGTTCTCCAAGGTTTCTACTCGCCCGGCAAGTTGATTCATGCCCGCTTTAGCTTGATCACCCTCTTCTTTCAAATGGGCAACCTCGGCCTTCAAGTCCGCAACCTCAGCCTTCAAGTTGGCATTCTCCGTTTCCACTCCCACCAGGACAGTCACGAGGGCAGTAGTCTTCTCACGGTGCTCCCCCCGAAGCAGCTAGTCTAGCATCCAGCCAAGCGATCTCTGCCTCCCTATCGGCAATCTCCCGGTCATGTTTCTCCACCGCCTTGATGATGGCGGCAGCCAGCTTCGACGACTGCACAAAAGACAAACAAAGAACAAGTTAGAAATTTGGAAAAGGAGAAAGTACGTGGAAGTCATCACAAAGAATTATACCTCCCAAACTCTCCTCACAGGCCTCTCGGGCCTAGCCTCCAGACCTGGCCCAGGCGGTGGTGGACCAGGAGCGACATCCCCTCAAGCAAAGCTGGCAACAGCCTCCTCTAGGATCTCATCCAGCAGCCCTTCATCAATGTCATCTATAGCAACCGCAAGTTCCCCGACTACAGCCTCCGCAGCAGCTGCCGGAGGATCAAACTCCACCATTGGCTCCATAGCAGGAGTCCGCACGACTGGAGAGCCAACGGGTGGTCCTGTGCCTCCACCACCTCACGGGGCAAAGTCCGAAGGACTTGCCCTCGAGAGCCACCTCGGCGCGGGCTACACCAAGATAAGTTTTCTCCCATCCCTCCCGAAGGTCCTTTCCATGATGGTACCGCCTCGAGCTTTGCAGATCCCGACGGCGACGTAATAGGGGCACAACGACGACGAGGAAGGCATTTCCAACACCCTCTTAGGCAGCGGACCAATAAAGCCTTCATCTGTGGGGTGGATACAGATAAGCAGACCCATGGAGTCCTCCAGCCGCATCATCCTCGCCGGCGGCATGGGCTTTTGAATCGGGGAAGGCGGTCCCCAGTTCACCTTCTTGGTCTTTGCCCTAGAGACCAAGAAGTCCCTCTTGAAGCCAACGAGGTGGTCTTTGACCAGCTTCTTCTAAGGTTCTTTGAGTGTCCCAAGATCACGTCCGGCAGATGGATCCTTTGCAAGGGGTGTTTCCACGCTTATGAAAAAGAATCGGTTCTTCTAGTTCTTGAGCGAGTCATAGATGGCCGTGTTTATTTTCAGGCCAGAACGGGGGACGAGCAATATCCATTCACCTCCCTGGTTTATTTTGAAAAGCCCCTTCAACATCGGCATCCTTAGCCTCTTAGAATGCTTACGAAGGAAAATATAGAGGGTACAGATATACCGTACGGCGTTGGCATGAAGTTGAGAAATTGGGACTCGTAGGGTTTACAAGAGGACAACAAGTCATCCGGCAGAGGAAGACGGAGGCCGCTCTTCAGGTGGGCTTTATATATCGTGATGTGCCCTGCCGGTGGAGAGAAGACTCTGTCATCCTTTCCCGGGACCCTCCATGTAATACCCTTCGGGATATTGAACTCAACGCATAATGCTTTTACGTCGCCCTCTCTAAGGACAGAGGTGATGTTGGTGACGGAGGCCATGGCTTGCAGAAAGGGCTAGGGTTTCTTGGAGAAGGAAATTCGAAGATGAAGAAGATGAAGTAAGGAGGCGTAGAAGAATTTCAAGGCATGGAGGGAAACTTAAACGGCAAAATGCCTTAAAACCCCTTAGAAAGGGCGCCGTCAGTCCTGCCACGTGTCACCTCCCTGTTTGGCCCTTCAAAAGGCAAATCTCCAATGCATGAATGGCTCGTATATCCACCCAGCCAAAAGAAGACGCGTGTCTACTTTTGGCCTGACAAGCCGGCTGACTGCCACGCATCAATCAAGGCTCGCAGAAAGCCTTTCGAAACTGACCAAAGATGGTTAACAGCTCCGGTCAACATTCTTTTTCGAAACTGACCAAAGACAGTTAACAACTCCGATCAACATTCTTTTCCAGAATTGTCCAAATATTGTCAACAGCTCCGGTCAATATTCTTTTTCAAAACTGACCAAAAACGGTCAACGGCTCCGGTTAAACATTCTTCTCTGAAACTGACCAAAGATGGTCAACAGTTTCGGTCAACATTCTTCTCCGGAACTGACCAAAGACGGTAAACAGTTCCGGTCAACTTCCCTCTCCGCCTTTCATAGAGTCCCCGGGATCCTCAAGCGACGAAGGGTAGTGAGGGGCATCCCATCATGAATATTTTAGAGGTCGAAATTTTGGCCCCCGGCATGGGGGCTAGTGATGGATATATTGGAAATGGGCTAGCCCAAGGTCAGCGGAGGCCCAAAACGGCCTGTTGGACGGTCAACTTAAAAACGGCCCAACAGGAGACGCAAGCCCAAATCTTGAAAGGCCCAAGACGGTCAACGCCTAGCATTGACCATCCATACCTCAATAGATGGCCAACTCGCATACAGGTAGTCAACTCAAGCGTTGATCGGATGTACTATAGCGGCAGGCCCATAAATGCTTTTTATGGACCAGGCCCACTTGAACCCATGATCCAACAAATGATAAGCAATGGCTCTTTCAGCACCTTCCATGATCTCAGCCATCACAAAAAAAAACATTGATAAAATCAATGCCCTTCCCATAAGGAAGGCGCCAGATTTTCCCAACTCCTGCCAACTGGGGCTCTCCTACAGTAAAATACACAGAAGGAAGGTGAGCAACTTAGAAAGCCGCTGACCACCGCAAAGGAAGCAATCTTAGCCGGCTTGCAACTGGTGCCTCCTTGTAAAAGGAAGGCCGCCGAGAATAATGCCAGGGATCACACATTCCAACCGAAGAAGATCACCCTGTCATTCTTTAAGTAAACTCTAGAATTCTTATTCAAGGGACAGACAATCTCTTACGTACACAAGCTTACTTACATAAACTCTGACTGAGGCAAGCTCTGATACACAAAAGATGAACTCTTACTCAGACAACAAAAATGCTAACTCAAACAATGCAAAGCTCTTACTGAAAAGACGCCCACAAACGCTGACAGAGTACTGGACAGAGGTTCATCATCTCTTCCTCTCTACCCAGGCGTTCGTCCTCCAATCCCACCAAAAGGGCCTCCAGATTCCTGGAGACCTATTCGGCTTTCCGAGAGTTGTTCCCGAGAGCTTCCACGCTTTCGGAACTTTGCTTCCTCATGCTCTCTGTGAGTAGGAAGCAATAGCTCACGTTCTTGACAAGCCAACATTCCCGACTGATCAACTCGCTCTCTCCCTCTCTTGCTTTCCAGTTTACCTTCCCTACTTAGGATGCTTTACTAACTTGAGCGTCAGAGTATTTTCGGTGGGACAACCTCCCACCGACACACTGACTTCTTGTTCATTTTAGTGGTGTGCAAGATTCAAACTTAGTGAACGGAATCGGGTCAAGTAATCCAGACGAATCCGAATCTATTTGAAGTCGGATCCAGGTACACATTAAATTTATTTACTGAGAGGATGATAATGTTATTAAATTTCTTCCAAGATTAAATTTTTTCTTATAGGAATTATTACGTAACCAATAATAAATAGAAAACCCAAGTTTTTGTAAACAATGCAGAATTCAAAGTTGAGTTAGTTGTGAATGTAATAAAATATAAAGAGAAAGATTTTATAATTTGTACATTATAAAATTACATTTCAAAGTAATATAAATTAGTTAAGTTCGAGGAAAATATCTCAAATGTGAAGAGGCTTATGTAGTGTGACAGAAGTTTTGATGTTAAGTAGTTGAGGTATTCATTTTGTGCACTTGGGATTTGAATTTCGACCTAAAAAATTTTAGATTGGACTCCTATAATTTTTTAAATCTAAACCTGATATTTGGTTGGAGGAAATAGGAATTCTATTCCCTTATTATTTCTTTGAGAATAACAATTCCCTTATTTGATGGACATGCCTATAATGGCTTGGTCCAATAAGAAAAATGGCCCAAATTCAAGAAGGGTCATATGTGCGCTCAACGGTCATTGCCAGCGTTGATCGTATGAGAGGCCAATTGGGCAACCAATATGCTCCCATGAAATGGTCAACGTTTCTATTGACTAGTAGCACTGTAGTAAGCAAGCCCAAGGGAAGAAACCTTACATAGGCCAGGCCCGATTGAGCCCACACTTCCATACACGACAAGTAATGGTCCCTTTTATTGATTTCGCGTATTCCCTAAAGCCAATCTGTACTAAAAAAGATATCAACACATTTAACGCCTTTCCCATGAGAAAGGCGCCAGATTCTCTCTTCCTGCCTATTGTAAACTTTAATGGTAAAAAAGCACAGAAGGAATGCAAATAATCTTGATGACCATTGCCCGCCAGAAAAGAAAGTAATCCCAACAAATTGTACAAGTCAAGCTTTCCTACTCAAGGAAAGTCGTCCGACATAGTACAGGAATCACGCCTTCTTGGCCAAGGAAGGTCGCCCTACCCTCCATCTATGTAAGCTCACGAGTCTCCATTCCAGGGCACGCAAATCTTCTAAACATACAAATGCTCACTTCAGAGCACGAAAACACTAACTGCAATCCCACACTCAGCTTTTAGATTCCAGAGGCACCACTCTCTCGAACATCTGTCATAATATCTCGACAGTCTTTCAAGCTTCCACGCTTATAGGACTCCGTCTCCCACTCATTCCCTGTGAACGCAAAGCTGGAAAATCTGTGCTCATCACTAACCGCTAGAACGCCTCTTACGTCTAAAGCGAACACTCCTTGCCCTCTTGTTCTCTCTTTTTATCTCTCAACTCTCATTTTTATTTTTCTTCTTAAAAGTCAAAGGCTTATTATTGACTTGAACGTTGGAATATTTTCAGTGAAACAATATCCTACCGACACCTGACTTCCTATTTGTGTAGTGGTGTGTACGGTCCAGACTCAGTAAACGGAGCCGGATCTAGGCAATCAAATCAATCCAAATCTGTTCAAATCTTGAATCCAGGGATGTATCATTAACGTCATCTGTGGGAAGTGCTTACGAAAAATCTACCACACTTTTTTAGAAAAGTCTCTCATCCTCGCCCCCTGAACTAACCAAAATGGTGAACACAAGAGTACAAGCTAGCAAACCTGCTAGAGATGCGACTTCTCCCGACTAGGACCATACTGCTGGTGCCATGGTAAATGGGACAGTCAACGATGTGCCAGCACCTTTCTTTTAGCATCTAGTGGAGTATATGCAAAATACCAATAAGATGCTATATTCCTGATACACAACTGGGGGCTCCACCCATGGCAGTCCTCATATCGGCCTCTAGGAGAGGAGGCTAGAGGAAGAAGAAGCCAGCAAAAAGGCCCAGAAGGTTGGCCAACACTCAGATCCCTGAATCTTCAAGCGCTCCAAGCCAGATCAGGCTTAAGGAGCACTTAAGAAGCATGTCTCCGGAGGAAAGTTTGGAATGGAGGAACCCCAGATACTCTTAAGCGGAGATCAGGAACCCGATGCCGGAGGGAGCCTTCAGGACCATCAGATACACCGTAGGTAGTAGCCGGCCGGCTACTGGCCACTCCAAGGAAGGAACAGAGTTGATGACCTATCTCAACTCTAAGAGATCAGCCAACGTTGTTCGGGTAGACCCCAAGTTAGAGAAGAACTGGAATCGCGTGTTTAAGGATGATGAGCACGCCATTAATCTGTACAAATCTCCTTTCACGGCGGAGATCCTGAATAGTCCAATGCCGACTAAATTAAGATGCCTTCCCTTGACTCTTACAATGGGAGCATTGATCTAATAGATTATCTTGATCATTTCTGCACCCATCTGATCTAATAGTCCAACGTTGCTTCTCACTTAGTTGAAGGGAGACGCTCATATATGGTTCCACCACCTCCTTTCAAACTATATTGGAAGCTTCAGGGAGCTGACTGACCTATTTTTGGCCCAATATGCTTCTAGTTGCCGAGAGGAAAAACAACCATGGCAACTCTCCCACATCAAGCAGAAGCAGGGAGACAATCCACAGAGGCTTTTGGATCGCTTCGTGGCAGAAGCCAAGTAGGTCCCCACGCTCACAGAGGAAATGAAGTTGGGCAGCTTCATCTCCGTGCTGACGTACGGGGATTTCTTCAGACACTTGGCGCACAAGAACCCGTAGACCTTCGGAGAGGCAGAATCTATCACCCGAGCTTATGCGGTGGCAGAAGAGGCCAATGAGGTTAAACATTCAGAACAGACCGAACAACCTCGCTTGTTCCTCGGAGAGGGAAATAGGAAGTTCAACGGTGGCGATCACTCCCATCGAAAGCACTATAGGACCGGACCACCAGAGCATAAGGACTATGGGGCCACCAACCTAACACCCTTAACTGATATGCGTTCAAACATCCTTATACAAATCTGTGGAGAGAAGTTCCTTAAGTGGCCAAAACCACTTAAGAAGGCCGAGGGAGGAAATTCGATAAAGTACTGCGGTTTCCATCGATCTTCTGGACACTCCACAGAGGACTGCAGGATCTTCCAGCGAGAGATTGAAGAGCTGATCAGAAGGGGCCATCTCACCAAATTTGTTAATGACCCTAACTAGAGCTTTGGCACTACGGGGGGAGAAAGACCGGAGCCTTCCCTTCCACGAAATCGGGTTGCATAGAGTAGTCAACATGATCACACCCAACCGGCCAAGAACCCGACGGATGACAAGGAGCAGCAGACAGGGAGAAAGAAGTAGTGCACTGTAGACAATGTCATTAGTTTTAGTGACAGTACTTGGCACATGTAATTTTCCCCCATGCGGATCCCCTTATTGTATCCACACTTGTTTCCGACGGTAGTGTCAACTACTAATTGAAACGAGTATTCATTAACAATAAAAATTCTCACGATTTACTCTATCTTAATGCGTTTTTTAAACTTGATTTAAAAAAGAATCAATTAAAACTTGCCGAAGGCCCACTGTACGACCTTGACAACGAACTAGTGCCCATCCAAGGGATGATCCAATTAGAAATCACCTTAGGCACATACTTGAAGATAGCAAGTCGTACACTTACCTTCCTGGTAGTCGACTTGCCCTCCGTATACAAGCTATACTAGGCCGACCTTACCTAATGACATTTAGGGCCATCACTTCATTACCACACCTCAAAATAAAATCCCCAATGCCATACGGTGTGGGAGAAGTGTTGGGTGGCCAAGCCACTGGGCGAACATGTTATATGTTCCAAATTGCTCCTAGCGGTAGTACTAGAATGGCAGGAGAACATGACCATCGAGACAAAACAACCTTGCAGCAGGCACAATCCGATGAGGCACCGACCTAGTCCCACTAAACCCGGAGGATCCGAAAAAGTGCTCGCAGATCGGCGGGTCACTCACTGGTACACTACACGATGAGCTGATGCATTCCTATGATGGAACGCTGACATCTTCACATGGACTCTCATTGACATGCCTGGGATTACGGCCGGGGTAATGGTTTAGATGTTGGGCCTCGATCCTGACTGAAAGCCTGTTAGACAGAAGCGAAAAAATCACTCGGTAAAAAAGTTGGTCGCCATCCAGGAGGAAGTAAGAAAACTGCTGGACGCCGATTTTATCAGAGAAATCCAGTACCCCAATTAGCTCTCCAATGTCATCCTGGTAAAGAAGAGTAGCAAAAAATGGTGAATGTGCACTAATTTTACTAACGTTAACAAAGCATGCCCGAAGGACAGTTATCTTTTACCCAGGATCGACCTGCTGTTGGACTTGACATCCGGACATGAGCTGTTGAGCTTCATGGATGCTTACTCGGGCTATAACCAAATCCGAATGAGCCGAGAGGATGAGGAGTACACCTCGTTCATGACGGACTAGAGTATTTGTTGCTATAAGGTCATGTCATTCAGTCTGAAAAACGCAAGAACCACCTACCAACAACTAGTAAACAAAATGTTTGAGAAACAAATAGCCGTAATATGAAGGTTTACGTCGATGACATGCTCGTCAAGAGAAGAACCACCGATGACCATATTTACGATTTGACAGAGTCATTTGAAGTGCTCTGTGAACATCAAATGAGCTCAATCCAGCCAAGTGTGTCTTTGGGGTGGTCTCGGGAAAATTCTTGGGTGTCATCATCTTCCAACGAGGGATCGAGGCAAACCTAGAGAAGATTAAGGCCCTTGCAAACATGACTCCCTCTCGGAACATCAAGGATGTCCAGCAACTGACTAGACGACTAGCAGTCTTGTCCCACTTCTTAGCAAAGTCATGTGACAAGTATCGGCCATTTTTCAAGGCCCTAAGGGGGACACAATCAAATAGATTCCAATGGACGGCAGATTGCCATGCAGCCTTCAATGAGTTGAAGCAATATCTGGATTGCCTACCATTGTTAACGTCGCCCAGGGACGGAGATGAGCTGTACCTCTACTGGGCGGTGTTAGAGATGTCCCTCAACTCTGTCCTCGTACTCCAAGACGCTGACACTCAACGACCAGTTTACTACTTGAGCAAAATGTTAACTGGCCCAGAGACACGTGTGCACGGAGAAGCTAGCCTTAGCTCTCGTATTCTCTGCATGAAAACTAAGGCTCTACTTTTAGGCACACCGGTGATAGTTCTCACCGATCGCCTCTCAAGAGCATTATCCAAAGATGTTTTTAGACACTAAAATCAATTAGGCGAGTTTGATACGAATTTCAGCCTAGACTTGCCATAAAAGAGCAAAATGTTAGACCATGACCCTAATTCCCAAAAATAGCCCCTAGAGAGTGCGGAATAGCATGAGGGAGTTCCAGAATGGGTATTCCACGCAGACGGATCAAGAAGCTACTTGCCCCGGAGAGCTCTGTGCACGGAGAAGCTAGCCTTAGCTCTCGTATTCTCTGCATGAAAACTAAGGCTCTACTTTTAGGCACACCGGTGATAGTTCTCACCGATCAGCCTCTAAAGAGCATTATCCAGAAACCCAATGTTTTTAGACAGCTGGTAAAGTGGGCTATCGAATTAGGCGAGTTTGACATCGAATTTCAGCCCAGACCTGCCATAAAAGCATAGGCTTCGGCCAACTTCATCGTCAAGACCATGACCCTAATTCCCAAAAAATAGCCCCTAGAGAGTGCGGAATAGCATGAGGGAGTTCCAGAATGGGTATTCCACGCAGACGGATCAACTACTGGTTTACTACTTGAGCAAAATGTTAACTAGCCCAGAGACGCGCTACCTGTGCACGGAGAAGTTAGCCTTATCTCTCGTATTCTCTCCATGAAAACTAAGGCTCTACTTTTAGGCACACTGGTGATAGTTCTCACCGATTAGCCTCTGAAGAGCATTATCCAGAAACTCGATGTTTTTAGACAGCTGGTAAAGTGGGCTATCGAATTAGGCGAGTTTGACATCGGTAAAGACACCTGCCATAAAAGCATAGGCTTCGGCCAACTTCATCGTCAAGACCATGACCCTAATTCCCAAAAAATAGCCCCTAGAGAGTGCAGAATAGCATGAGGGAGTTTCAGAATGGGTATTCCATGCAGACGGATCATTAACAGACACAGGCAGCGGTGCCGGGGTGGTCCTCAGGACCCCTGATGGGTTTGAGGTAAAGTACTCCCTTAGGCTCAACTTTTTGGCCACCAACAATGTTGCCGAATATGAAGTCCTGTTAGTCGGGTTAAGATTGGCCAAATAATACTCAACCAAACGATTGGCTGTTTATAGTGACTTTGAGCTAATCGTCAACCAGGTTAATGGGAGCTTTAAAGCGAATAACCCACACTTGGCCAAGTATTTGTCCAGGGCAAGGGAGGCTGCTCGGAGTTTCGATAAGTTAACATTGGTCCACGTTCCCAAATTTGAAAACCGAAAGGCGGACCAACTGACCAGAGTAGCGACGGCCAAAAATTCAAAGTAGTACTTGAGGGACATGAGGGAGGTTCTAATTAATCCCAGTATAGAGAAATAGGAAGCGATACAGGTCTCTAGGATAGAAAATTAGACAACATCGTACCTAAGGTCTCTGGCGGACGGAGCACTGCCAGAAGAAATAGAGGCGGCCAAGCAAATCAAGAACATGGTTAGTTGGTACACTATAGTCGACAGACGGTTGTGTCACCGCAGTTACTCGACTCCATACCATTGGTGCCTAACCCTTAAGGAAACCGAGTACGCCTTGGGCGAAATGCGCCTTGGGATTTACAGATTGCACATCAGCAGCAAAAACCTGGCATTTAAGATCATGCGACAAGGTTACTATTGGCCGTCAATGAAAAAGGATGCACTTGAGTTTGTGAAGAAGTGCGAGAGTTGTCAGCTTTATGGCAACCTTCACCACCAGCCATCCATCGAGCTGAAGTCCTTCCAGGTGCCTTGGCCCTTTGCGCAGTGGGGGCTCGACATTCTCGGCCCATTTCCTATCGCAACGGGGAAAGGAAAATACATCATAACAAGCATTGACTATTTCATTAAGTGGGTCGAGGCCACCCGCTGGCCAAGATCATAGAGCACGACACTCTTGAGTTCATTCGCCAGAACATCATTAGCAGATTTGATGTTCCAGAGGTCATAGTGACTAACAATGGGACTCAATTTTCGGGAAAGTACTTCACTAAGTATTGCACCAGCCTTGGAGTTAGGCTGGTCCATACTTCGGTGGCATACCCTCAAGCGAATGAACAGGTGGAGGTCACAAACCGAACGCTACTCCACGGACTTAAGACCAAGCTGGAGGACGTAGGGGGTTCCTAGGTATATGATCTCTCCTCAGTCCTCTGGTCTTACCAGACAACTCCAAAGGAGCCAACTGGCGAGACGCCCTTCAGCCTCTGCTACGGGACTGAAGCAGTAATCCCGATCAAAATCGGACTTCCAAGTCTTAGGGTAGAATCTTTCTACCCGCAAAGTAACTCCTAAAAAATACGGGAACACTTAGACTTGTTAGAAGAAGCTCATGGCACCGCCAAAATGCGGATGGTGGCCTACCAATACCGAATCGCTCGCTATTACAACAAGAAGGTACAAGCGCGGCAGTTCGACATTAGAGATTTGGTTTTACAAAGTATCGAGGCCACAGGCAAAATAGCCGGTCGAAATAAGCTCTCCCCGAACTGAGAAGGGCCTTTCCTAGTCTCCACTGTCCTGTGAAGTGGGGCATACAAGCTTCGAAACTAGGACGAAAAGTTAGCCCCACGGACATGAAATGCGATCCACCTCAAACGCTACTTCCAATAAGGGCCTAGGTAGGTAGTCTGCATATTGGTATGTAATCATTTATATGTTATTTTTAATTAATAAAATGAGTATTCCTTTTAGCCCATTGTATTCATTTTCTTCTTTGTATTATATGCGTGTATATTTTTCTTATTGTAGGTTTAAATGACCTAGATTACTCCTAAGTCAGGCGGATTTTTACCATCTTGTTACTAAACCCTGGTCATCCAGGCAGCCCATAGGTGGTTAAACTTAAACCCTAGTAATTCAGGTGACCCGTAAGTGATCGTATATGAACCTCGGTCATCCGAGCGGCCCACAATTGGTCGAACTTAAACCCTGGTCATCCAAGCAACCCATAAGTGGTCGTATCTGAACCTTGGTCATCTAAGTGGCTCGTTCATGGTCAAAAATCTTAGGGGGCTAGCGTAGCACATGCGACCACCTCCTTCACAAGAAGATAGCGTGATAAGTTAATAATGGTCGACAGGAGCAAAGTGCTCCTCCAAAGCTGGCCGCCCAAGTCCGCACTTGGTTAGCGCCACCAATCCTTACTCATGAGCGAGTACTAGGCCGGATTAACGCAAACGACATCTTTGAATACACCCCCAAGGATTCCACTTCTTTGGGAAGCACCATGAAAGCCTAAACTAAGGTGGATGGTCAACTCGCAGGAAGTGTACCAAGTTAGCCGCCCAATACATCAACAAATACCTGCTAAAAATAGCCATAAAAAGTAAAGGCATGCAGCATGCTACATACACGAAACTGCTTGTATTATTGCTTATGGTAACATACATTTACATTACTATACCAAAAAAGGAACTAAAGTCAGCAAAAAACTGAGGTGGTGGTGGCCTATGACTATCCCACGGCTCCCCCACGAGGCTCTCGCGGAGCTGAACAGACCTGTTCAAGAGGTTAATAAGATCCACTGAAAAGTCAGGATCAACTAGCCGCACAATATGCTGACTGATGCCGATCCCCTCCCATAATCAAGACAACATCATGTCCACGACCTCGTGAGGGTGTATGCGGAGGCTTAGATCATTATCCATAGTAGTCATCTGCCCCACAAGCTGGTCGAGATGCCTCTTAACCCGTTCGTTCTCCTCCTTCAAGCGGGCATTCTCCTCCTTCAGACAATCACTCTCCTCCACCAGGCCAGACACCACAACTTCTTTCAAGCTAGCCACCTCGTCTTTCAAGCTAGCAACCTCGCCCTTCAAGCTAGCATTCTCCGCCTCCATGCAAGCCATGATAGACTCCAAGGCCGCAGCATCCTCCCGATACTATACCCCCAGAGCCTCCAGCTTCGAATCGAGTCAGGCAATCTTCGTATCCCTATCGGAGATCATCTTGTCTCTTTGCCTAAGCGCCTTAGCAACTGCGCCTATGACCTTATCAGCCTGCCAAAAAAAAAAAATTGAGTCAGAAAAAGTAAAATTAAAGATAAGGCAAGTAGTAGAGAGTATATCTGTCAGACCCTTCGTGTTGGCCTATCTGGTGTGGCGCGCAGATTTGGCACCAGGGGCGGTGGATTGGAAGTAGAACCCTTCTGAGCAGGGTTGCAAGTGACCTCCGCCTCGAACTCCTCTGATAGCTCCTCCAGAGTATCCTTTATCCCCACTGGCTCTTCAGGCACTGTAGGAGGCTTCAAAACCATCTCATACTGCTTAGTTTGTAGCCCCATAATATGAGACCCAATAAATGGCTCCTGTGGCTAGGCACATGGCACGTCAGCTAATGCAAGCGCCTCAGTAGATGGCTCAAGGGTCATTTCTTCCAGCCCAGGTTGAGGAATTGAGATTAACCCCGCCGACATAGGCTGTGCCAAAACAATAACGCCGCTCGCCCTAGCGCTCAGCATGGTATCATAAGCCTCTAAAGCTAACTCCGCTTCAATCCCGGAGACGACACCTACCCCCGCAAAGCGCCCAGTGGCCACGTAATCTGGCCTTGAAGATGACGAAGAAGGCGCCACCATGGCTACCCTCTTTTACTTTGGACCAGTGGGAATGGTATCAATAGAACGAGGACCTATAAGCGTGGCTTTGGTCCTCTTCCTCCCCGTAAGGCCTTTGGCGGGGGAATCCTGTGATCAGATGAGATTTTTTTTTTTTGCATTTCGCCAACGATCTCCCGGAATTGACACTAAATCTCGGTGGTTCAGTCCGGGCGGATCGGGCATTCCAAATCACAGGATCACAGATGCTTTTTAGGACTCATACATTCTAGTCATCAAACACATAGCGGAAGTCAATCTATTATTCAACTGAAGCATTTTCATTCATTCCCATAAAAATTCATTTATGAATACATATAGTCATGAACTTCTAATCACAAAAGTTTCTCAATTCTAATAGATCATTACATTAATTGCTTCTTCGTGGTGGTCATCCAAAAGTATGCTTCTGAATCCTTACAAACCCTTCAGATAGGCTTTAGTCACTTAGTCTCGTCAGGCACGAGTTCTAAATTTCCATCTGAGGGGGGAAAACAGAAAACAATGAGCCGGATCTCAACAAGGTACATGTAGCTTTTTCCATAAAACGTTCATGCTGTCAACAGTTACAGATATATACAGGATATCATTTGGCCGGAATCATGCAGAACACTTAGATCGATTAATGCAGGAAATCATGCAACATAAATATCATATGGTAGCCTTTGGCCAGACTATACAGAAGTCAATTGGAAAGCCGAAACTGATAATATTAGAGCATGAAACAAGGCCGGTTACAGTATAGCTTCTTTTATTTATTAATTAACAGCAGGGGACTTTAATTGAGGATAAATTATACACATCTCCTCACAATCATGGCAATATCTCCTTGTACAAAGCCCAGATAACGACTCTCACTTCCTCCTTGTACAAAACCCCGAGGACGGCTATCACTACCTCTTTGTACAAAGCCCCGAGGACGACTCTCACTTTCGTTATTCTCGATTATCACCATAAGGTCCTAAGGCATGCCGGAGAACCTTATCTCCCAATACTAAGATCCGAACTTATTTGTTTTATCATAAAGCTGGTTCACATTTTCTTTGTTAATTTCGGAAGGCCGTATCACAAGCCGGTTTCAAAATCACACTACAAGGTCAGTTTCAAATTTATGTTCCAAGGCCGGTTTCAAATCATAATTTTCATGCGTCGCTTGGCAATCCGGTTTCGAGGTCCCAAGATAAATGCCGATTTCAAATTATGATACAAGGCCAGTTTCAACATTTACAATGCAAATGCCGGTTTCAAATTTACAATATAAATGATGGTTTCAATTATAACACAAGGCTAGTTTCAAAATCACAATGCAAATGTCAGTTTTAAATTTACAATACAAATGCCGGTTTCAATTATAATACAAGGCCGATTTCAAAATCACAATGCAAATGCCGATTTTAAATTTACAATACAAATATCGGTTTCAATTATAATACATGGCCGATTTCAATTATTCTTGGCCGGTTTCAATTATAGATTCCAATCCGTATTTCATGCGTCACTTCACATTACAAATGCCAGTTTTAAAATTTCATGCAAGGCTAGTTTTAATATTTCATGTTCGCTTCACAGTCGATTTCAAATTACGTTTCAAATGCCGGTTTCAAATTATGCAATGCTAGTTTCAATATTTACTTAAGCCAGTTTCAAATTATATTATAAAGCCGGTTTTAATTATTTTACAAATCAAGGCCAGTTTCAAATTCGTGTAATGCAAGTGACGTACAAGCCGGTCTACTTTTTCATTTTCATATACTTCAGTTTAAACATAAGTTTAACAGAAAGTAGAGGACAGAAAGTAGAAAGTATGAATTCAAATTAGAATAGAGTTTATCAAATGGTAATTAAAACGGCATGCATTTAATCTAAATCGGAAGGGAAAAACTTGCAGTTTTTAAAGCTGGATCTTTGGAACGGAAGGATATTTGCAAAGCATGAACTAAAAAAAGTTGAGGCGCACGTGCAAACGAACTTAAAAAGAGTGATCATCCGGAGTACACTTGTAATATTCAGAAGTTAAAACAGAGTGTACACTTGCATTAAACCATGAACTAAAAGCAGGGGGGTATACTTGCCTGATAGTCGTTCAACCACCCTTACAGACTGGAAGCTCTCTCTCCTTCTCTACTCCTTACTGTTCTTTTTGCCAGTCATTCATACTTGCTTCCTTAATCGAAGTTGAGTATATATAGAGGAGGGGTTAGGTGGAGTAAGTGGGGGTAAGCTACCTACATGGTACTTCTTCTCAGAGGTTAGGTGGGAGTAAGTAGTCTAAGCTACTTACTTTGGCACTTCTTCTTAGACGACCAACGAGGTGGTTCACTTACTTCATTTAGTTAGGGTCTAGTTGGGTTTTAACGAATTAGTAAAGTTGATTCTTGTCTTTAGTTGCCCTTAATTTATTCCAGTCAACTCTTTGGTTAATACTTTGGGTCGGCCATCGTTTCACTTCTTTTATTCAAGACCGGTCAACCTTTCTCAAGGTCGGTCAACATTTTAACGTTGGTCAACATCCGGTCAACATCACAATTTTCACTCAATCCTTACTCAAGCCAGTCAATATCCTAAAGCCGATCAACCTTTTAAAAGCCGGTCAACCTTACAAGTTTCGGTCAACATTTTCTTATCATCTATTCCGGACTTCGAGCAGTTCGGCCTTCTGTGGCACAAACTACTCCGGTTTTAAGTGGCATAAGACCACTCCGGTATTGAATGGTATAAGGCCACTCCGGCCTTCGGATTTCATTATACTCTTAATCTTAATATTTTATTCCGATTTTAAGTCCTCTTTTGATTTTGAAATCTCACAAATCCAGAATTTCTGGACAGGAGAAGGAGGTCCCCACTTGGCCGTCTTGGCCTCAGTACGGAAGACTAAGTGGTCTCTTTAGAAATCCCCAATGTGGCTCTCAACAAGCTTGACCAATTACGGCAGGGACACCATCTCTACCTCAGAAGGCGCCCTGGTATACACATCGGGCACCTTGTCCCACTCCCTGGCTAACGATTAGGACTTACCTACGCGAACGAAAAAGAACCAGTTCTTCTAGTTCTTCAGAGAGTCATATATGGCAGAGCTTACTTGAAGACCATTGCGTGGGGTTAGAGATATCCTCTGCTCCCTGGTTGAGCTTAAAGAGCCCTCTAACCATTGACATCGTAAGCAGCCTCAAGTACTGATGAAGAAATATACAGAAAGTGCACGAATATTGAATCGCGTTTACATGAAACTGTGCGATTGGGACTTGAAGCACCTGGAAGATTGACAGTAGCTCATCAGGGATCAGAAATGAAGCCCACTCCTTAAGTGGGCCTCGTAGATGGTCACAACGCCCTGAGGTGGCAGGAACGCCTTGTCATCCTTCCCAAGAATACGGAAGGCAATCTCTTTTAGGATGTTGTACTCCACGTACAATTTCTTCACGCCATTCTCTCTGAGGATAGAAGCGATATTGACAACAGAGGCCATGATTAGAAAGACATCCAGGGTTTTTCTCTCTTTTAGGTTAAGGAAGATGAAGGAACAGAAAAAAGCGTGGGAAAATTCAAAGTGAAATGGATGGATAACTTAAAGGCCAATGTGAACACACTAAACCGCCTCATAAAAGCGCTCCATCATGGTTGCCACGTGTCGCTTCCCAAAAGGGCACCGTCGAATTAGATCATATGGTACATTAATTATTGGGATCCTGAATTCACCGCATGAAGACACGTGGCCGCCTTTTTGCCCGACAGATTGGCTAATGGGCGCACGTCTCTCCAGCTCCCACAAGTTACCCGGAGTTTTTCAAGACGGTCAACAAATCTGGTCAACATTTCCTTCGCCAAGTTACTCGGAGTTTTCTAGGATGGTCAATGAATCCGGTCAGCCTTTCCTTCGATAAGTTACCCGGAGTTTTCCAAGACGGTCGATAAATCCGGTCAACATTTCTTTCGCCAAGTTACCCGGAGTTTTCCAAGACGGTTAATAAATCCGATCAACATTTCCTTCGTCAAGCTCTTCGGAATTCGGCCAAGACGATCAACTAATTCGATCAACATTTCAGAAGCACGTAAGGCTCCACTCTAGATGATCAACAGCTCTGTCGCCCTTAATGAATGACAATTAGGTGCATCCCATCATGAACATGCCGGAGGCCAGAATTCAGACCCCTGACATGGGGGCTAGTGATGGGTATACCCATAATGGGCTAGCCTAATAAAAAACGGCCCAAATCCAAGAATGCCCATATGTGCGCTTAATGGTCAACGCCAATTTTGACCGTATGAGAGGCTAACTGGGCGGCCAATATGCTCTCATGAGACGGTCAACATTTCTATTGACCGGTAGCACTGTATTAAGCAAGCCCATGGGAAATAACCTTATATGGGCCAGGCCCAATTGGGCCCACACTTCCATACACGACAAGCAATGGTCCCTTTTTCTAATTTTGTGCATTCCTTGAAGCCAATCTGCACTAAAAAGAATATCAACAGATTCAACACCTTTCCCATGAGGAAGGTGCCAAATTCTCTCTTCCTGCCTGCTGTAGACTCTAACGGTAACAAAGCGCAAAAGGAAGACAAGTAATCTTGAGGACGGTTGCCTACTAGAAAAGGAAGTAATCCCAACAGATTGCACAAGTTAAGCCTTCCTGCTCAAGGAAGGTTACCCGACATGGTATAGGAATCGCACCTTCTCTGCCAAGGAAGGTCGCATTGCCCTCCATCTATATAAGCTTACAGAGTTTCCACTCCAGGGCACACCAACTTCTAAGCATACAAACGCTCACTTTTGAGCATGAAAATGCAAACTACAATCCCGTACTCAACTTTTAGACTCCAGAGGCACCACTCTCTCTAACATCTGTCATAATATCTCGATAGTCTTTCAAGCTTCCATGCTTACAGGATTTCGTCTCCTACTTGTTCCCTGTGAATGCAGAGATGGGAGAACTGTGCTCATCACGAGCTGCTAGAACGCCTCTTACGTCTAAAAGAGAACACTCATTGTCCTCTCATTCTCTCCTTTTCTCTCTCAACTTTCATTAGTGACTTGAGTATCGGAGTGTTTTCAGTGGGATAATATCCTGCCGACACCTGACTTCCTATTTGTTGTAGTGGTATGTAGGGTCCAGACTCAGTGGATGGAGTCGGATCCAGGAAATTAAGTCAACCCAAATCTGTTCGAATCTCGGATCCAGGGACGCATCACAACTTAACAAGGAATACCTACAAATGTGGGAATAGTTATTCCCACATTATATTAGTACTATTATTACTATAATAATAATAATTTATTATTATTATTATTGTTATTATTATTATTATTTATTATTATTATTTATAATTATTAATATTATTATTATTTGTAATTATTATTATTATACTATTATTGTTATTAGTATTATTTGTAATTTTTATTATTATTATTGCTATTATTTGTTATTATTATTATTATTATTACTATTATAATTATTCTAAGTATAATAATAATAATAATTATTATTATTCTCATATTATTCCTTACACTATTCTACAAACCAAATAATAGAATACTAATTTTTACCTTATTTTATTTCAATAACTAAATATGATAATAAAACTTTCAGCTCTATTTCCTTCCTATTCTATTTTTGAAAATAACTATTTTATTATCACCTTATTCAATTTTAATAACTAAACGTACCAAAAATGTGTATACTATAAACCAAAAATGAGAATTTTAGAAAATTTGGCATTGTCCCTATAAATTATTATCCAACGATTAACAATAACACCTAACAAATATGTTAGGAAGGGAGAGTAAAAGATTATAGGGTTAAGCTGTAGGGAAGTTTGTTGGGAGAATGAGATGTATTAGAAGGTTAGCATCGGACTTTTGTTATAAAAATTAATTCTTACAGGATTTTACTTAACTAGTGATCAAATTCTCTAAGGGTTTTTGAATTTGTGGGGATACATGATGATAATGTAATGACCCAAGCCTAAGTCCCCAAACCAAGTTGAGATGTTTAAGTAAAAATCTTAAATTATCTGAAATTATTAATTACACGTTATAAATTATAATATCAATCAATTTAAATGAACTCAAAATTATCATATCACTAACATTTATGATACCATAAATAATCATCATAATTACACATTAACAAAACATTTATAATACTAATAATAAATTACTTAAAATAGAAATAGTATTGATATTCATAATGTTAAATTCTCATAAATAAAAACCCGATAAATGTCTAAAAATTAGTGAACCAACATAGAAAAAAACTAAAATATCTACCATAGAAGCCTTAATTTTTGAAATCACCTTTATCTAGAATTTACACGAAAATATGCAATTTCTTCTACCCTAATGTCAACCTATCTATTTTGAAGCTAATAAAAACCAGAGTGAGCTGAATGTAGTAGGTAAATGTAATCAATAATAGAGGAATACAAGTAACATCTCAGATTATAACAACAATGTATAAAATTAATAATAGCATGTGAAATACCAACCCCTATCCGAGACTCAATAACTTATTGTTTCCACGACTTGAGAGCCATATGAACGAACAAATATTAAGAATGCAACATGGATTTCATTGGATTCGATTATCAGCTCAAGACGAGATCAAATTGTATGAAATAATAATAATCTCCATAAACCTTATTCTGCCATAGTGAATCAAACGCAGCGTATTTACGCCCCCAACAGTTGTATAAGTACCACAAGATTACCCGATATCCTCACTATCCTTATAATCCTCTCAGAGGCTGTACCTGTAATATACTTATACCATCTTCGATACCTCTCATCAATGATACTCTTAATATCATCATCTATGATGGTAACTAAGTTTAAACTTCCCTCCTCAACCTCAACGGCCTCAATCTCTGGAATGGAATTAGTATTGGAGAAGTATAGACTACTTCAAGGTCTCATAAACTCCCATTCGTCTGATTACCATAGAGTTTTCATGCACTCTTTTTTACTTATCCATAGAATATTACTAATATTTACACACACGGTCAGAGCCAACACAAAAAATCATTTATCATTAAAACAGGAGAAAAATCAAAGAAATTCTAAATATTTTGCCAATCCTTTTAAATATCTGATTTGATTATCACTAATCCTCCAAGAGTGTCAAATCTTATTTCTAAGGCCATAGATTATCTCTTTATTTCTTCGCTATCGAACAAACTCACTATTTTCATTTATCCAACTATCCTGAGTAATTTCATGAAGGTCAATTAAAATAATAATTACTATTAATTTTCTCCTCAATATATATACACATAAATATATATTATGTATATCTATTTTTCAATTTACCAACAAATGCATCCAAATGGTATAAATACAGGCACACGCACACGCACATACACACACACATATACACACACACACACACACACACACACACACACACATTGTGACGTACTGATTTTCAAATATTGTAATTATAGATAATTAAATTAATATAACCAAGATTATGCTTAATCCATGTGAAAAAAATAAGTTTCAAAAGTGGTAAGGGGTCTGAGCCTGAGGCACTCGGCGAGCACCTCAAGCAATGCCACAGGTGCTAGAAGCAACATAGCAGCACCTGCCGGGCACTTAAGCACCCGGGGCAAGCACTATTTTGCCCAAGTGCCTGCCGTTGGGTGCCGAGCTGGCAATTGAGCACTGGCCGGTGTAATAAAAACACGCGAGGGTTTTGCTTTGTCACTTTTCGGCTTTCCCATGCAAAGGAGTGAAAGAAAGGGAGAAGAGATCGAGGTTCTCATGTTCAACCTTGGCTCGGAACTAGTTGGAGAAATGATAGATCGGGTCGAGGTAAGTATACTCATACCCTTTTTGTTCTCTTTTTGATTTTTGTTCATATCTCTCAGGTATTTTCATTCCAGTATCCACCCAAAAGTTATATTTTGTGGAACTCATGACCCATGCATGATTTATTTATCATTTGATGTCTGATTTCCCCACATTTCACACCCACGGCAAAATTTCATGCCCACATGTTTGCTTGTTTATTTTGAGTTTCATACATGATTTGGTTTTAATTATGTTTTATCCATGTCTTAATTACGAGTATTTATCAGTTTGATATTTGATTTCCAAGTTTTGACCCGTTTGGAGCGTCCAGGAATCCTAACTGATGCGCTGGCACTGTTTATCTGAGGCAATTGAGTATTTTTATAGGACTCCACATTATTTAATTATTATTTAAGTTATATATATTTGTATATTCTTGATTATATATTTTGAAAATATTATTGTAAACCATTTGTGAAGGAATTTTCATCTGAAAACTCTAAAGTTACTTTGAGCTGATGTGGTAAAAATTTCATAATTATTCCAAAACATCACATTTAGCTATGCATATGTTTAAAGTCAAGTGAAAACTTAAATACATAAGAAATGATAATCTGTATTTATATATAAGAATTAAGTAAGATATGTAAGAACACCAAGGGAATGTCACAATTTGATATGTGTATGATTCGTTTTTTGGTGTGAGAATTATGTGAAAGAAGTTTGGTGGATTTTTCCTCAAAGAATAAGAAATCGTAAAACCAGGATCATGGATTTATATTTAATAGGGTAGAATTCCTTAGCATGTTATTGATATTATAATAAAAATCCAATGATTATCCTTACCGTATTTTATAGCAGGTGATATTCCTTGGCATGCTTTAGAATGCTATAATGGAATATTTTTGTCTGTATAGGCCACATGCGGTTAAGGCCCCGTTTACATGGATTATATATAGATGGCCCTCCTTTGGGTCCTGAATAGGAGGAGATGGCTTTAGATTATGTAGAAACAAATATAATTCAAATCTTGATCTCCCACTACTTTATCTATAAGGTCTACTGTCAATAGTCTGCAAAGATTAAGAAATTTATACATATTTTCAGAATCATAAAAGAAGAAAGATAAAATATTAAAAGTTATTTATATTCTGAAAATGTATTTGTTCATATTTCATGTCATGCATTATTATATGTTATCCTTCTATCTCCTTCCCTATTCCATTTTGAATATATTGTATATTATCCTTATTTATATTATACTTGTTGAGTATTTGGCTCATCATTACTTCTTTCCTTATCTTTAGAAGAGCACGAACTTATACCTGATCGGGCAGGGTAGAGGATTAGAACTCGGTTAGGTATGAAGATCTTGGAGGAAAGCCTAGTAGACTTTGATTTGTGATTTTGTAACCTTTCATGGAGTATTTTATATTATTTTTGATGGTTAAGTATAATAACTATGATAATGTCGATAGTGTATAGTTTTCGCTGCATTTTATAATTGTATATGCTTCCATAGGTTGTTATATTTAAGTATCTAGTGGCATCTTATCCGAGCCAACATTATACTCAGAGTTATGACAATGGTGTTATGTGATTGTTTGTGACTTTTGGATCATGTGTTGAGATGTTGTGGCTATATTATATATGTTGTCATGTCAGTTACAGGTTGTATTTATTTTGTGACTGTTTTTCTGTCAGAACTCTTCCAGATTTTCTGTAGAAAATGCGGTTTGTTACAATTGGTATCAGAAAATGAGATACCTTAGGTTTGATTTAAATCTTATACAAAGATTTAGTTTAGTGTAAGATAGATCAATAGTAGATGATAGCGTAGAATGATTAAGATAGGTCAGAAAGTTCTAGTTGCCTTAGTTTATATGACTTAGGCTAAGATTAAGTTAGAATCGATAGTTAAGTTTGAATATCTAGTTACGGTATCCTAGTTAGTGCCCTAATTGAGATAAATTGGTTAACTTAGGTTAGAAATAAGTTAGAAATTAGTGGGTAATAACTTACACTATTTTAGTTAGTGTCTAAGTTATGAACTAATCCATATTGTTCTTATTCCAAAAAGGATATCCATAACTGATTGTGCCACCTAGGTGAGAGTCGAGATGTGGAAGTGGTCAACTACATGATAGAGAGGCTGAGTATCTAAATCTGTTGAATGGAATGGCGAGGCTTGAAAGTCTTAGAGGATCTAGTCTGGATGAAAATCAGGAGAAGGGATGTTGAAGAAGGATACCTTGAGGATTAACCTAGGTTGATATTGGTCCAAGGAATAGGATTATGGATGCTTGAATAGCATGGCAAGTGAGGCAGATAAGATGAAGTCGATGGCTCGAGCTCAGGATGACTTGGAGTCGATTATTGATGCTAGTGGATCTGAGGATGTTGATTTAAAATTGACTTAATAATGATGACCAAGTGCTTGAATTTTGGATGGTTCTGATTCTGTAGAAGTTAAAATGTGGATCATAAGGATTAAAATGGCGTTTGCAGTAAACCGATATCTGGGAGGAGATGAGGTAGTGTTTACCTCATATAAGTTAGAAGGCAAAGTCAACCTTAGGCAGTAGATGGGAAAAGAGCTATGGGTTGGGAGGATAAAGAGATTGTGGAATTAGTTCACGGATGCATTTATGGATAATCATTCTACCCGACGCGTTTCGGGAATATATTTCAAATTGTAGACTGTTCGATCACCAGAATGAGGATTGTCCGTATCCCATGGCTGGACAGTGAATAAGTCCAGTGCCTTGAATTGGGTGTGACGGACTGCATTTCTATCGAAAATTTGACAGAGTTTCGTTTATAAAATGGACGTTTACCAAATATAAAATCTGTACAAATCCCTGTACAATATCCACAATACATATACAACACACACACAGGATCCCAACTACCACAAATAAACAACGTATGGCACCAACGTCATAACTCTGGGTACGATGCCGGTTCAGACAAAATGCCACTAGGTACTAAACATAATCATAAAACCTACGGAAACAATTACTTCCATCAATATACAGCAAACTTAAGCTACAAATCTATCAATATAATACAATTACATCGATATACATATGTGTATCCAACATAATACAATATACTTTAAGACATACAAAATGTCATAAACTAAGTCTCAAAAACTCTACAATGCAAGATTCGCGGCCTACTTTGCTCCTACGACCTACTCGGTCTCATTTGGTATAAGAGCGTGCTCATTTAGAAGGAAGAAGAAGTAAGGGTGAGCTAACAACTCAATAAGTACATCATAAATAAATAATCAATAAATATATTAAAATGAAACATGAAATAGGATAGAAGCATTATAAAAGGATACGTGGAGATATGAAATATAATTTAATCAACTTTTTAGAATTTTTATTAATCTTTGTGAACCAAGGTCAGTGAGCCCCACTATCTAAAGGTGTAAGAGAGCCAGGAAAGGATCATGATACTCCACATGATCTAAGGCCAAACGACGTACATACTATCCAGCAGCAAATGTTCACCTTATACAAGGCCAAATACCATGTGGCAAGCGGTATACCTATCACCCGGTATACAAGGCCAATAAATGCTCCCAAACCTCTGCAGTCCAGAGGCAGTCATTGTACTCTCACAGTAACATCCTAAGACATGCCAAGGAATATCACCTACGATAATATATGGTCAGAATAATCCATGAGTTTTCACTATAATATCAATAGCCTGCCAAGGGATATTACCCTTGATCATAAATTTGTGGTCCGAATTTCATGATTTCTTATTCTTTAAAGGAATACCCACCAAACTTCTTTCGCTAATTTCTTCATTTGGGAGAATAAATCAATTATATAACAAATTCTGACATTCCCTCCATCTACTCGCATAATTTTATCTTTCATTTAAGTTTAAGTTTCTTCACGACTTAGTTTATGTACATAAACATCGTAAAGCATAGGAAAGAATATGAATTCTTACCACTGAGTGATAAATATAATTTTAGGAGCTTTCGGACAACATTTCCTTCACAAACGGATTACAAACATACTTTTTAAGAGCACATAAATATACGTATGCAAATAAATATAACTTACATAACAATTAAATAAGGTGAAATCATGCAAAAATCTTGATTACCTTGGGTGAACAATAACAATGCACTTTTTAGAGCTTCTGGACATGCCAAACAGGTCAATACTTAAAAAATCAGACACACAATCGATGGACATACATATTTAGGATATGGGTAATTCATAATTGAGGGCAAGATATACATAAAATTTGAAATGGAAGGGGGCACCTAGGCAAGGCGCGGGTCTAGGGTTTCACAAAGCTAAACCATACAAATCAAAGGGAAAATCGGGCATTAAATAATAAATACTTCAAGAAATAATCATAGGTTCCATGTTTTACATGATTTGGGTAGGTATCGAAATGAAAATACTCAAATAATAATAATAATAATTGAAAGAGAAAATAAAAAGGGTATGGGGGCACTTGCCTTGATCCAATCTACAACTTCTTTAACTAGCTCGTGCTCGAAATCAAACCCAAAAACTTTATTTTTCCTCTTTCTCTCCCTACCCGATGTTTCTCTCTCTCTCCTCTCCTTTCGTCCTCCCCGTTTTTGCTTCCTTCCTGAATCCCTCTTTTCCCCTGCTTTACTTATTATTATTATTATTATTATTATTATTATTATTATTATGAAATATATATATATATATATTCCTCCCCGTTTTTGCTTCCTTCTCGAATCCCTCTTTTCCCCTACTTTACTTATTATTATTATTATGAAATATATATATATATATATTTCATTTAATCGCAAAACTCAAATCGGTGTTCGAGTGACCGAAAAGCGCCGGCTCAACAAATTCAAATATCCTTTAAAATTTTTTATTATTTAATTAATTATTTTTATCACATCTAAATTAACCAAGAATAAATAAGTCCAATTAAATTGAATAAAAAAATATTCAGAATATTACATTGAGGTTTTATGGTGATGGCACAAGGTGTGGAGTGTTGGCACAAGGTAAGATTTCTGGATTTGACATTGTAGCCCCTGTATCATTTTGGGATCCCAAATCTATATTTTCATTTATGATTTGCAAGTTTATTCATTTATTTAAGGATTTAGGCTTGGTTCTCACGGTATTGAGGACTATGACATTTTCTTAGGTTTGTAAATATGATTGGTTGAGCTAAATTGATTTGTTTTAAGGTATCAGAAAATTAGTATCGTTGTGCCTATAAGTCGTTAATGAGGATATGTGTCTAAATCGTTGAATAAATGAGACCACACCTCGAAGTCATCTTGTGGTCACTAAGGATTTGGGCTATATAAGTCTTTGAGGATGTTCCTTGGAGGAAACGATTAGGTTGATTTGTCTTTTGATCGGCAATTTGAGGTTGTGTTGGAATCAATACTAATTTTAAGGATTTTATTTAGAACCAAGGCAGTATCGATTAAGTCTTGCAATGGGTTGCTCTGGAACCTGTGAGGTGAGTATGATGAATTGATGGGATCACTTGTGAATGACTGAATTTAGGTTATTCAGGAGATGAATGGTTTGATAACGGGCACTGTGATTGAATAAATGGATTGTTTGACCTTTTTGTTAAGGTTTGGAGTTTTCTAAGGCCGCTTTGTATCCAATATGTTGTCGATTGTAGATGAATGAGAGTTATGCTTGTGGCACATCCAAGATAAGATGTCGCCATTACAAGTTTCGGTAATACCATTTGGGTTTGTAGGTTCGTTGGCATTTCTATGGATTTTATGGTTTGGACCTTTCGGCCATATTTGGGTCAATATGGCGATGGCCTCGTCGATGAGCTCATAGAATTATGGGAGATGTATGAACTCTATTGGAGGACTGTGTCTTGGATTAAGAAGGTAATTAGCCATGTACTCAATCGGGAGAGAGTATAAGTTTGATTAAAGGAAGTGTCATGTTGGGTATATGGTTTCTCCGATAGCATGAATATGGTTCTGTAGAGATTTGAAAGATGGCATATTTAGGAAATATGGATTGATACCACAAGTATGCGGCTCTCTTGGGACTAGGTGAATCCTGTAAGATGTCCATTAAGTGTTCATCGAGGATTTGCAGCGTTCGTGGGACGTTTGGCTTCAGTGCAATCGGTATCTGTTGAAATGGGATGTGTGAGGATAGCTTTTAAGGAATAAATGATAAATTGTCGACCATATCATTTGAGTTGATCCCTGATGGATCAAGTGTGTTGTAGTAGTATGTGATGCCTTGAAAAGTTTAGAAATATGCCTTTTCCTACATGATTTGTGGGTGGTTTCCCTTTTGATTAAGTGGGGGAGAAACCTATGATCGGAATTACTCTAACCGTGGTTTGGAATTAGCAACCTGGGGTCTTTTTTCGAGGATTTATAGGTTTTACTCATTGATGTAGTTATTGTCCAGCTAATCCTAAAGGTTTAAGTAGTTGTATCATACAATGGATATGATCATGCATTGGTGCCAATGGGTAACCTGTTTAAGAATTGTGAAGATAAACCTCAGTGACTTTTAAGGAAGCAGACATTAGGACCGATGATATGATGTTGGGACTTTTTACACTTAATACATTTTCAATATTTCGTAGGAGACGTGAATTTGAGCCACAAGCAGTTCTAATATTTGGGATAATGGGACGTCGTGCTCTTGATTTGGGAGACTGAATCGCATTCAAAGTATTGAAACTATAAAATTATGAGATGAGAAGTCCTTATGGTTTTACTTTGGGGTTGTTAGAATGGTAAGAATTTTGGGTGTTTGAATGATTGTGGATTAGCTTTTGAGAATGGCCCATTTATCACAAATTTGGGTAATGCATGTAGGTCAACTAGATTGGCTTGTCGGTATACGAACGAGATAATAAGTTGCTGAGTATTTACATTTCAAGACCCAGATGGTAACTCGAGGCTATACCAAAATTATTTTGGGTAATTGCTTTAGTTATATTTCCTAAGTTAATTGTAATTTAAGGATTATGGATTTTGCTCTAGATATATCAATACTTTTGGAATTTTCTTGGTTCTATAACTGTAATATTTAGAATATTTTTAATTTAATTTTTTTTTCAATTATGATAATTATTTTTAGAGATTTTTAGTTACAAAGTTTGGTAATTTGGGATGAAAATATAAATTTAAAGTATATAGACCATTGAATTGGGTTTAGATATTTGGGCTTAATAAATTTAGAGTATTTGGATCAATAGATTGGGTTTAGATATTTAGACTATTGATTAATGTTTAAGAGATTAAATAAAAAATTTAGTTGATTTTGAACCAAATTAATTAAATAAATATTTATTTGGTGAATTTTAGTTTATTAGTATTCGTTGACTGAAAATATAATTAATTTTGATGGATCTCTGGATCTAAATTTCGAATAGATTCGGGTTGACTTAATCGTCTAGATCCGATTTCGTTCACCGAGTTTGGACCCTGCACACTACTACATCAAACAAGAGGTCAGGTGTCGGTAGGATATTGTCCCATTGAAAATATTTCGATACTAAAATCAGTAATCGACCTTAAACTTTTAAGAACGAAAATTGAAATGAGAGTAGAGGGAGAGGGAGGACAAGGAGTGTTTGAGATGAGTATTCGAATTCAGAAGTGAGGGGTGTTCTAGTGGCTTGTGGGGAGCCCAGCCTCTCTACCCTGTGTTCGTAAGGAGCGTAGAGAGAGAGAGAGAGACCGTGTCCTATAAGCGTGAGAGCTTGAAGGATTGCTGGAGCACTATGAAAGCTTTGAGAGAGAAGGGTGCCTCTGAAGTCTGAGCATGTGATTACAGCAGTGAGCATTTGTCGGCTTAGTAGTGAGCATGCCTTGGAGTGAAGACTCCATGGGCTTTTTATAGATGAAGTGCTGGGAGACCTTCCTTGGATAGGAAGGCATGATCCCTACATTCTATTGGGCGTCCTTGCTTGGAAGGAAGGCCGGATTTCAGCAATCTGTTGGGATTTCTTCTTTTCATGGTGGGTAACGGCTCTTAAGATTACTTACATTCCTTATACACTATGTTACCGTTAGGGTTTACAGTGGGCAGGAAGAGAGAATCTGGCACTTTCCTCATGGGGCATGTGTTGAATCTGTTAGCGCCCGTTATAGTGAAGATTGTCTTTTGAAAAGGCACAAAATCAAGGAAGAAAATCATTGCTGGTCACATACGGAGAAGTAGGCCGGCTTACTGTAACACTTCCGACAACAGAAATGTTAACCGCCTCATGGGGAGCATGTTGGCCGCCAGCTTGGCGTCTTATTCCGTCAACGCCTAGGGTTGACCGTCCAGGCACGTGTATGGGCCTTCATGTATCCGGGCCATTTTTTTTAATGGCTGGCTCACTATGGACGTAATCATCACTAGCCCCCCATGTTGGTAGTTTGAATTCTGGCCTCCACTATGTTCATGATGGGAAGTATCTAGCTATTATTCGTCAATGGTGACAGAGTTATTGATCATCTAGAGCAGAGCCTTGCATGCTTCTACAATGCTAACAAGATTAGTTGACCGTCTAGCCAAACTCCAAAGAACTTGGTGGAGGAAATGTTGATCGGATTTGTTAATCATCTAGCCAAACTTCGGAGAACTTGGTGCAGAAAATGTTGACCGAATTTATTGACCGTTTCAATCAAATTCGGAGGACTTTTGGGAGTTGGAAAGATACACTATCATTAGCCAGCTTGTCAGACGAAAAGGCGACCACGTGTTTGCACGCATGAAATTCAGGATCTTGGTAATTAATGCTTAAGATGATTTGATTTGATGACGTCCTTTGGGAAAATGACACGTGGCAGTAATGATGTGAACGTTTTCGAGGCGGTTAATGGGCTCTGTGTTCACACTGGCCTTTAAGTTGTCCGTCGGTTTTATTTTGAATCTTTTTCACGCTTTCCTTCGTCTTCCTTGTTCTGAGAAAACCCTAAACGCCTTGCTGCTCCCATCATTTCCATACCCATGGTCTCCTCTATTGTTGATATTACTTCAGTCCTTAATGAAGGTGATGTGAAGGAGTTGTAGGTGGAGTACAACATTCCCAAGGAGGTTGACTTTCGAGTTCCTGGGAAGGATGATAGGACAATCCTGCCACCTGAGTGTTTTGTGACAATATATGAAGCCCATCTGAGGAGTGGGTTGCGCATTTCGATCCCCAGTGAACTACTAGCGATTTTCTGGTCCGGCGCTTCAAGTTCCAATCGCATAGTTTCATACCAATGCGATATGGTATCTATGCTCTTTCTGCATATTCCTTCACTAGCACTCAAGGCGGCTTATGGTGTTGATGGATAGAGGGCTGTTTAAATTTATCCAGGGAGCAGAGTGGATCTCCTTGGCCCTACGCGACGGTCGTCAGGTAAGCACTGTCATATATGACTCTTTGAAGAATTAGAAGAACTGGTTCTTTTTTGTCCGCATGGGTGAGTCTTTGCCATTGTTCAAGGAGTGGGGCAAGGTGCCCGATGTGTACATTGGGGCGCCTTCTGAGGTGGAGACGGCATCCCTATCGTGGCTGATTAAATTGGTGGAGAGTCACATTGGCGAGTTCCGAAGAGACCACTTGGTCTCTCATGTTGAGGCCAAGAAGGCTAAGTGGGGGCCTCCTTCTCCGGAGCAAAAGTTGAGGAAACTGCCGAGAAAGAGGAAAATAGGGCCCCTTGTGATCAGAGAGCCATCTAGTGAGGAGTCTCCTGAGGGTTCCAGGGTGAAGAGGATGGTGGTGCCTTCTTCGCCATCCTCCCTAAAGCCAGGGAGGCGTGTTGGCCGGCCAGCTTTCAAGTGTTGGTGATAGCTCCGGTCTGGATGGTGTTGAGCTTGCTAATGAGTCATTTAGGGCCAGGTTTCTATCCTTTGCCGGCTGTGTCGTTTTGGCTTTGTCGCAGCCAAAGCGCTTAGGGCCAGTGGAGTTTCTGAAGGGACCCATAGTGGAGTGGGTCGTTGATCTATCGGAGGAGACATCATCCAGGGAACCCAAGAAGGCACCTGTTGGGCCTCTTGCTACGCCATTGGAGGGGTCCGCTTCTGCTGCACCTTTGGAGGAGCTTGCTACTGGGGATCTCTAGGAGGCTCCTTCTGTCGGGTTACCGAAGGAGTTTGTGGAGGAGGTTGCCGCCAGGCCTACTCAGGAGGGGTCCTTCCCTAGTCCGCTGCTGCTGGAGCCAAGGCCACATGTCAGGCTAGAGAGGCCAGTGAGAAGGATCTGGCGGTATGCTTTCGTAACTCACTTTGCCTTTAATTTTATTGTTACCGATCCTTGACTTTTTTGCAGACTAATAAGGTGGCAAGCGCAGTCGTTAAGGCGTTTGGGCAGAGAGACAAGGTGATCTTTGATAGGGATGTGGAGATCGCCTGGCTCGATACTGCGTTGGAGTCTGTATTGGCTGGCCCGAAGGCAAAAAATGCCAAGCTAAGGGAAGAGGTCGCTGGATTGAAGGACGCCGTGGTGGCCGGCTTGGTGGAGGAGAATGATCGCCTGAATGAGGAGAATGCCCGTTTGAAGGAGGAGAATGGACCGGTCAAGAGGTGCATCGATCTACTTGGAAGGCAGATGACTATTTTGGAGAATGAGTTGAGTCTCCGTATTCACCCTCACGAGCTTTTGGACATGATACTGGAGCAGTTATAGGAGGGGATTAACATCAGCAGGCGTATTGTGCGGTTAGTTGATTTGATTTTCTAGTAGAGTTTATTGACCCATCAAACCGGTTTGCCCAGCGTCACTAGAGCCTCGTGGGGGAGCCCCAGAGTGGTCGAGGGCCACCACCGCCTCTTTAGTTTTTTGTGACTTTAGTTCTCCTTTTGTTGAATGATGTAAATGTATAAGCAATAAAATGAGTATTTTCATGGATGTTGTGTGCCTTTGCTTTTATTGCTATTTTTAGCTTTTTCATCGCTGTATTAGCCGACCAACTTGGTGTACTACTTATGAATTGGCTGTTCGTCTTGTTTAAGGATTGGGGTCCTTGGGATGGCCTCAAGGCTATCATTGGTGTCAAGCCTACCGGTACTCGCTCATAAGTAAGGCTTGATGGTGCTGCCCAAGCATAGACTTGGACGGCCAGCTTTGGAGGAGTACTTTGCTCCCGTCGACCATCGTTGACTGATCACGCCATCTCCTTGTGAAGGAGGTTGTCTGCGTGTGTTGTGCTAGCCCCCTTGAGATTTTGATCACGAATAGGGCCACTTGGATGACCAACGTTTAGATATGATCGCTTATGGGCCGTCTGGATGACCACAGTTTAGATTCGACTAGCTACGAGTTGCTTAGATGACCGAGGTTTGAATACGACTGCTTATGCGCTGTCTGGATGACTAGGGTTAAAGTACAACCGCTCATGGGCCGTCTAGATGATTAGGGTTTAATAACGAGCGAGTGAAAAATCCGTCCGACTTAGGGACAGTTTAGGTCACCTAACCCTATAATAAGAAAGATATGCATGCATACAATATAAAGAAGAAAACAAATACAACATGCCAAAGAGAAATACTTATTTCATTAATTGAAAATCGATTACAATTGACTACATACAAACATGCGGACTATCTACCTGGACCCTTATTGGAAGTAGCGTTTGAGGTGGATCGCGTTCTACGTCCGTGGGACCAGCTTTCCGCCCTTGTTTCAAAATTTGTATGCTCTCGTTTCACAGGATGGTGGAGACTAGGAAAGGCCCTTCCCAGTTCGGGGAGAGCTTATTCCGGTTGGCAATCTTACCCGTGGCCTTAATACTTCGCAAGGACAAGTCTCCAATATCGAACTGCCGCGCTTTTACTTTCTTGTTGTAATAGCGGGCAATTTGCTGTTGGTAGGCTTCCATTCACATCCTGACAACATCGTGAGCTTTTTTTAACAGGTCTAGGTATTCTTAAATTTTTTGGAAGTTACCTTGCGGGTCAAAAGATTTAACCTAAGACTTGAAAGCTCAATTTCAACTGAGATTACTGCTTCAGTCCCGTAGTAGAGACTGAAGGGCGTCTCGTGAGTTGGCTCCTTTGGAGTCATCCGGTAAGACCAGAGGATGGAGGGGAGCTCGTCTACCCAGGAGTCCTTGCGTCCTCCAACTTGGTCTTAAATCTGTGGAGTAGCATACGGTTCGTGACCTCCACCTGTCCATTCGTTTGAGAGTACGCTACCGAAGTGTAGACAAGCCTAATGCCCAAGCTGACGCAATACTTAGTGAATGGTTTTCCTAAAAATTAGGTTCCGCTGTTAGTCACTATGATCTCTGGAATGCTAAATCTGCTAATGGCCAGCGGGATGGCCAAGCGAACGAATTCAAGAGCGTTATGCTCTGTGATTTTAGCCAGCGGGATGGTCTCGACCAACTTGGTGAAGTAGTCGATGCCTGCAATGACAAATTTCCTCTTTCCCATTGCGATGGAAAATGGGCGAGAATGTCAAGTCCCCAGTGCACAAAGGGCTAAGGCACCTGGAAGGACTTCAGCTCGACAAACGGCTAGTAGTGAAGGTTGCCGTGAAACTGATAGCTCTCACACTTCTTTATGAACTCGAGTGCATCCTTTTTCATTGACGGCTAATAGTAGTCTTGTCGCATGATTTTGAATGCCAAGTTCTTGCTACCGACATGCTATCCTCAAATCCCAATGTGGACTTTGCCAAAGGCATAGTCGGCCTCCTTAGGGGTTAGGCACAGGAGGTACAAAGTTAAGTAACCACGGCGATAAAGCTGTCCATTGACTACAGTGTACCAGCTGGCCATTTTCTTGATTCGCTTGGCCTCGTTCGTGTCTTCTGGTAGTGCTTCGTCTGTCGGATACCTTAGGTATGACGTCATCTAATTTTTCATCCTGAAGATCTGCATCGCTTCCTATTTCTTTGTGCTGGGAGTGTTTAGAATCTCCATCATGTCCCTCGAGTACTACTTTGGGTTTTCCGCTGCCGTCGCTCTGACCAATTAGTCGGCTTTCTAATTTTCAATCCTGAGAACATGGACCAGGGTCAGTTTGTTAAAACTCCAGGTTGCCTCCTTTACCTTGGTCAAGTGTGGGTTGCTTGCCTCGAAACTCCCGTTAACTTAGTTGACGATTAATTTAGAGTCGCTGTAGACAACCAGTCACCTGGTTGAGTACTCTTTGGCCAATCTTAACCTAGCTAGTAGGGCTTCGTATTCGACAATGTTGTTAGTGGCCGAAAACTCGAGTCTAAGGGAGTACTTCACCTCAAAACTGTCAGGGGTCTTGAGGACCACCCTGGCTTTGCTGCCTGAGTTTGTAGACAATCCATCTATATGGAGGACCCATTCCGACCCTCCCTCATGCTGTTCCATATCCTTAGTGGGTTATTCTTCTAGAATTGGGGTCGTGATCTTGACGATTAAGTCGACCAGAGCCTGTCCTTTAATGGCAGGTTTGGGTCAAAACTCGATGTCAAACTCTTCCAATTCGATTGCCCATTTTACCAGCTACCTAAAAACATCGGGTTTCTAGATAATGCTCTTTAGAGGGTGGTCGGTAAAAACAATCAGCGGTGCGCTTGAGAGTACGGCCTCAGTTTCTAGGCGGAGAATACGAGAGCTAAGGCTAACTTCTCCATGTGCGGGTAGCATGTCTTTGGGCCGGTTAGTGTTTTGCTTATGTAGTAGACTGGCCACTGAGTGTCGGAGTTCTGGCATACGAGGACGGAGCTAAGAGACACCTTTGACACCGCAATGTAAAGGTACAATTCCTCTCCGTCCTTGGGTGACGTTAGTAATAGCGGGCTAGCTAGATATTGCTTCAACTCATTGGAGGCTATCTAGAAATTTTTCATCTATTGGAAACTGTTTGATTTTGTCCCCCTCAGAGCCTTACAAAACGGCTGGTACTTGTCACTAGACTTTACTAAAAAGCGAGATAAGGCTGCCAGTCGTCCGGTCTGTCACCGGACATCCTTGATACTCCGTGGGGAAGCCATGTCCATAAGGGCCTTGATCTTCTTTGGGTTTGCCTCGATCCCTCGTTGGGAGATGATAAAACCTAAGAACTTGCCTGAGCCCACTCCAAAGATGCATTTGGTCGGATTCAACTTCATTTGATGTGCGCAAAGCACTTCGAATGATTATGCCAAATCACGAATATGGTCATCGGTGGTCCTGCTCTTGATGAGCATGTCGTCGATGTACACTTTCATATTGCAACCGATCTGTTTCTTGAACATTTTATTCACCAGTCGCTGGTAGGTGGCTCCTGCGTTTTTCAGACAGAATAGCATTACCTTATAGTAATAAGTGCCCTGGTCCATCACGAATGAGGTGCGCTCCTCGTCCTCTAAGCTCATCCGGATCTGGTTGTAACCCGAGTATGTGTTCATGAAACTCAACAGCTCATGTCCGGACGTGAAATCTACTAGTAGGTCGATCATGGGTAGAGGAAAGCTATCCTTCGGGCAGGCTTTGTTAACATTGGAAAAGTTGACGTACATTTACCATTCTTCGTTGCTTTTGTTTACTAGGATGACGTTAAAGAGCCAGTCTCGATATTGGACTTCTCTGATGAAACCGGTGTCCAGTAGTTTCCTTACTTCCTCCCGAATGTCGTCCAACTTTTCCACCGAGTAGTTTCTCCGCTTCTAGTTGAGGGGCTTGCGGTCAGGATCAAGGCCCAGCTTGTGGACCATTACTTCGGCGGAATCACAGGCATGTTATCGGGAGTCCATGTGAAAATTTCAGCGTTTTGTTGCAAGAACGCGATCAACTCGTCATGCAGTGTGCTAGTGAGTGAGCCGTCGATCTTCATGCACTTCTTTAGATCTTCGAGAATAGTGGGACCAGGTCGGTTGCCTCACCAGACTGCGCCTGCTACAGGGTTGTTTTGTCTCGATGGTTAAGTTTTCCTGCTGTCCTAGTACTACCGCTAGGAGCGATTTGGGACATATAATATGTTCGCCCAATGACCTAGTCACCCAGCACTTCACCCACACCGTATGCCATTGGGAATTTCATTTTGAGGTGCGGTATTGAAGTGACAGCTCCAAATGCCATTTGGCACGGTTGGCCTAGTATAGCATTGTATACGTAGGGCAGATTAACTACCAAGAAGGTAAGTGTACAACTTGCCGTTTTTGGGTATGTGCCCAGGGTGACCTCTAACTGGATCTTTCCTTTGACGGGATACTGGTTCATTGTCAGGGCCATATAGCTTGCCTTTGGCAGGTTTTAATTAATTCTTTTTTAAACCAAGTTTAAAAAATACATCGAGGTAGAGTAAATTACGTAAATTTTCATTTTCAATTAATACTCGTTTCAGTTGGTAGTCGATACTATCATCCGAAAACAATATGGATACAATAAGGGGATCTGCATGTGGGGAAATTATATGTGCTAAGTCGCTATCACTAAACCAATGACATTGTCAGCGATGCGTTGCTTCTTCCTCCCAATCTACCGATCCTTTTTATCCACTAGGTTTTTGGCTGGTCAGGTGGTGATCATATTGACCACTCCCGCCGCAACCTGATTCCGTGGAGGGGAAGGCTCTGGTCCTTCTCTGCCTACAGTGCCAGAGCTCTGGCAAGGACTCTTAACGAACCTAGTGAGATGACCCCTCTGGATCAGCTCTTTTTTCTCCCACTGGAGAGTCTTGTAGTCCTCTGTGGAGTGTCCGAGAGATCGATGGAAATCACAGTACTTAGCCGGATTTCCTCCCTCCGCATTCTTAAGTGGTTTCGGCCACTTAAGGAATTTCTCTACACGGATCTGCATGAGGATGTTTGAATGCATGTCGGTTAAGGGTGTTAGGCTAATTGGCCCGTAGTCCTTGCACTCCGGTGGTCCGGTCCTGTGGTGCTTTCTGCGGGAGAGATTACTGCCGTTCAACTTCCTCTTTCCCTTTTTTGGGAATGAGTGAGGTTGTTCAGTCTGTTCGTGATGCTTAGCCTCGTTGGCCTATTCTTTCACCGCGTAGACCCGGATGATAGATTCCTCCTCCCGTAAGGTTTGTGGGTTCTTATGCGTCAGGTGCCTAAAGAAATCCCGGTATGTTAGCACGGAGATGAAACTACCCAGCTTCATCTCCTTCATGACCTTGGGGATCCACATGGCCTCCTCCACTAAGCGATCCAAAAACTTCCGTGGATTCTCGCCCTGCTTCTACTTGATGTGGGAGAGATGCCATGACTGCTTCTCTTCTCGGCAATTGGAGGCATACTAGGCTAAGAACAGATCAATCAGCTCCCTAAAGCTCCTAATAGAGTCTGAAGGGAAGTGCGAAAATGATCGAGATGATCCACTGGATCAGTATTCCCATCGTGAGAGTTAAGGGGAGGCATCTTGAACTTGGTTGGCATCAGACGATTCAAGATCTCCGCCGTGAAAGGAGATCTGTCCAAATTGATAGCGTGCTTGTCATCGTTGAACACGTGATTCCAGATATTCTCCAACTTGGGATCTGCCTGGCCAGCGTTGGCTGATTTCTTAAAGTTGAGATAGGTCTTCAACTCTGTTCCTTCCTTGGTGTGGCCAGTAGCTGGCCGGCTACTGTCTCCAGTGGATCTGACGGCCTGAGAGGCTTCCTCCTAGGCCTGGACCTGGGCCCTGGTCTCCGCCCGAGAGTATCTAGGGTTCCTTTACTCCGAACTTTTCTCCGGAGTCATACTTCCTGAGCACTCTTCAAGCTTGGGCAAGCTTGGAACACATGATGATTAAGAAATCTGGATGTTGGCTAGCCTTTTGGGTTTTCTGGCTGACTTCTTCTTCCTCTTGCGTCCTCTCCTGGAGGCCGGAGCAGGGATGGCCGTGGGCGGAGCCCTCGGCTGTGAGTGCTCCTGGCGAGAGTAGAGCATCAGGAGCATCTTGTTGGTATTTTATAAATGCTCCACCAAATGCTGAAAGAAGGGTGCGGACACCCCTTTGACCGTCTGTTGACCATTGACACCAGTAGTGTGGTCTTGGTCGGGAGAGGTCACGTCTCTAGCGGGTTCGCTAACTTGTGCTCTTGTGTTCACCATTTTGGTTAGTTCAAAAGGTGAGAAAGTTTCCTAAATGAGTGTGGTAGACTTTTTGTAAGTGTTTTCCATAGACGGCACCAATTATGCGTCACTAAATCCAAATTTTGAACAGATTCGGGTTGACTTGATCATCTAGATTCAACTCCGTTCACCGAGTTTAGACCCTGCATACCACTACAGCAAACGAAAGGTCAAATATCAGCGGGATGCTGTCCCACTGAAAATACTTTGACGCTTAAGTCAGTAATCGGCCTTCGACTTTTAAGAAGGGAAATTGAAATGAGAGTAGAGGGAGAGAAAGGACAAGGAGTGTTTGAGTTGAGTGTTCGGTTTCAAACGTGAGGGGTGTTCTAGTGGTTTATGGGGAGCCCAGTCCCTCTGCCCTGTGTTCGCAAGGAGCATAGAGAGAGAGAGAGACCGTGTCTTGTAAGCGTTAAAGCTTGAAGGACTGTTGGAGCACTATGAAAGCTTTGAAAGAGAAGGGTGCCTCTGATGTCTGAGCGTGTAATTACAGCAGTGAGTGTTTGTAGGCTTAGCAGTGAGCATGCCCACAGTGCAGACTCCATGGGCTTTTTATAGTTGAAGTGTTGGGCGACCTTCCTTGGGCAGGAAGGCGTGATCCCTACATTCTATCAAGCATCATTCCTTGGCAGGAAGGCCTGATTTTAGCAATCATTAGGATTGCTTCCTTCCAGTAGGAGGTTTCAGCTTGGGGTACCTTCCAGGCTCCACGGGCGACGCCGCAGGCACTCAAAACAATGCCGCAGCACTTGCCGGGCTCTCCAGCGCTTGCGCGTGCTTGTACTGGGCGCCAGCCCATATATTAAAATCCTGCAAGGATTTTGTTTCTTCATTCCAGCGTTTCCCATGTGAAGGAGAGAGTGAGAGGGAGAAGAGAGAGAGAAGGGAGATCGAGGCTCCCGACTTCAAATTCGACCGGAGTTAGTAGGAGAAGTGATAGATCAAGTCGAGGCAAGTGCATCCATACCCTCATCTTTTATTTTCTTATACTTTTATTTCATTTTCTTCAGATATCATCGCTTCGATACTCGATCAAATTTATATTTTGTGTTACCTATGATTTGAGCATGCTTATAAATTAATTTCATGTCCAATTTTTTAGTTTTTATCTGATTTTTGCACCAAAACCCTAACCCCATGCCTGGAAGCCTTCACCCTCTAATTTTTGGGGCTTTTACCTAAATTTTCTCTAGGATATCTTCACCTATGCCATGTATATATTAATTTATCAATTGGATATCCGGTTTGGTAGATGTCATTTGTCGGAATCCTAACCCACACCTGGACCATATTTAACAAACTATTTTGAGTTTTATGCATGATTTGGCTTTAATTATGATTTACCCATATCTTGAATATGAGTATTTATCAATTTGGTATTTGATTTTCAAGTTTTCACTCATTTGGTGCATCCGGGAACCCTAACCTTTGTGCTGGCACTGTTCATCCGAGACAATTGAGTATTTTTACATGATTCCACATTGTTTAATTGTTATTTAAGTTATATTATTCATTTATCCAAACGTAAATTAATCTACCAGTTCTAAGTCTTCAACATGGTCTTCCAAATCCAAGCTTAGTCTACCTCCAATCTTTACGCTAGCCCATCGGTATATCAGACCTGTACTAATTGGAGACAATAAGGAGCAATGGTGAGCTAAAAAGCCTAACAAGTGGAATCATATCTCACTAACAAGATAAACAATGAAAGTGATAAGTGGACATGGAAACATATAACTTAAAAAAAAAAGGAGACATGAGAGGGCATGGGATATTTGGGATCACCTGGGTCACACGTTTGTACTAGTTACGTTTTATTCATTTTTATTATTTTCATTGATCTTTACAAACCAGGGTCAGTAGGCCTTACTAACAAAAGGTTCAAGAGGACGAGAAATGGATCATGACAACCCCCATGATCTAAGGTCATATGACGTAATCAACGTCCATCAACGTTCTTCCAACAAAGGCATATTTGGCCAATCTAGGCCCGCCACCATGTTGCGTAGCGGTGTCATCCACTACCCGTTCCCTCCCGCGGTTTAGAGGCAGTCCTCGTCCTTCCACAGTAATATCTTAAGGATTGACAAAAGTATCACCCGCTTTAGTAAGTGGCCAGAATACTTGGCTAAAGTAATCCTTGAGTCTTCACTATGATACTCGTGTCATTCCCAAGAACATTACCCATCGTAGCATAGCCCGTGGTCCTAGTTTTAAAATTCCTTAATCTTTTGGAGGGCGATCCACTATTTGTCATTTACATTCTTCAATCTGAAAATTCCACTCCCACCACATATCTCCACCTGAGAGATCAAATCAATAATATCGCACTTTGTAGATTCCCTTTCATTTACTTGCACGATTCATATCTTTCTTTTGGACCCATGTCCTTCCACAATACCTTTTGCATGCATAGATATCATAATTCATAAAGAAGAGTGAAATTTCTTACCACATTTGACGGAATTCACTTTGGGGTTCTTCGGACACATTGCTCTTACAAACGGAGCTTATACGCATATTTCGAAGCTTACATTTATATTTAGACAATTAAACATAATTTTCATAACAATTAAAAGGAGGCAAAGCATGTCAATTTTCCATTCAAACTCAGGTGAACAGTGTCAGGGGCATTTTAGAACAGCCGGAAGCCGTGAACGGGTTGATGCTTGTGAGATTGGACATTCGGTCAATATTTATACACAATTGGAGCATGGTAATTCATATTCCGAGATCAATTTAACACAATTTGAAGGTGGAAGCATGCAAATTCCCCGTTTATTTTTTGATGAACAGTAATAGTGGCCGTTTAGAGGGTTTGGACGCCGCAAACGGGTGAAACGTGTGAGATAGATCGTACGGCCGATATATATATGTAATTGGGACATAGTGATTCACATTTTGGGGTCAATTTAATAAAATACAAAGGAAAAATAGAAAAACACCAAACTCACGTGGGGTTAGCATTTGGCGAAACCCAATCGAATGAATCAGTGAGCGAATCGGATAATAAACTACGTATTCCTTGGTCTCGAGGCACATGTAACATATTTTTCATGGTTTGGATGGGTATTGAGACGAAAATAGCCGATAATAAACAAATAAATATCGAGAGAGAAAAGTTAGTGAGTATGCGAACACTTACCTCGACGCATGCTACCATTTTTATAGCTAGCTCTCAAACGGATTTAGACTCCACGGCCTCGATCTCCTCTTTTCTCTCTCTAGAATTGGCACTCTCTCTCTAAAAGGGTTTTGGATCATGAAAAATGAGGAAAACACGAAACAAGTTGCATATTTAATATTGCCATGCTGTGCTTAAGCGTGCAGCGAGCACTGCGCCTCTACATTCTTGCGCTTGAGCCTGCGTTCGAGCGCACAGAGCGCACAGTGCTGCTGGGCAGCACTTCAGCAAACAACAACCCGATGTTCCTTGGTTTTTACTTCCTATACACACACTTTCCGCACAGAGGCACAGTGCTGCTGGGCAGCACTTCAGCAAACAACAACCCGATGTTCCTTGGTTTTTACTTCCTATACACACACACTTTCCCATACCAAAGGCCTAATATTAATTATTGTTATATTGATTACCTTATATTTATCATGTCTTTAGTCTCAAAACCTCACAGAAATTGTGAAATCAGGACCACAGATTTATATTTTGGAAGGTAATATCACTTGGCAGGCCATTGATATTACAGTAAAAATTTAAGGATTATCCTGTGTATTGCAGCGGGTGATATTCCTTGGCATGCCTTAGGATGTTGTGTGGAAGTACAATGACTGCCTCTCAACCACATGAGGTTAGGGACCGTTTTAGTGGCCCAGTATACCGGATACTCGCCACGTGGTATTTGGTCGTGTATATCAACAAAAGCATATACCGTCTGATATGGGACGTTAAGTATGTAGTTTGGCCTTAGATCATATGGAATATCATGATTCCTTTTCTTATTCTCCTACAACTTTAGCTAGTAAGGTTTATTGGTTCTGATTCGTAAAGATGAGTAATTATGTATAATTTACATTTTAAAGTGAATAAGGATAAAACATGAGAAGTCATCTGTATTCTAAAAGTACATTCGATCATATTTTATATTTACGCATTCTCATTGTGCTCATATATCTTTCTTTTATTTTATTTTATATATATTATTATTGTCTTTGATTATATTATACTTGATGAGCATTTGGCTCATTCTTGCCACCTCCTTACCTCCAGATTAGTACAAGCCTATTATACCCGATGGGATAGAGTGGAGACTAGAAGTTGACTAGGCACGGGATTCGGAGGATCACACGAGCATTTATATTTTGTAGTTTTATATACATTATGGAAAAATGTATGTATTTATATTTTTAGTTAGGCTTATTAATGTATATTGTATATATTGCTAATGATTAGATAGTTCAATTTTCGCTGTGTTTGGATGTATATATACTTTTGCAATTTATTATGGTCTGTAATAGGTACCCAGTATTATCTCTCTTTGGCCAATATTGTGTTTAGATACACAGTATTAGAGCAATGAATAATATGTGTTAAATTGAATCATATGTAATTTTGTATGCGGTTATTTTATGTTGTCGGATACTAGAGTTATGTGGAGATATTTTGTGTATTGTATAGGAGATTGTACAAATTTTTGTATTAGTTTGATGGCCGTGTTACAGATAAAATTCTGTCAGATTTTTGACAGAAAATATAATCTGTCACAAAAGTAGCCCAAATGATCCACCTCTTACTCAATAATATACAAATGAGTAAAAAATTTAATCTCTATTGAAAATTTAAATCTAAGAAAGATATAATATAATCGTAAGTTTAAGTGTCCCAGCCACAAACACTTACTATACAACAGCTTAGAAAATGTTAGACATTACAAAAACACACAACAAAAATTAAAATCCAAAACTAAGTACTCCAGAACAATCATTTATCTATATCCTATAAGAGATCCAAACTTACAAATTTGAAGAATTAATAACAGACATAAAGAGTAGTCTATGCTCAGTAAAGAATATAGAAATTTATATATTTAGATAAACATAAAAATCATAAAAGAAAAGGATGATAATCAAATATAAAAATGTCGAAGATAATGATAAATCAGTAAAAATATATGAAAATAAAAAAAATATAAGAATTAAGGATAAGTGATAACCTTACCAATAAGACCCAAATATTGAAGATTAGGTTATGATTGATTTCATATAGCCTAAAACTATATGCTACCATTCACAATCCGTATGTAGGCCATTTACAAATTATTTTGTAGATGGGATCAAATACAATTTTTATGATATGTGAATGTTAGATTCAAACTTTAATTTATAATTAATATATCAAAATATATTCAAATATAATTTATCAATTTTTTATAATATTTTTTATTTAGTTAAAAAGGAAACTCCACATCAAATACAAATGTACATAATTTCCCCATTTAAAAAAAAACAAATAACCTTTATAAAATTAAAATAAAGTTATCATTAAATACTTACAATAAAATGATACGCAATGTCAAATATTTAATGGATCTCAAGTTTCCTTGGCAAATTTCACGAACGTAAAGCATAGTGCTTCAAATCTTAAGACTTTTAAACATAAATACATACATGTAAGGTAAAAGCAAGAGAGCAACAAAATAATCACATTCATGTACATTGAAACAAAGATCAAACAAAATGAATCAAAGATACAAACAAAGGAATGGGTCTGAATGCACTTACTTTAAACCAAAATAATCATAATATCTAGCATAGGCAAGCTTCTGAGGCCACTTCCTCACTTTTTCTCACATCTTCTCTCTCTTTTTTCTCTCTCCTTTATCTAAACTCAAAAAAAAGAGATAGAAAAATCGTAAAAGGTCATTATATAGGTAGACTGGTGTACAAGCACTAGTTGAGTATGCATTAGACACTAGGTTGTGCACATGTAATCACTAGCACCTTTCCCATCTGCACAAGTATTAACAATTTTGTTAACCCACATGTAAGCATGCCTTTACCAAGTATGAGTATGACTCATTCTGCCAATACACGCATGAATGTACTATTGCCACGCATAAGTGCACCACTACCATGCACAAGCATGACCCACTCTACTAAATGATACACAAGTGCCTCTCATGTGTAAATCAAACGTTAACCAAATATCTACAATACTTAATTATTCTTGAAAAAACTGCCTAATAATTTCAATTCTTGATATCATATTTTATAAATTAGGAATCGAATGTTACATGTTTGCTTGGACAGATGCAACTGCTTAAGAATTAATTAATTAATCTCTCGGCTATTAACTCATCATAGCACAACCACATGATTGGATGAAAATTGGATAAACTCTGATCGTAGATGTCCAGTTTTCAAAATTTTTAGAGCTCATTCTCTAAAAGGGTGGGACCCTTGCTTGATCTTTGCTCATATTTATAGATTTAAGACAATTGAAAATATTTATTTGATCCGAGATCATCGTCTGAATCAAATTCAATCATTAAAGGTGCCCTATATCAGCTATTAAAGTCTGATCAAGTTCCAACTACATTTACTACAATTAGATTGCTAGTTGGTTATGAATTGATATCATAAGTGTCATGATAGCTCCTATAAGCCTGAGGTGACCGTTTAGAGGTGCATTTAATGTGCCTTAGAAAGGTTTCCTTACTTCCTAAAATTGATATGTCATTTTGAAAATTGGATTCATTTGATGAGTTGCTTCATTTTGAAATCAAATGCTCATTTTGCAATGAGAAGCCATTGTGTTCAAATGCATTATTTTGATGGAGAGATGTCCTTGTGATGAAACGTGTCATTTTAGGTAGGAGTGACTCTGTACTAAAATGCATCGTTTCACTGGAGCTTTAGTGGCCTCTCGATTAATCTTACTTGACTCTCATTTTAGTGTCCATTTGAGTCATACACTTTGAATTCACTCGTCATGCTCTCGAGTTGCTTCCTTTGAGATTTGTTGGTTCAAAAAACTCTAAACTTTGTCATCCTTCATTTGCTCATGGAGTTGCATTTCTCTGAAGGTACCATCACTCTTAGCATGACCGATATCGCTTCAGTCTTAATGCTGCATGATTTCTTGGCTCTTTATGATAGGTATGATATTCCAACTCCCCTTCCCTAAGTCATTCCTGCCCTTGATGATAGGGCTTCGTTCATTCACAATAGATCCATTGTTGAATATGAATACTACCTAACAAATGGGCTATGTCTTCCCATCAAGTGAATATATATGGAGGCCATGGATGTATTGTCTATACCAATTGCATGGCTGCATCCCAATGTCATGAAGAATTGAAAGGATCAATTTTTCTTTATTAAGGTACCTACAGTTTGGTCTCTATCCAACAAGTGGCACAATGTAAAATTTGCCTATTCTAGTACAGTAGGTGATAGTGAAAAGATTTTTTTGCAAATCAAAGGACTAGTATGATCATCTAGCACATAAGTGAAGTGTGCAAGATTGGTGATTTTTGGACCATTTAGGCCTCTATCTAATGCTAGATGGTATATTTTTATTGAGGGCTCTACTGTTAATGATATCCCTCCTAACCCTTTAAAGAGGAGAAAAAGGGATAGTTCTGAGGTCCACTGGAGTTGTTGGCTCAGATAAGGATCACTCCCACAGTCCTATCCCTAGCCCTGTAATATGCTTGGTTACACCCCTGTTTAAAGTGAAGAGTCAAGGGACACAAGTACTATATGAGGATGAGAATAGGGGAACTATTGGCAAGGCGGTGCAGTCCTCGGTTGTATCCTTGCTAACACTTTCAAGTGGAAAGTTTTAATGTGCCTTCAGTTTCTAATGTAGTCCCACTGTGGGAGGGTTAATCCCAGAGGAGGGTCCCCCGCTGGTCAGCATTTAGTAGTGGAGAGTGATTCATCCAAATCACTTGGTCCTTCATCCCTTGAAGGGTTAGACAGGGGTTCCTACAGAGTCCAATGCTCTTGAAGTGTCCATTTCAAGGGCATGGGTCTTGGTTGCTTTCAATGGTACCCCTGGTCAGGGTGGTTTCTCCTATAGGCCTATTGGTACCGCTTCTTCACCGGTTCGCACCGTCAAGGTGCCTTCGAGATCCCCTACTTTAGGAAGCAAAAGATCATTATGCTCCAATGGTGTTTCTGGTGCTGCTAGCCCTATCCCTTCGCCAATTCCTCCCATCGACCATCTGCCCCGGCCTAATCTCTCGATCATAAGACATTTAAACCCTTATCTAGTTTTTTGGTGGAGGATTTGATCCTTTCCCAGGAGGTTTGCTTCTACCTCTAGTTCAGATATGAGTATTATTGCAATATGATATTTGTGAACTCTCGTCTTGCAGTCCCCAGTTTTGCTTGACCAAATTAAGAATAGGATCCTGTACTTGGAGCAGGAAGTGATCCTCCTGTCAATGTCTTTTATCAGTCTCAAGGTGGCTGAAGCTTTGGGCGGAGATCTGTCACTGCCGAGGGAAAGTTGGGAGAGTGGGAGAAAGAGATAGCTTATTGGATGAAAAAGGCTACTACTGCTAGGGATAAGGTTTTCATTGAAAAGGACTGGGCAACTGTAGCTAAGGATCGTGGTGCTGCTGTTGAGGCCCAAAGGGCCATTGCCGAGGTCAAGGCTTCTGAATTTGAAACCTATACCTAACTAGCTAAGGATAGGATAGTTGTGGCGAGCCCACGGGCTATAGCTACAGAGAAGCAATTGAAGAGTAACAGGCTTACAGCATCTAGCCCACTTGGAGACTAAAAAGGAGTATTCAAATCAAAGAGATAAATTTCATTTTGGGTGCTCAATTTAACCAAGGGATTAACCTTTGCATAACCCTAGTCTTCTTGGAGATTATGGGTGCTATGGTGCTATGGCCAGCAGGAGTCATTAGATTTTAAATCCAATGATTTACGTTTTTTGTTATTAAAAAACCATAAAAAAATTATTATTTATTTATTTTTTATTTTTATTTCTTTTTATAGAAAAAAACATAGGCCGTACGGTCCGCAGGTGTCGCACCCCTCAACATAGTCTTCTTGATGGCTTCCAGCTTTCCTTTGATTTGCCTCAATTCAAGGAATGCCATGGCTACCCTTGCTTTGGAGGACAGAAATTTTGAGGACTGTGCAGAATTTAAAACACATATTATGGAGCTTGAAGAAGCAACCTCACCTATAGAGAATCCTCTGGGTGCCCCTTCTCTCATGTTATAATTTTGTCATAAACATTCTCCCATCTACCATTTAGCTTCTGATGTAAAGGTTTTATAATCAAACTCTTGATCTAATCAAACGCCTTACCCTTGTTAGCATGTTGGGGTGACTAACTTGATAAATCTATTTATGTCCATAGATATTCATCTATTTGTTTGTTAGTCCTTCCGCATGAATGCTTGACAGCTCCTCAGCCCTTAGGTGTAGGATTGTTTTGGCTTGTAGGTTGTCTGATTACCAACGGGCATCTAGCTAGACCATTAGACCATAGTTGCCAGTTCATGTGGACCATGGCCCTTAACCACATGATCGAAATTGTGTGGCCCACAATGGTGCTTTATTGCCACTTACTCTGTCATGTCCTAAAGCTCCAACCCATCATTAATATTTAATCAATTATTATTAATTAATCAAATTATTATTGGGACGTGAACTTCATATCAATATCTTGACCGACCACAATAATATAATATAAATTGTATGGGGGATCTAAATATGTACTACGCCATTATTTGGCTTCGATATCAACTCAAATCGTGATGTCGAATCTTACATAAAGAGTTATACTTGTCATAAAAAATCAAAATACATAATTAATGGAATTAAATCTCCACTGAGAATACATAGTTAAGCGATTGACAACTCTGATCATACTATCTGAAAATCAACACACACTACATCAGCATGGTACAATTAAACCAACATTCGTCTAATAATTTACAGATCAAACTCTGTATAACATAACTATGTTAAATTGTTGTCCGAAATGTAACACAATACATTAACAACTATCCAAAATTAAAATACAGTAGCACAAATTCATAATTTCAAACTCTATATTCTTTGAATAATATCATCCTTCAGTCCTGATTATCCTATAAGTACCTAAGCCTCTCATTTGAAGTGGCTAGTTAAATAAAAGTAATTAGTGAGCCAAAAATTTAGTAAGGTATATAATTTAACAAATAATCATATATAATTTCTATTTAAAATGTACTAGAAGGACGATGAATCATAATTTGATACAATGTTATGAAATTTTTATAATACTTATGTAGAAAATTTAGATTAATCTTTTTCAGAATTCATTATCATATTTTTGTTCATTTCTTATCAACAAAGCATGCTAAAATCTAATTTTCATGGGGACCAAGAGCCAATGGGTATTATCGACTAAAGGAGTTGACAATCGAAACCTGAATTATATTTGTTTTCACACCACTAAAGGCCGTATACTATTATTTAAGACCCATATATGAGTTGTCATTATAATATCCCAAATTTTCGTTTTAATTATTTTAATATTAATTGTGATTTTAGATAATTTTGATTTGATAAAAATTAATTAAATATTATAAAATTTTGAATGATATTTAGATCAATTGAGTTAACATCTAAGATATATCCATATTATCGGTCGAGTATCGATTTAGATTATGAATTAAAAAAATAATAATATAATATAATAATAATATTATTATTTTTAAAATAAAAGAAAAAAAATAGAGGCGATGGAGTGTCGGGGAGAGAAAAAAAATAGTAAAGAGAGGAAAGGAGGAAGGAAAAGAAGACAGAGAGGGAATCGGCATGGGGCTGCCATCATTGGAAGAGCCGATACCGGGAATAAAAGCTAGTGAAGGTCTCTCCATGATAATTACCATCCATTTTGTGTGCTAGTGTGAGTAGAGGAAGGAATCACGAACCAAAGTAAAATGGCTGCGTTGTCGTCGAAAGAAAAGAGTGAAATTGAGGTAACTAAATCCTTCTATTCGCCTTATGAATGCTAATTTTGGGGTTGCTTGTATTGATTTTTAGAAAAGTCAATCAAATCGTGATAAAGATGGGTGAATGAGGCACGATGGAAAGAGAGAGTCACCGGCTTACATGAACCATTATTCGCTGCCATGCCATCGTCGGGTTGCTACCACAGTGGTCGCCACGGTCGCCTATGCTGGAGCCACCGTTGGCAAATGAGGAATGTGAAGAGAGAGGTTTCCTTTTAGCAAATTTGCTGGGAATAGAGTTGATGAAAGTATCTTCGAATCTAATCTTTTGTTTGATTTCGCACTTGATATATTTCTGTTCCAATTTGGGGTTTTTAAGTTCTGGGTGCACTTTTAAATTAGCCCATTTATTTTATTGTGCGCGCATGACCTTTTTACTAGTTGTTTGAGTGTTTTATTCATTTCTATTTAAATTTGTGAGTTTTGTCATTTTCTGAAAAAATAGAAAATTTTTGGATACTATATATATTCATATCAGTATATTTATTCGAAAATGTGCATAAAATTTGTATAGGCCGTATATTTTTACATGAATATGTCGGGTTGTGGTCCCTACATTTGGTTTTATTATTGAATATTTTGACCAACTCCCAACGGGAAGATTTGTTATTTGAAAATTCCTTTCCGTCGGTAGAAAAAGTTTGGAGTAGTGATCCTTTTCATTTTGATGATTTAATTTGACATTATAATATATTTGAATATCTTAATATATCTAACAAACTTAAAAATTATACTCAAAATCGTTAGTGGTAAAATGCAGTAAGCAACCTTATTCATGGAAGATAGAGTACATAGGTGGTCAACCATACTAGCCTAATTTATATTTGATAAGGCCTAATGTTATAAAAAATATGTATAATCATTCCACAAGCTAATATTTAAATAATTAGCACTCAAATTTGGTACATGAGTTGTATTTCAACATTAATTTATATTAGATTTTGATTTAGATTTGGATTTTAGACTTAGATTTAAAATTTACCGATTTTGCTCATAAATAGGTCTTGGTATATTTATACAAATAATTTTGATTATATATTTTGATCCAAATATTAGGATTGTTTGTTATGATACTATTTTGGCTTCTATGCACGCTATTGGATCATCCAACTATCGGATGCTACCTCAAATCACAAACTGATCGGGGCTTGGATTTGGACTTGGATTAAATATCCGCATATTTGAATCGATTCGAATCACTTCTATTTATATATATACACATGTCCCGATAAGGATTATTTTTTGATTGGGAATTTGTTTTTAATTTAGATATTTGATTTGAATACGATATTACAATTAGATTTCTTATTTTGGATTTTGATTGGATTTATTTTATCAGCGATTTGATTTATTTTATTATTTGATTGGATATTTATCCATTTGACCCTCTCTCTAACTGATTGAACTCCTTTATTTAAATATGATACTTGTTGGGTTCTAGATTCATATTTTATGTTTGTCCCTTCAAAATAGAATGTTTGGATGTATTATAGGAGTAAAGACGTGATCTATCAGTTATTCATTCGATTTGGTGAGTTTTAGTTCTTTATGACTTAAATTGGCATTCATATATTAAATACATTAAAATCAGAACAACAAAATCCTTCTTTCTAAGCATAAGAAACAAAACTCCCAATCTTTATTCCTCCTTATCTAACATCAACTTCTACGAATCATTTGAAAATTAGTAAAAATAATAATAAAGCACTTTACTTTTTAGTTATTAGTTCTCACCCTTTTGGAGAACGGTTCATATTTTTCTTAATAGAGTTGTAGAGTCCCTTTCTTTTTCTTCTTCATAATGTATTATACATTTTTATCATCATAATAAATTCATAACATGAATTTTGAATAATAAATCATGTAAATTTTCTGACAATTTAATAAGTATGTATTAGAAAATTAAAATATGCAGCATATTTTTAGTATATACAAATAACATGCAATAATTTAAAATTAATATCTACGAAATACAAACATGTATGAAATATTTTTATGCATCTAATCATGAAGAGAGTTTCGAGCTAATATACATAATTAAGATATAGATAATTAAACGGATGTTCTTGATAAATTTCACTGTAAAATCATGGTATACCAATAAATATTTAAATTTTTCATACTTTTGTTTCAAAATCTTAGTTTGCGCGAGTATTAGAACAACAATACTCGAAAAGAATGGGAATATATCACAACAAAGGAAATAGGAAGCCAAAAATGCACTTGCCTTTGTCGGATATATCAAAATCCTTTGTCTGAACATTCCAAATCAGACTACCCGAATGTTTTCTCCCTTTCCTCTCCCTTCTTCTCTCTCTTCCAGCCTTTCTTCCTCTCTTTCTCTCTCAATCTGTTAGCTCCTCCACTTGAAATGCGGTGAATTACATTTTTGATCCACTTTTATAATAGACCTTTGCTAGAGCGCGGATCGAGCGTGAAGCTTCTAGAATTCGCACCTATTGGGGCACTCGGGTGCACGACAGACACTCTCGGTTCTAGATTTGGTGCTTGTCGGGTGCTCGGGCTTGCGACAAGCACACCCGGCGCTACCGGCAACGCCTCAGGCATGCCAGGGCATAGGTCTGGTGTGCTATAGTGTTGGCCCTAGCGACAAGCCTAATTTCATCTGGTTTTGAAATTCTTTCCCTTTTTAATTAATTTGTTCACATCCTTAGACCTTAATTTTATTTATATTAATTTAAATAATCACGATTAATATAATTTAAAACTTAATCCTTATAATTATAAAAGCTTTTCTCAAAACACTTGGCTTCCTTGCAATTTGCCTTGATGGATGAGGACAATCCATGATCATATCGCACGCCTAGCACTACCACAGTGCCTCAGGCGCGCTAGGGCATAGATCCGGTGTGCTATAGTGCTGAGCCCAATTTCATCCAATTTTGAAATTCTTTCCCTTTTTGACCTATTTGTCTACATCTTTAACCTCAATTTTATTTATATTAGCTTAAATAATCACGATTAATATAATTTAAAACTTAATCCTTATAATCGTAAAAGCTTTTCCCAAAACACTTAGCTTATTTTCCGTCTGCCTTGAGGGATGAGGACAATCCATGGTTATATGGCTGGGCTAGCCACAATCAAAACATGCTTTCAAGATCTTGTCGCACGGCCTCCCTCCATGTGATTTTCCTCATTGTGGGCACACGGACATTGCTGACTAAGGGCTTCGTACACCCTAAATTTCTGCACTTTTCTTTTCTTTCTCCGTTAACTTTGGTTTTTTATGAGATCCTCTTGACCCCAAATTTTATCCTAAACTAAGGCCTCCTCAGCTAGTAGCCATTTTTTTTTAAAGAATCTTTCTTTTTCTAGCTCCCATTCAAATAAGAGAGCTGATCTAGCATGTCCCCATACATCCCCAGCTTCAATATCACAAGCTGCCTTTGGATTTTGTCCTTCAAGCCTTGTAAAAATTTTGTTACCTTCCTAGCCTTATCATGGACCATCTGAGGGGTATAATGAGACAACTTTATGAACTTAGCATTGTATTCCACCACAGTCCGGTTTCTTTACCAAGGACAGACAAACTTATCCTTCTTCTATTCCTTTAAACTTATAGGAAAGTACTTATTCATAAAAACCTTTACAAACATATCCCATGAGATCTCTTTATTTTCTAGGCACTTGGCCTTTTTTTTCATTGACCAATAATGGTCTACCTCTTTTTCTAACTTATAGGAAGTGAATATCATTTTGTTCTCCTCCAGGAATCTAATCACAACAAAGATTTTCTCAATTTGCAAAATCTAAATTTTAGTCTTCGTAGGATCTTGATTCCCTTGAATTTAGGCACCCTTTCATTGGTGATACGATTGAATTCCGTCGTCCCTTGGTTCAGCTGGGATTGGCTTTGGATTTTTCTGTCCTCGAGTCATAGATTCCATTACATCTGCCATTCTCAAGATTATGGCAAAGTACTTTTAGTCCTAGTCAGGGCATGAGCTGGGTACAATGTTACCTCCTTGACTGGACGACATATTTCAATCATATTACAAAATAATCAATTAGATTAGAACCTTAAGGCAAAATTAATCAAATTCAATCCTCAAACAATTAAGACATCTCCTATTGACTTCTCTAATACCACTTTAAATTTGTCACATCCCAAATTTGAACTTGTCATTAACACTTAACAAATTATTATTAATAAACAAATTACCATCTAATTAATATTCAGATGTTAATTCTACGTTGATACCTCTATCAATCACAATAATATAATATAAATTGTATATAAGATCCAAATATACATCACATCATTATATGATGCTGACACCGACCTAAATTATGTTGTTAGACCTTACGAAATGAGTTATACCTATCATCAAATATCAAAGTACATAATTCATGGAATAAGATCTCTACTACGGGCACATAGTTAAGCAACTGACAACTCTAATCATACGATCTGAAAATCAATGCAAACTATATAAGCATGGTACAAATTAAACTAACATTCATCAAATAACTTACAGACCAAACTCTGAATAAGATAACCACGTTAAACTGCTGCCCGAAATGTAATATAATATGTTAACAATTATCCAAAATTAAAATATGGCAACACATATTCATAATTTCGGATTTGGCATTCTTCAAACAATATCATCCTTTAGTCCTGATTGTCTTGTAAGTATTCAAATATTTCATCTGAAGGGGTTAATAAAATAGAAATAATGAGTTAGCTAAAAACTCAACAAGGCATATAGTTTAACAAATGGTCATATATAATTAACATTTAAAATGTACCGAAACTACAACGAATTATAATCTGATACAATGATATGAAATTTTCATTATACTTATGTAGGAAATTCAGATTAATCTTTTTCAAAATTCCTTATCATATTCTTATTTATTTCTTATCATTAAAACATGCTAAAATCTAATTTTCTTAGAAACTAGGGACTGATAGGTTGTATCGACTAAATGAGTGAACGATCAAAACTTTGGTTATTTTTTTCACATAACCAAAGACCATACGCTACTATTCAAAATTCGTTGACGGGCCATCATACATATAACCCTATAATTAGGTTGAAAGCTACTTCTTACCAGCATATGATAGGTTCAAATCTTAATATGCTATTATAATATACTAAGATATGTCAAAATATACTACCTGTTAAAATATAATTATGGTCCAATATTTAGAAAAACTCCACACTTTTCTTCATTCTTCTTAATTTTCTCAATTCTGGAGAAATGATCATAATTATAAAATTTTTTACATAATTCTGTAAATTTTTTATTATGTAACGCATATACTTTCTACAAAATTTGAAGTATGATAAATTTTAAAATATAAAATGCTAAATTAGCCACTAAGTACAAGAAAATTCAGCGTAGTATAGGAAATCGATATATGTAGAAATTCTTACTAATTTCCAGAACATGCATAATAATTTATACACATTTCTAACACATATAAGGATTATACTTAAATAATTTGAAACATACAAAACCTTATGTACAAATTTGAGACATGCAAGAGTTATTAGACCCATAATTTAAGACATGCAAAGCTAAACAATGCAGAATTTAGCTAATGTAAACAATATACATATACTTGGACATGAAATTAATGCATATTTTGTAGAGAAATTAGCAAAATTCACATACATGCTAAATATAAATATTATAACTTTGAATTTATATCATGTATGAATATCTAAAATAAGAAATATTTCTAAAAAATAAGAAAGAACATCAATAAGAGAAGAAAAACTCGAAATGCACTTGATTTGATTCTTACCAAATTTTAACTTGGATGCACTTAATTTAAGCTTCAAGGGTTTGCTCTTTCTCATTCTCTCTCTTCTCTTCATCTCTTTCTCTCTCCTTTCTCGAAATTTCTAAGAAAAATGACAGAAATTAGTCGGGTTTGTAAGGTCTAAGATTTTCCGATCAAATAAATTATAATTTATAAAGGTCAAAGGACGTAAAGAAATTTAGATTGAAGAGTCCGATATCTATGAACTATTGAAATTAAAATATGTGGACTTTGAGACATTCACTGGTCTAAAGATTTCGAATCAAGATTTATTATGCCGACAAGGTTATAAATCCGAAACCAAGAGATTCAACACGGGGTATAACGGTAACCCAAAAAAATTATTCGACGGACCCGATTAGTAACCGATTCAAATACGGTTAATAAAAGGATATCTCGTGTTATTTAAATTCCAATCGATTATCAACCGAAGAGATTTTGTGATAATAAAAGATAACTCAAACACAGAATTTTCACCCGATTAGTGACCGAAATTAGCTTGACTGCTTAAATATGGCACAAATTAAATTAATTAAGTAAAATTAAGGTACTCCAACACACAAACACACACGGAAGCATGCCGTAACACTCTTGGCAGCCCAAACTTTAGCTAAATTCAGCAAGAATTCAGTAGGGCTCTTAGCAGCAAAAGAACACTAAGAATTTAGTAATGATTCAGCAAAACAAAGGGGTCCATGGTAGCTAAATTTTCCAAATACTTAAATAAGAATTTAGCAACACTAAATAATATGAAATATATACACACACATGGCACAAGGAGGGACACACACCCGGCAGCTAAGGCAGTTGAATTAAGTAATTCAGCAAATTTTAAACAACACTCCACAGCAGCCATCAACTCTTCACAACACTTGGTCAAAATTTGAGGCATATAAGGCAACTCACGGCTGCTTAATTCAGCAGCCAAACACACACAACACGCGGCAGCAGCCTCCACAAAACTTAGGTCAATTTGAATCAAAATAAAAGCAGCCACAGTTGCTTATCCTGGCTACTTTAACAGATAATATCACGGCTGCAGCCAGTAGCAGCTCGCACGGCTGTAAGCTCCAATTAGCCTCACACTTCAGCAACTAATTGGTAGCATAATATAGAAAGATAAGGCTCCACACCGCTGCTGAAGCAGCAAAACTCTCCATGGCTGCTGAAGCAAAGATCTTCACGGCAGCTCCACACCAGCAGCTTCAAACCAGCCTCAAAGTTCAGCAAACATAAGCAGCCTATGTCACCATTATTTATCAGCCAACCAGAGCCCTCCAATAGGCAAAAACTGAAGCCAACAAACCAGCAAAGTGTGGGATTATTCAACAACTCATTAAGGACACATGGATGAGCTTAGGAAAGGAAATTAGGTGGAGCTGGAGAATCCGCTTCAACCCCTTTTTGTGGAAGGGGCACGTTGGATAAGGAAAGGAAGAAGGAAAGAGGGAAATCGTGAGAAAAAGGAAGAGAACCGTAAGGAAAAAGAAGGGAAAAACAGAAAGGAAAAGAGGGAAGCTGAGGGCAGAACAAAAGGCAGCAAGGGAATTTAATTGAATATTTGGCAAGTGTACTTCAAATCCTTCTTCATTTGGTGTTGCTTATTGCTAATTCCTTTAAGTATTATTGTTATAATATTTAATTTGCCTCATGACTGTGATCATATTATCAATTTGGCATAAAGTATGCTCGACTGATGAACTAAGCCATATCTAGTAGCTAAACCATCTTTCTAAACTTCGGATGAACCAGCAACCAAAAGGTCTTCAAACCAGCCCAAATTTGGTATCCAATAAGCTTAGCATCTTAATTATATTGTGATAAATCAACTCAAGAAAATGAGCTGAAATGGTCTTTGAACTGGGTCTCATATCAGTAACAAGACCAACCTCAACAACTCTGCTGATATTCAAAATTGCAACCTGTGAATCGGGCCCCAAATAGGCTGAACCAGCAGCCATATTGACTTGAGTTCCTTGTGGTGATGTTCAAGTATCACTCTACAAAAATTAGCCCCGAACCGGTCACCAAAATAGAAGCAGAAAATAGCTGCATTAGAAAGTACTGATGTAGAATTTTAAGTTATATCTTTCACCTAAACCGGCTAGAATATTAGCTTGAACGGGCCATGAACCAAACCAATTCTTAAAAACGTGTCTCTTGGCTGTAAGAAGACTCACTAAAGCGGTCAAGAACCGGTCTCAAGGTGACCATAAAAGCAATAATGTAGAATCGGCCCCTTTTCTTCCCTGCTGATGCTGAATGTGGCAGCTTGGAAAAGATTAATTAAACCAGGCCCAATTCGGTTGAACTAGCAACTGGCCTAGCCAATGTATGAGATACGGAGGCTAACCTATCTACTAGTAAACTGGCCACCCCAAACTCCTCAAAATGAGTACAGAATCAGGCCCATAAACTGCACTAAACCAGCATCCTTCATGTTGGAATTTGGCAGTCTAAGAAAATAGACTGAACTGACCCTAAACCGATTAAACCAATAGCCAACCTAACCCAACCAAATTATTGAGTACTAAGGTTGAACAATCGACCTATGAAATTGTGGCCAAAAATACCTTGAAATTATTAATGAACCAGGCCCTTAAATGATGCCAAAACTGGCTAATAGCATCGAGTGGATGCTAGAATTTAGATTATTGATCCGGCTCAGTTTGGCTCCTAAACTAGTTGAACCGGCACCAAAATTAAGCAAGATATTATGAAATAACATTATGCTATAAATCAATAAAAATATGCCTCGAACCGGCTATTGAATTGGGCCTAAAACTCACAATATGAACCGACCAACAATTTCAGCTATTGGAATTTGCCTTGAAACATGGGAAACGGTTCATCTAAACTAGTTCACAAATGATGGAAAATAATAATAAAAATCCATAGGGACAAACCCTTGAACAGGCCATTAAATTGGTCACGAATTGTGACGGATCGAGTTATTTTTCTTAAATAACCTCCGTCAATAGTAACATAAACTAATGCCCATAATTTAAAATTATGGATTCTGTAAAAATTTTAGCAGAGTTTTCTTTACAATTGAACGAAAACCAAAAATACAACATATTTAAAATAACTTGTACAAGCACACAACTATCCAATTTCAACATTAAGGCCTATAACACAATACATAGGACCACAATTCTCTCATTCCATCCATGGCTTCAACACAGTATTCTATCGACCATATTGGATCTAAAGAGATGTCGTCTTGAACTAAACAAAATCCAAAACATCCAATATTATTGCGGAAGTATAGCTAAATCCAGAAACCTGCGGAAGTAGGACAATAACCATAAAATAATAAAAAACCATATTAATCTAACTAGACTATTTACATTCTATTATAACAGACGTATCGAAATCTTCAAGCCTTCGACATCCAACTAATCTCCTTAAGCAAGTCCATCTCCTTACTCTAACTAATTAGGCGCTGGCTTGATGTTTTCATCTGGAAGGAGAAATAGTAAGGGTGAGCGTACAGCTCAATAAATATAATCATACATTACTAACAATAGTAGATAACATTGAAAGTAATAACTGGATGGGTGAAAACATATAATCTCAGTAACAAGGAATCATGAGAGGAAAAAGGGGACATCTAGGATCATCTAGTTTGCATATTTTCACTGGTTATGTTTATTTATTTTCATTACTTTCATTAATCTTTACGGACTCGGCCTAATAGGTTGTACTAACTAACGATGTGAGAGAATAAGGAAAGGAATATGTTTGCCACACATTTTAAAGTACTTGGCTATATTTTAGGTTTGCAGCACTCTACCATCGGCTGTATTTTAGGCCTTCAGCACTCGGTCATCTTAATTCGCCCCATATCCCCCAGGGCCAAGGCAATTATTGTTCTTCCACAATAATATCCTAAGGCGTACCACAAACATCACTTGCTCCCACGAGCGGCAAAAATATGTGGCCAAGTATTCCTTGGGTTCATACCATGATAGACACGGTAAGCCAGAGAATATTATCCAAAGTATAAGTCCATGGTCATAATTTCAAGACTAATCATAATCCTTTGATGGGAATCCACCATTTGCCATATACATTCTCTAATCGAAAAATCACATTCCCATCACATATCTCCATCCAGGAGATCAAATCCATCATATTGCACTTTGTGGATTCCCTTCCATTTACTCGCTCAATTCTCATCTTTTTGTGGAACTTAATCCCTTTTAGCAATTCAATTCAAGTTCACAAGAGAGTTTAGAATTTCTTACCTCTAATGGTCAATTATCACCTTAAAAGCCTCCGGGACACATTCCCTTGCTTCCGGTGCACAATTACACATTTTTGGGGCTTACAAATTAACACAAACATTTGGGGCTTACTCATAGGTTTCATTACAATTAAATAGAGGTAAAGCATGCAAATTTACTCTTCCTTTTCGGATGAATAGAGTTAGGCTACTTTTAGAGGGCTCAGACGTCGCGAATGGGTCGAATCTTGCGAGATCGATCGTCTGGTCGATCTATATACACATTTAGGACGTGGTGATTCATATTTTGAGGTCGATTAAACATAATATGAAGGTGAAAGTATACAAATTTACACTTTATTTTTGGATGGACAGTAACAGTGCTAATTTAGAGGGTTTGGATGCCGTGAACGGGTCGAAACATGTAAGATCGATCACACGGTTGATATATATATACATAATTGGGACGTGGTAATTCATATTTTGAGGTCAATTTAACAAAATACAGAGAGAAAATGGAAAACCCTCTATTTTGCATGGGTTAGGGTTTGGTGAAACTCCACCAAACAAATTGGTGAGCAAATTTGGCAATAAACTACATAATCCTTGGTCTCAAGACATGGGCAATACATTTTCCATGGTTTGGGTGGGTATTGAGAAGAAAATATCCAATGATAAACGAATAAATATTGAAAGAGAAAAGTTAGTGAGTATGAAAACATTTGCTTCGACACGTACTACAACTTTTATAACTAGCTCTCGGACGAATTCAGACTCCACGGCCTCGATCTCCTCCTTCCTCTCTCTAGAAATGGTTCTTTCTCTCTCTAGAAGGGTTTGGTGGAATGGAGAAATGAAAATCTCAAAGCAGCACAGGGCTTCAAAACCGACTGGCACTCGAGCGCGCAGAGACGCGGCAAGTGCAGCCTTACTGCCCAGATTGGGCTTGAGCGCGTGGTGAGCGCAGCCAATCTGGATTCTGCGCTTGCCATGAGCTCGAGCCCACGGAGGGTGAGGGTCAGGCCTATAGCAAGCTTGCAGCAAGCCTACTTCGCATTTTTCCCGTTCGGGACCCGTTTTGATCATTCTAACCCAATCTTTCACATCCTTGGACCTTATTTTTTATTATATAACACTAATTAGTTATGATTATCATAATTTAAAATCCAAAATCTTATTTATGAATAAAATTTCACGTCTTACAATTTTCGTTCCCGATTTGCCAACTCCAGTTCTTTGAGCTTTTGAATCTGATTCCTCTCGTAACTTTTGACTACAATTCACCTATGTTAACCTAATTACCTTTTAATTATTATGTTCTTAACCCGGAACCTCACAACTCTCCCCTACTTATAAAAATTTTATTCTCAAAATTTGACGAACCTCAGGATTTACACTTGGGAAAAATCCTTTTAGATTTTCTTCTTCACGATCCTACGTCACATCCTTGATCAAATGACTTATCCTAGGGGGCCCTTATCACAAGACGAATTTCTAGTCTCCAAAACGGCTTAACCCAATTACTTACTTTTTTTCTCGGCTATCGATACAAGAAAGACTTCAAACAATCCCCAAAATTCCAAACACGACCTAAAATAATGCTGGCCATTCCTCCGACTTAATTCGATACTTCAAGCAAACCAATGAACTTCCACTTCGGTTCATTCCAAGCCTCAAAAGGATTCGATCACAGGGAACCTCAACCTCATTCTAAAATCTCTGGGCCATGGGCCCAGGACGCTTACACTGCGCTACTCTGATTAATTATCTAAATATAAATCATCCCATTGAAATTTCACCACCATATCTAATTCAACTTGATGTCCCTGATCAAATTTGACTAAGGTTTCGGTATAAACCTTAAATCACAATCAAACTTTAGAGTCAGAATAATTTATATTTTCGCTATTCCACTGATAAGTCAACGAACTGCCATATCCCCTAAAATACATAGCTCATAAAAACACCCAGAATATATAGCAACCCTGATTAAAACAATCCGAGAATGGTCATACCACGAAGACAAATCCCACAATCATCCAACTATAACCACATTCAAAACTACAATCATAACGATCACCCAAAGATTCAACATAGTTTTCGATCATTCCCCCCGTAACCTCCGAATCCAATTATTGAGTAACCTCAAGATCTCGTTAGCATATCAATAAGCCAACTGATCCAATCTGAATACGTCTTCTATGATTTTTGATAAGTGGGTCACTCTAATTGTCCTGAAATAGAACCACAAGGATTTCATATTTCATAAATGCATAGCTACAATACTTCTGTCTCCCAATTTAAGAATATGACCTCCTATCACCCAAGTATTTGAACCTACTCGCGATTTACCTTTAAGATCTCCTACGAAGCTTCGAAGACATATTAAGTCTAAAGACTCCCATCATCAATTGTCAGCATTGATGTCTGCTTTCCTTAAAAGGCACGGAGGTTCACCTTCCCAACCTTTAAATATATCTGTCCACATGCAATATCATATGATCATCTTTCCTTTATGATACAACTATTCTGGCTCTTAAAATTTTAATAATGGCTATCTTCAAAGACAATACCCATAAGTTCTCAAAACGGAGGCTTCAATCGCTAATTCTGACCTACACGTGGAGTAACTCTAATTATGAACTTCTCCCCACTTAATCAATGGGTAGCCTCCTATCATGATGTGAGAGTAACATAATCCTAACCTTTTTGAAAGGTATTATAGTCTACAATGATTTGCCAAACCCATTAGGGGGTCAACCCAAATGACATGGACGTCAATTAACCCTTTGCATTCCCCGAAAACTACTTTTTATCTTTTGTTCTAACAATTATAAATTTCTTCTAAACCAAACGTTTCACTGTCATGGTAATTCTCAAGTAATACTTGTCAGATCATTTAGTAACCGGTTAGACCCAAGATAACCATACACTTCCACAACACTAATTGGCCTTCCCAATTAGTCACCGCTTAAGGTCTTATGGATTTGAAAATCACGCTACCAAAGAGCCACATGCTTAACAAGGCATTTCTTTAAGCTAAATTCGCATTTCCTTCTCAATGGGGCATACGGATTAACAGCCGTTCACAATCTATGACATAATCCTTAAACAAAGTGCATACACCCCATACTCTTTTGAATTCATCAATGAAGTCATCTCAACACGGACCTAAATAAGGCCAAAAGATCCAACCCATAAAATTTTATGAAACGCCAATAGACCTATATAACCCAAACGGCATTTCCAGACTTCGTAGTAGCCATATCCTTATCCTGAATACCGCCATGGATACAACCTCCATTAATCCACAATTAACACGCTATGGATACAAATCGATATTAGAAATCATCAAGCCTTTACAATAAACCAAGTGATTCACCTATTCATTCACAATGTCCGCTTATCAAATCATTAAACTCCAAGGCAACCCATTTTCAAAATTCATGGACAACCTTATCGGTCCATCTTATTTACCTCGAAGGTTCGAGAGTATTCCACAATGATGAAAAACTCATATTTCCTTGGCTCTGCATGGAATCCCTAACGATCAGCATCGATTTCAACACAACCTCAAATTACCGATCAAAAGATAAATCAACCTAGCCTTCCTTCTAATAACATCCTCAAATAGTCACAAGACCGAAACCTCTTAGTGACCACAAAATGACCTCTAGATGTGGCCGCATATACGAATTGGACTTAACGCAGACCCTTATTAAATGATATGCAGGAAAGACAATACTTATTTTCTGATACCTCGATCAATTCAGACTTTTATTTTAGATCCCACAACCCAATTGCAGGATGCTATTTTTTACTAGTCCATTCCATGCTAGCACAGCGGTTCGTCCACCAACTACCACTAATTATCTTTCGGTTGTAATAAGGTTTTAGAACGGTATCTCTGTACGAATTTTGATTCAATGAAATGGAATGTTAAATTAGTTGGAGCCACAAATATTGTATGGCTTTTGGCGATCCTGTGATTACGTTATCTATGCTTGTGATAAATCTACTTTGTGTGACATGACCATTCCAAACTGTTTTACTTAAGAGTTTAAAATTTTGGGTGTCAGTTCCAGATGGTCTCTGACGGAACAAACAAAAATAAGGTTCCGTCACTCTCCCGCACCTTTTGTTAGTAAGACCTGCTGACCCTGATCCGTAAAAAATAATGTAAATGTTGAAAATGAATAATATGTAACCAACATAACCATGTGAACCCGATAATCCCAGACGTCCCCTTTCCCTCTCATGTTCCCTCGTTATTGAGATTATGTCTTTTCCATCCAATTGTTACTTTCAATTTTATTTGCCTGTAGTTAGTGATGTAGGATTACATTTACTGAGCTGTATGCTCACTCTTACTGTTTCTCCTTCCAGATGAAAACATTAAGCTAGTGCCTGATTAGTTAGAGTAAGGAGAGAGACTTGCCTAAGGAGATTAGCTGGATGTCGAAGGCTTAAAGACTTAGTTACGTCTGTTGTAATAAAATATAAACAGTCTAGCTAGATCAATGTGGTTTTTTATTAATTTATGGTTATTGTTATACTTCCGCAGGTTTCTGGATTTAACAAAACTTCCGTAATAATATTGGATGTTTTGGATTTTGTTTAGTTCTAGATAGCATCTATTTAGATCTAATACAATAAATAGAAATACTATGTTGGTGTCATGGATGGTATGACAGAACTGTGGTCCTGTGTATTGTGTTGTAGGCCTTAATGTTGAATTGGATAGTTGTCTGCTTATACAGGTTATTTTAAACAGGTTGTATTTTTAGTTTTCGTCAAATTATAGAGGAAACTCTGTCAAAATTTTTATAGAATCCATAATTTTAAATTATGAGTATTAGTGTATGTTACCATTGACGGAGGTTATTTAAGAAAAATAACCTAGTCCGTCATAATTATTGTGAGGTTCCATGTTAAGATTATAATAATTAGGAGGTAATTAGTATAATAATGATCAATAATAGGTCTATGATATGTGCAGAATTAAGTATCGAAAATAAAAATGGAGGGAAAAGCTAGCTGTTGTTGCTGAAGTGCAGCCCAGCAGCACTGCATCCGCTGTGCACTTGAGTGCGGCCCAGGAAGTGAGGCCGCACTAGTTGCACGCTAGCCTGACGCTCGAGCACCCGGCGATTTTAAATACGCAACCTGCTTCATGTGTTCTCATTTTCCATGAACCAAACCCCTTGGAGAGAGAGAGACAAATTGCCAAACTAGGGAGGGAAAGGAGGAGATCGAGGCCGTGGAGTCCAAATCCGTCAGAGAGTTAGTTATAAAAGTAGTAGTACGCATCGAGGCAAGTGTTCTCGTACTCACTAACGATTCTCTTTCGATGTTCATTCGTTTATTATTGGATATTTTTGTTTCAATACCCACCCAAACCATAGAAAATATGTTACTCGTGCCTTGAGACCAAGGAATATGTAGTTTATTATCCAATTTACTCACTGATTCATTCAGTTGGGTTCGGCCAAACCCTAACCCATGCGAAATTGGGGGTTTCCCCTTCCCCCTCCATATTTTGTTAAATTGACCTCAAAATATAAATCACCACATCCCAATTGTACATATAGATCAACCGGACGTCCGATCTTACAAGAATCAACCCGTTCGCAGCATCCGAACGCTCTAAATGCCCCCGACACCGTTCACCTAAGGTGAAAGTGTAAATTTGCATGCTTCCATCTTCGAATTATGTTAAATTGATCTCAAAATATGAATCACCAAGTCCCAATTATGCATATATATCGACCAAATGTCCAATCCCACAAGAATTGACCCATTCGCGGCGCCTGAGAGCTTTAAAAGCCCCCTGTTACTATTAATCCAAGGTCAAATGGAAAATTTGTTGTGATGGACCAGGTTATTTTTCTTAAATTACCTCCATCAATAATAACATAAACTAATACCCATAATTTAATATTATAGATTCTACATAAATTTTAGCAAAATTCCTTCTACAATTTGATGAAAACCAAAATATAACCTGTTTAGGATAAACATATACAAGCATACAACTATCCAAATTTAACATTTTTTTCCTGCAACACAATACACAAGATCACAATTGCCACAACATCTATGGCTCTAATACAGCACATCTAAACTACCATGTTGGATCTAAGAGATGCCATCTAGGACTAAATAAAATCCATAACATCCAAAATGATGGCGGAAGTATAACTAAATCCAGAAACCTACGGATGTATAATAATAACCATAAAATAATAATAAAGCACATTAATCTGGCTCGACTATTCATATTCTATTATATTAAACGGGTCCAAATCTTTAAACGTTCGAAGTCAGCTAACCTCATCAAGTAAGTCCCTCTCCTTTCTCTAACTGATCAGGTGCCAACTTAAAGATCTCACCTGGAAGGAGAAACGGTAAGGGTGAACGTATAGCTCAGCAACTGAAATCATATATCACTAACAATGAGCAGATAAATAATGAAATGATAAATGGATGGTGAAAAACATATAATCTCAATAACAATGAATCATGAGAGGATAGGGGACATCTGTGATCACCCGGTTCACATGTTTACACCAATTACATTTATTCATTTTTATTACTTTCATTAATCTTTACGGATCCAAACTAGTAGGTGATATTAGCCAACAATGTGAGAGAACAAGAAAAGAAATATGTCTGCTACAATTCTAAAGCACACGGCTATATTTTAGGTCTGCAACACTCGACCATCAACTACATTTTAGGCTTACAGCACTCGGCCATCACGATTCACCCCATATCCCCCGAGGATTAGGGCATTCCTCGTTCTTCTACAGTAGTATCCTAAGGTGTACCATGAACATCACCCACCCCCATGAGTGGCCGGAGCACTCCTGGGTTCCTACTGTGATGTATTTGGCAAGCCAAAGGATACCAACCCATGAACCATGGCCCTAGTTTTAAGGTTAATCATTCCTTAAGGGAGGATCCACCATTTTTCCATTTACATTCTCCAATCGGGAGATCATATTCCCATCACATATCTCCATCCAAGAGATCAAATCCATAATATCATACTTTGGTGGATTTCCCTCCATTTACTTGCTCGGTTCTTATCTTTCTTTGGGACTCAATCCTTCTAATAATTCAATTTAAAACCACGAGAGGATTGGAATTCCTTACCTCCGATGGGCAAATATCACCTTAGAAGCCTTGAATGCATTCCCTTACTTCCGGTGCACAAATACATATTTTTGGGGCTTATAATTTAACATGAACATTAAACATAAATTTTATCACAATTAAATAGAGGCAAAGCATGTAAATTTTATTTTCATCTCGAGAGAATAGTGTCAGGGGGCATTTAGAGAGTTTGGACACTGCGAACGGGTCGATTCTTGTGAGATCGAACGTCCAGTCGATATATATACATAATTGGGATGTAGTGATTCACATTTTAGGGTCAATTTAACAAATTTTGGAGGAAAAACGGGAAAACCCCCAATTTTGCATGTGTTAGGGTTTGGCAAAACCCCACCGAACGAATCGCTTAGCAAATCAAACAATAAATTACATATTCCTTGGTCTCAAGGCACGGGTAACATGTTTTCCATGGTTTGGGTGGGTATTGAGACGAAAATACTCGATGATAAATGAATAAACATCGAAAGAGAATAATTAGTGAGTATGTGAATACTTGCCTCGAAGTGTACTACCACTTTTATAACTAGTTCTCAGATGGATTCGAACTCCACGGCCTTGGTCTCCTCCTTTCTCTCTCTAGTCTCAGTGCTCTTGGGTTCATGGGAAATGAAAATCGCGAAGCAGGCCGCGTAATTATAATCGCCAGGCGCTCGAGCGCCAGGCGAGCGGGTAGCGAGCGCAGCTTCACTGTCCGAGCTGTGCTCGAGCGCACAGAGCCACACAGCGAGCGCTGTGCCACTGTTTTCTTGCACTTGAGCCAAGGATTGAGCACACAGCAAGCGCAATGCTACTGGGTAGCACCTCAATAGCCCACAGCCTGATTTTCCCTCAATTTTTACTTCCAATACTTATTTTTTTATATACCAACGACCTAATATTGATAATTATTATATTAATTGCATCATAATTATTATGTTCCTAACCCGGAACCTTACAACTCTCCCCCACTTATAAAAATTTCGTCCTCAAAATTTAATAAACATCAAAATTTCTTAATCGGAGGTAATCTTTGCAAATCCTTCCTAGTATTCCAAAGTCACTCCTCGGTTAAACGATTATCCTAGAAAGCAACTGAATCATTCTGATTCTTATTACTTAATTCACTTTATCAGAATTCTAATTCTACTAAGTTTGAAAGCAATCCAAACTTATTAACTACTTCTCCAACTTAGCTTAAAGCCTTAAACGGTTAATAATTCTTGTTTCAATTTATGCTAAGCCTCAGAATAATCATTCATTTAGAACCTTAAATTAAACCTCAAAATATATGGGTTCACCTTGCTTCTACTATGCAACTCTAATTAATTTCTTAACTACGAATCATCCATTTGAAATTCACCACCATATGTAATTTAATTTGACTCCCAAAATTCTTTGATCAAGTTTAACTAAGATTACGGCATAAATCTTATATCACAATCAAACCTCAAAGTCAAAATACTTTATATCCTCAATATTTAGTTGATACGCTTATAAATGACATATCTCTAAAACACATAATCCATGTTGACAAGAATGGGTGATTTATCAGCTAATCGACAATTACCTACATATCCTTGAAGTACATGGTCATCCACTCTTAGCCTCTCAATTATATTCTGAGACTTATGGAAGTTGTGAGTCCACACACATTCTGCTATTCTATCTAATCATCTATTTGCGCATTCAAGATCTTTTTACAACCTACATCTATGGGTTCATATAGAATACCTAGATTATTCAAGAACTATAACAAAAGTCCTAAGATATCTATACCACGAAGGTAAAACCCACAAATCCTCAAGCTACGGCCAGATTAGAAACTACAATTGTCACAATCACCCAAGAATTTGATATGACTTTAGGCCATCACCCAAAATCTCAAAACCCAATTACTTAGTAATCTCAGGATCTTATTGGCATACCGATGAGCCAACTAATTGAACCCGAACACATCATTTATAATTAAGATAAGTGGGTCGTCCTAATTGTTCTGAAACAAAACCATAAAGACTCCACATTTCATAGTTTCATAGCCTTAATACTTCAGATACAATTCTTCCTCCCAAGACCAAAAGTAAAGCATCCCATATCAGATAGCAAAGATATACCAAATCCGAAGACTTCCGATATCAATTATCGATCATACTATTCACCTTCCTCAAAGACGCCGAGGTCCACCTTTACAGTCTTCAAATTACCACCTACACAATGGCATATTCATTTCTTCTTTATAACACAACTCCTTAACCTTTTAGAATCGTAGAACAATAATTACCCTTACAAGCAATGTCTATAAACCCTCAAGGTAAGGACCTCATCGACTAACCCCGATAATGGGTGAAGCAATTTCAAATTATGGGCTCCTCCCCCACTTAATTAGAGGGTAGCCACCTATCATGATGCATGGGTAGCAAAATCCAAACTTTTCTAAAAAATATTGCATTCTGCTATCACTCACTAGACCCATCAGGGGTCAACCAAACATTATGTTGACAACCTACCCTTAATTCCTTGAAGGCTACCCTTCTCATGTCCCATTCCAATGGATGTGAATCGCTTCTAAGCCAAACACCTCACGGCTCTATAATCCGTTGTGACATAAATCAATCTTCCTAATAAATCACCACTTAAAGTCCTACGGGTTTGAAATCATGCTACGAAAGATGCCACATGCTCAACAGGATATTTCCTCAAACTAAACTCACATTCCCTTCTCAATGGGGCATACGGATTAGCAGCTGTTCACAATCTATAACATAATCCTCAAACAGAGTGCATACTCCCCATGTTCTTTTGAATTGATCAATGAAGTCATCTCAACAAGGACCCAAATATGGCCGAACGATCCAACCCATAAAATTTCATGAAATGCCAACGAACATACAAAACCTAAATGGTGTTTCGGACTTCGTAGTAACCATATCCTTATCCTAAATACTGCCAGGGCTACAACCTCTATTAATCCATAATTAACATGCTATGGACACAAATCAATCTTAGAAATCATCAAGCTTTTACAACAGACCTAGTTATTCACCTATTCATTTATAATGTCCACTTGTCAAATCATTAATTCTGACAGAACGGATTTTTTTTCCTCAGAAACTTCCGTCAAGATAGAAGAAGGATTTAGGACTAAAATACAAAGTATGACTTCTGTAAAAAATTTGGCAGACTCTCCTTTGTAACTGGATAAAAATCTAAAAATACAACCAGTATAGAACCTGTATAACCAACCAGTATAAGCATACAACTATCGATTTATACCATAATTTTTCCTACAATACGCGTACACAGGACCACAGATGCCATCCATGACATTAATCCAACAAACCATCTACTATATTAACAATTCATGAGTGAGATACAGTCTAGGACCTATACAGAATATCCAGAAGTATAAAGTGAAAGCAGAACTATTAACCTACAATAGCATAGTTTTTCCTTTTACCATCACATCGTCACATGCCTTTCTATACAAAACCCATATATACATAAATGTCCTTAGGCATGAAATTCATATACAAAATCGCATATCCAGTCAAGTCTTTACATCCAACTGATTTTCTTTGGCGACTCCAAAATGCTTCAAATCCTCCAAAGTCTTCAGAAGATGCTTCAAGTCATTCTTTCTCGTCAAGTACTAACTTTACAGTCTCATCTGGAGGGAAAAAATAGTAAAACAGTGAGTCGAGGCCCAACAAGGTACATGCAGATATGCAGAACAGTTATAAAATTATGCAAAAATAAAATGGTTAAGTAGAATAGAACATAGAAAACAGAGAAAGCATAATTTGATGATAATTAAACTCAGAAATTAGGGACCAGTGTAATTTAGAAAGCAGGATTAGAGAGCAAAATCAGAAACTTTCTCTTTTATATCAGTATAGAGTAGAATTCAGTACAGAACAGTGGTACAGAACAAAATAGTAACGGACCATGCCAGTAAGCCCTATTAGTTGAGGGGGCGAATGATCGATGATAGATTGTGTATATCTCCTCACAATCCAAGGCTATAAACAGTGATAGAAGATCCTGTCCCATGGGATCAATACAGGTGTGCCTCCCGAAGGTAGGCCAGAACCAGAATCTTTCCTCTTGACCGTAATGCCCTGATGAAGGGTGGACCACATATAACTCCATGGACAAGTTATCCTCGATTACCACCGTGACATTCTAAGGTATGTCAGAGAACCTAACCTAACTATAATGAATCCTGGGTCCTAAGTAACAGTATCAGAAATAACTTCTTAACTGAAAACCTTGTTTCATATCAGAGTTTAACAATTACCCTTCAGTTAACTTCAGAACTTTTAGAATATACAGTAACGGTCTAAAAACCCTTCAGTTTTACTTCAGAAATGCGCAGTAATTTATCAGTATAAGTCCGTGTAAAATTTTTAAAAACAAATTATACCAAGAGCTTCATTTCGGTGCCAATTAACTTTTATATAATAGGGGCTACAGTTAAAAATCATTAAAACCCCTTCATTTTCCTACCTAGGGATTCGCCAAAACTTCTGGACTCAAATCGAATACCAAACATGTATTTATTCTTGAAATTAACATCATAAATCCAAATATATATACTAAATCATGCAATTTAACCAAAAATCCCTAATATTTTTGAGTTAGGGTTTCATCACATACTTTTGGAACCAAATCAAACACTAATTACATGCTTGCTCATGAAATCGAAGCCAAATCTTGCAATACATATGAGTAAACACAAAATCTAACCAAACAATTGAGGGAAACATGCTTCGTTTGCTTTAAACATGCAACAATATAATTTTAGAGCATTTTCATCAATTTTGAAATAAGAGAAAGCAGTAAAAACGGAAAACAACGTCTGAAGTACACTTGCCTGAACCCGATCTACCGTTATTTTTACCCGGAAAGGATCAAAATGAGTGATTTTCCCTTTTTCCTCTTCTCTTCTCCCTGCTCTTCCTTCGTGCTTCAGCTGCTTTCCCATTCTCCCTTTTGCCCTTCCCTTTATAACAAAAACGAAATCAGAACGCGGGGCAAAAATTGCGACCGCGCTCGAGCTCGTGGCTGCGCACTGCGTTTTGCCAGTGTCCGCTCAAGCGCCGAACAAGCGCCCGACGAGCGCGGAGTTTCTGCCAGGGGCTCGCTCGAGCGCGCCTGGCGCACGGCAAGCGGCTAGGCACTTAATTTTGCGCTCGCTGCCACGTCTCGAGCGCACAGCAGGCGCAACCCTGCTGCTTGCTGAACTCTGGTATTTTTCAACTTTTTACTTTTAACCCTCATTTTTCAATGCATGATTGGCCTCTTAATGGTTATTATCATTTTAATTACTCCCAATTATCATATTGTTTTGGGTCCGTGACCTGACATTAATCCCTTGACAACCCCATTTTCAAAATCCTTAAACAACCTTATCGGTTTGTCTCATTTACCTCGAAGGTTCTACAGTATTTGACAATGATGCAAAACTGATACTTCTTCGGCTCTTCATGGAATCTTCAATGATCGGCGTCAATTACGACACAACCTCGAATTACCGATCACAAGATAAATTAGCCTAATCTTCCTTCTAATAACATCCTCAAATATTCACACGGCCGAAACCCCTCAATGACCAGACAATGACCTCTGGACGTGGTCGCATATACGAATCATACTTAGCGCAGATCCTCATTAAATAATTTGCATGAAAGACAACACTATTCTTCCGATACCTTGATCAATTCAAACTTATGCTTGAAATTCCACAACCCAATTGCAGGTTGTTATCTTTTTACTAGTCTAATCCATGCTTGCACAGCGGTTCGCTCACCAACTACCACTAAAATCAGATTAGAACTTGATACCTCAAAACAAGTTAATTCAACCCAACCAATCGTATCTACGAACCCAAAAACATGTCACAGACCTCGATACTGTCTGTATCAAGCCTATATCCTTAAATAAACAAATAAACTTAGGAATCACAAAAATATAAAAATTTAAGATCCCAAATGATACCGGTTCTGTGAAATTAAAATTGAGAAATCTCGCCTTCCATCACGGTAATCAACACATTTTCCTTATGGCCATCACCACTAAAACTCTAATCCAAGGGACTGGACTTCTTCACTGCCTAGCCAGAGGATACGAACTATTCTTAATCAGGCGACCAAGCTATCTATGACTTAGATCATACTCCCAAAATCTTTTCGAGAAGATATTTATCCATAATTCATCCACGAATATCTACCTTGATATATCTTTCCTCCCAAAATTAACTCTAGTTATACTAACCTTGAGCTGCTGACTCCACCCTATTCGTCATGCTTGCTAGATTGATCAGGCAACCCTTCTTAGCAAATTACTAGTCTAAAGACTTCAATCCAGAGCCAATCAAGTCTGAACCTTGAACCAAAACAAATTAACCTAGGTCTTGAATCAACACCGATCAATTCAAGCACTAAGTCAACACTAATGAAATTAAAACCTCAAGGTGTCTCCTTACAGCTCTTCCCAACCTCACGGTTGACCACTATCCTAAGTAAACCCTTATCTTGGAGCCATAGTGGCTACTAATATCCTATCTGAAGGTGGTGCGATACGAGTTAAGTCGCACTTCAGATACTAACTAGGACCTTATAAGGTAGACATCCGAACTAAACCATCATTCTTAACTTAGTGCTAGCCTAAATTATTGGGATTAGGGTAACCAAAACTACCTAGATTAGCTTAATCATCCTACGCCTTTATCTATTTATTCGATCAATGTTAATCTGAACTAAACTTCTGCATATGATTTAAATCAAGTTTAAGGCATCTCTTTTCTTTAACACCAAATGTGACAGATCGGGTTATTTTCCTTAAATAATATCCGTCAATAATAACATAAACTAATACCTATGATTTAATATTATAGATTTAGTAGAAATTTTGGCAGAGTTTCCTCTATAATTGAGTAAAAACTAAAATAAACCTGTCTATAATAAACTTGTACCAGAACACAACTATCCAAATTTAACATTTTTGCTCTATAACACAATACATAGGATCATAATTGCCACAACATCCATGACTCCAACACAGCACATCTAAACTACTATGCTGGATCTAAGAGATGCCATCTAGGACTAAATAAAATCCAAAATATCCAATGAAGGCGGACGCATGACTAAATCTAGAAACCTACGAAAACATAACAATAACCATAAAATAGTAACAAACCACATTTATCTGGCTCGACTATTCATATTCTATTACATTAAACGTGTCCAAATCTTTAAGCCTTCGACATCAGCTAACCTCCTCAAGTAAGTCCCTCTCCTTGCTCTAACTAATCAAGCGCCAACTTAAAGCTCTCACTTGGAAAGAGAAACAGCAAGTGTGAGCGTACAGCTCAGCAAGTAAAATTATACATCACTAACAACAGACAGATAAACAGTAAAATGATAAATGGATGGGAGAAAATATATAATCTCAATAACAAGGAATCATGAAAGGATAGGGGACATCTGAGATCACTTGGTTTACATGTTTATACCGGTTACGTTTATTCATTTTTATTACTTTTATTGATCTTTGCAAACCCAGGCTAGTAGGTCATACTAGCCAACGACGTGAGAGAATGAGGAAAAGAATATGTTTGCTACACATTCTAAAGCACACGACTATATTTTAGGTCTGTAACACTTCACCATCGGCTACATTTTTAGCCTGTAGCACTCAGCCATCACAATTCATCCTAATCCCGCGGGGACCAGGGTAGTCCTCATTCTTTCATAATAGTATCCTAAGGCGTACTATAAACATCACCCGTCCCCATGATCAGCCGGAGCACTCTTTGGGTTCCCACCATGAAATACGTGGCAAGCTAGAGGGTACCACCCCATAAACCATGGTCCTAATTTCAAGATTAATCTTTCCTTGAGGGTGGATCCACCACATTTCCACTTACCTTCTCCAATCAGGAGATCATATTCCCATCACATATCTCCATCTGGGAGATCAAATCTATCATATCATACTTTGGTGGATTTTTCTCCATTTACTTGCTCGATTCTTATTTTTCTTTGAGACTTAAGCCTTTTAACAATTCAATTTAAAACCACGAGAGGGTTTGGGATTCCTTACCTTCGATGGGCAAATATCACCTTAGAAGCCTCCGGAATGCATTCCCTTACTTCCGGTGCACAAATACATATTTTTGGGGCTTATAATTTAACATGAATATTAAACATAAATTTCATCACAATTAAATAGAGGAAAAGCATGCAAATTTATACTTTCATCTCGAGTAAACAGTGTCATGGGGCATTTAGAGTGTTTGGACACCACAAACGAGTCGATTTTTGTGATATCAGACATTCGGTCGATATATATACATAATTGGGACATGGTGATTCACATTTTGGGGTCAATTTAACAATTTATGGAGGGAAAATAGGAAACCCCCAATTTCACATGGGTTAGGGTTTGGCGGAACCCCACCGAACGAATTGGTGAGCAAATCGGACAATAAATTAAATATTCTTTGGTCTTAAGGCACAAGTAACATGTTTTCCATGGTTTGGGTGGGTATTAAGACGAAAATACCCAATGATAAATGAATAAATATCGAAAGAGAATACTTAGTAAGTATGAGAACACTTGCCTCGACGCGTACTACCACTTTTATAACTAACTTGTCGGACGGATTTGGACTCCATGACCTCGATCTCCTCCTTTCCCTCTCTAGTCTCGATGCTATCTCTCTCTCTGCTGGGTTTTGGGTTCGTGGGAAATGAAAATCACGACGCAGGTCATGCATTTATGATCGTCGGGTTCTCGAGCGCCAGGAGAGTCGGCAGAGAGCGCAGCCTCCCTACTTGAGCCACGCTCGAACCTAGGCTCGAGCACACAGTAGGCGCAGCGCTGCTAGGCAGCACCTCAGTAGCTCGCAACTCAATTTTCCCTCAATTTTTACTTCCGATACTTACTCTTTTGCATACCAATGACCTAATATTGATTATTATTATATTAATTACCTCCTAATTATTATGTTCCTAACCCGAAATATCACATTTGCATATGCTTCCACTCCAATTAATATAATAATGATCAATAATAGGTTTATGGTATGCATAGAAATAAGTATCAAAAGTAAAAATGGAGGAACAAACTGGCTACTGTTGCTAAAGTGCTGCCCAGCAGTACTGCACCTGCTGTGCACTTGAGCGTAGCGCTCGCTACACGCTTCTACACGCTCCAGCGCGGCCTAGGAAGTGAGGCTGCACTCGCTGCACACTCGCCTGGCGCTCGAGCACCCAGCGATTTTAAATACGCGACCTACTTAACGTTTTCTCATTTTTCACGAAACAAAACCCTTAGAGAGAGAGTGTGTGTGCCGAACTAGAGAGAAAGGTGGAGATCGAGGCAGTGGAGTTTGAATCCGTCCGTGAGCTAATTATAAAAGTGGTAGTGTGCGTCGAGGAAAGTGTTCTCATACTCACTAACTATTCTCTTTCGATATTTATTCATTTATCATTGGATATTTTTTTCTCCATACCCACCCAAACCATGGAAAATATGTTACCCGTGCCTTAAGATCAAGGAATATGTAGTTTATTATCCAATTTGCTCACCGATTCGTTCGGTTGGGTTCCTCCAAACCCTAACCCATGCAAAATTGGGGGTTTCCCATTCCCCCTCCGTATTTTGTTAAATTGACCTCAAAATATAAATCACCATGTCCCAATTATACATATATATCGATCGAATGTCCTATCTCACAAGAATCGACTCGTTCACGGTGTCCGAACGCTCTAAATGCCCCTGACACTGTTCACTCGAGGTGAAAGTGTAAATTTGCATGCTTCCACCTTCAAATTATGTGTAAATTGACTTGAAAGGCTTTCAAATACAGATTCTTTTGCAATTGAGCATGCTGAAGCTTCCAAATTATACAATAGAACTTGGACAGATACATACAGATACATGTCAATTAATTAGCATTTAAACATGAAAAATTGTACAAATTATTGCCCATTGACCTTGACAAACAGTATTCAGATGGACATATCGGTCAACCTTTGATGTTTCGGACATCCAATGGGCATATCATCAAACTCACAACATAGATAAGTATTATCCTAAATTAATCAAGCCATCAAAGACCTAAATCAATCCATAAACGGTATCCGAACGTTGGTTAGGGTCTCCTTGAACAAAACTTCACACAATATCACAAATTTGGATACCCAATCAATTAATTAACATGTTTAAGTTGTGGGTAATCATATTCTAGTCCCAAATTTAACAAATACCCCAAATTTTTGTGGGTATATGACCAGCCGCAAGGGTTAGGGTTTGTGTCGTCCAAAAACGTATCAAATCTACATTTGTGGGCTCCAAGTTTACATATATGCATGTTTAGATCTTGGGAATCACAAAATATAAACCTAACCAGGTATCTAAACGAGGATACTTGAAGAAAACAAGACAAAAGTATGAGAAAATAAAAGAGAAGGGTATAAGTGTACTTGGCTCTCTGATGGATTCGAACTCATGGGCCTCCATCTTCTTCTTCTCTCCCTATTTCCTCATCCCCTCTCTCTCTAAACCCAAAAATTGGCAGAAAATGCATGGGAGAAAACCCTTGTGTGCTTAAATATCTCGACTGGCGCACAAGCGTCAATTAAGCGGGGATCGAGCGAGGGGTTCTATTTTTCCCTCCTAGGCCGCGCTCGAGCGCTCCTTAAGTATGGTGGTTCAATTTTTGGCACCCAGTTGGTGCCTCGGCTACTGATTGAACACCGATCAGGCCCGCATCAAGCCTGCAACAAGCCCACTTCACGTTTTTGCTGTCGGGACCCATTTTGACCATTTTTACCCAATTTTTCACATCCTTGGACCCTAATTTTGATTTTATAACCTTAATAGGCTATCCTTACCATGATTTAAAACTCAAAATCTTATTTACGAAATAATATTTTACGATTTATAATTTCAGTTCTCGATCTTTCCAATTCTGGATCTTTGGACTTTTCAATTCGATTCTTCCCATGTCCTATGACCTCAATTCACTTATTTTACTTTAATTACCTCCCAATTACTATATTTTAAAATCTAAAACATCACCATTTTGAAAACTTGTGACGACCCCGGACGTATTCCACCACATACGGCCGTCGTCAGGCCTAACCTCTACAACATATACGGTATAAATACTAATTAGGTGGACATAAAAATTTTTCTTTTCTTTTATATATACTTTACGTCGTGTACATAGGATCGCTTAAGGCCGAACTTCTTAAGTTGGCCATCAAAGTTTAACATCATACCTAATCAGCCAACATTAAGGTTGGTCGGACATGAAGACCTTGACATGAAATGAGATGCTACTAGGAAAGTCAACTTCATTTTCCCATATTGCAATTACGGAAATGTACTAACATCCATTAATCCTTTTACAGCGGAAATGTTTTACAAGTCCTTCCCAAAATATCAAAAGAAAATACATCAATTCCTTCACTCCTTTGCTGATCAGCTCCGGCCAGCTGTGCCGTCTAGCTACACCACATGACTCTATTCAATTTCATCCTACATAAGCTTCTCATCATCTAAAAAATAGCAAGAGTGAGCTACAAAGCCTAGCAAGGTACCCACATACAGAAAATATTAACATACATATCATCGGATCAAAGTAACATAAACTTAGCAAACGAAAATCACCATATCATTTCTTCTTAGGTTCAAAAATCTTTATTCTTACTCTTATTATCTTGTCTCCAGAAAATTCATAAAACTGTATGAAATTCTTATCATCTTTAGGGAGCGGACGGGAGCGGACAATATTGAGGAAGGGTTGTGTGCTACCCAACAACCTAAGGTCGTATCCTCCTATTATACTCCCAGAGGCGGGCAGTAATGCCTTTTACCCAACATACGGAACCGTAGTCCATAAGCCTTGTGCCACTAGAAATTCCCCTGTGGCCCAGGGGCAATCCTTGAGTGTCACTCCAATATCCTTCTTCCAATTTTAACAGCAAGCTTAATAGAAACTCAGTTCTTAGTTCATATCGTTCGATGACCATCTATCATAGTTCAAAAGTCGGAAGTCATAGAGTCCCACTTGTTGTCCAGATTACATACATTTTTCCTTATCCTTATAGCCTTTGTTCTTAACTTCAAACCATTGAAGTCCGTAAAGCCTTTTCTTTAATGTCTTAAAACCGAAGATCTTTTATCAAAGTGTCGAAAGTCTCATTTATCAAAGCCGGAGGTCTTATGTTAAAAGCCGAAGGTCATTGATCAAAAGCTGAATACCCCTTTTTTTAACAAGCCGAAAGTCATATCTCAAAAGCTGAAGGTCATATATCAAAAGCCAGAGGTCTTTTTCTCAAAAGTCGGAGATCTTTTATAAGAGCCGGAGGTCTTTTACACATATTTAAATCATATATCTTAAAAGCTTGTTCGTGGCCAGAATTCATGCAAGTAAGTAAAGGTTAAATGAAGGTCTTTATGAAAACACATAACAGAGCTTCTTTCAAACATGGCATTAACAGAAATTCAGATGATCAGAACAAATATCATGCATACCGTAACATAAGTTCATCAAAAAGCAGACACACTTACACTGCAAACATGAACTATGGAAAGATGAGTACGCTTATAGTAAATCATGAATTTAAGGGGGGTACACTTTCCTGAACCTCTTTACTCCGTCCTGGAATTCTGGGTTCTTTCACTAAGAAGCTCGATTGAGAGCTTCCTCCTAACCTTTTCCCTTGCACTATCTAGTTTCTTATTTATAGACCTTTGATCTAATGATAGTAGGTAGGGCAGGTCAACCACTCGGGGGTGGTTGAGAGTCGGTTACCTACTTAGGCATGGTCTTCTTGACCTTACTTTTTATAAGGGCTTTATTATTTCCGATCAATTGGCATTGACCGAAAAGTTTTGTCTCACCTTTTCCACCTCCGAAAAAAGAGGTCTCCGGAAGTGGTCTTCGGAAATGGTCTCCGGAAGATTTTCATTCTGTGAGATCCAAAAGAAAACAAAACAATTAATGTGCTGAGCCTGCATATACGAAAATCCAGTCCGGCCCTAAGTACTCCTGTAACGACCCAAATTTCAAAACCTAGAAAATTAGTCATGGGTCGAACCGGGTCAACGCTAGTTGACCGGAAATTATAATGAGGTTGCCCTAAGACAAAAATCAAATGGGCCTGCTTAACGAAAAGGAGTTCGCTTTTGAACTACAAAGAGGTCCGGCCGAACAAAATCCAAACCCAAAATCAAGTCTGGATTTTCGGGAGAAAAGAAGTAGGACTTCCCTTGGTAAAAGGAAGTCCAGGATAACAAGGAAAAATTTCCATCATCAAATTCGGTCAAGTTGACGGAAAACGAAAAGAAGAAAGATACATCGACTTAAGATGTAATCAAGTTCGACCTTAAGAAGTCGGAATAAGAAGTCCGATTTCATTGATGAAATTCTAGTCGGATGTTATGGATGAAAATGAAGTCGGATTTCCCAAGGTGAAAATGAAGTCCGGATTTCGCATGATAAAAAATGAAGTTGGATTTCCAAAGTAAAAAGAAGTTCGGATGTCCCTTGGTAAAGAAGAACTCGGAATTTCCGTATTGAATGGAAGTCCGGATTACATTGAAGAAAAAGAAGTCAGATTCTTTCGGAATTAAGAACTCCGGCAATTGTAATTAAAATGCACGCGGATTCCCATAAAAAGTCAGTCCATTACAAGCGATTGTGAAATCAAAGGTTGTTCAAGAAAGTGAAGGAGCGGAGTGATGACTTGAGACATTGGGAAGATACGACAATGAATGATTTATCTATTCCGAAACTTGTTGGAAAATGAAAATCATAAATAATCTAGCTAATTCCAAGGTTTTGGAAATACAAAGCCATAAATAACAAACTTGGAAAAATGTGAAGTCATAAATAAAGGCCACCTAACCCAGGGCCTATAAATCAAGGCTTAAGATCAGCAGAAAAAGACACCACTAGAAGCTCCTAGTAGAGAAAGAAATCAAAGGCTAAGGCAACGTAAGAAAAGAATTCAGGCAAGATACTCACCCCTATTTCTAAAACTCATGTCTATTTATGTTATTATGAAATTATATGATATTCTGTATGAGTATGATTTTACTGTTCGCTCTGAAATGCATGTTTAAAGGAAATTTTGTTATGCATGATTTTAGTTATATTCTGTTAATGTTCTGTCAAAATCTTTGAAATTTAAGATAAATGAACTTCGGTGTCCTTACAGAAAACGAAAATGAACTCCGGCCTACTGTAGAAATGAAATGAACTCCGGCCATTTGAACAAATCTGCTCCGTCCTTTGTGGAAAAGAAACTTTGGCCTTATGTCCTAAAAAGAAGTCCGGCCTACTGTAAAGAACTCCGGCCCTTTTAAATAATATGCTCGTTCCTTTGTGAAAAGAAACTCTGGCCTTATGGTACTCCGGCCTTTGATGCTTCGGTTTTGCCGTGTTAAAATCGAGATCGGCTCTCTTCATGTTAAAATCGAAATCGGCTCTCTTCATGTTAAAATCGAATTCGGCTTTCTTCATGTTAAAATCGAGATCGGCTCTCATCATGTTAAAATCGAGATCGGCTCTCTTCATGTTAAAATCAAAATCGGCTTTCTTCATGTTAAAATTGAGATCGGCTCTCATCATGTTAAAATCGAAATCGGCTTTCTTCATGTTAAAATCGAAACCGGCTTCCTTCGTGATAAAATCGAAACCGGCTTTCTTTGTATTAAAATCGAAATCGGTTTTCTTGTGTTAAAAATTGAAATCGGCCCCTTTGTGATATCAATGAAACCGGCCCTGAGTACTTGAAATAGAAACCAGCTCTAATTTAAATTTGAAACCGGCCATGTGTCTTGGAATTTGGACTCCGTCCTATGAGCTCCGGATTTTTAAAGAAAATCCACTCCGTCCCTTTGAGCTCTGGATTTTAAAGGAAAATCCACTCCATCCCGTTGAGCTCCGGATTTTAAAGGAAGATCCACTCCGTCCCTTTTAACTCGGGAATTTAAAAGAAAAGCCACTCCGGCCTTGAACTCCGAATTATTTATTAAAGACAAGTCACTCCGGATTTCTGTAAAACAAAAGCACTCCGTCCGTTTAGAGCTCCGTCCAAGTCCTCCGTCTTTTAAAAAGAAAACGGCACTCCGTCCCTGATTAAAGAACTTCCGATTTTTGGAGCATAATGTAATTGTGCTCCATCTTTCATAAATAAAGAACTTCGGTTTGACTAAAGTAAATGAACTCCGGTTTTGAAAGACAGCAAACTCCGGTTTCAAAAGAAAACTAACCGGCTTTGACTAAAGGAAATGAACTCGGGCTTCGAAGAAATTAACTCAAACAATGAACTTGGCTTTCCATTTCGAGCCACATATTAAGAAAGAGCTTCGGAAAATTTAACTTCGGATTGTTGCTTTGGAAAAATGAACTTGGCTTTGATGATATGAACTTCAAGAAAGAACAAGAAAACATATGGATTATGGACAGCAAGTGGAACTCTTGAGCTTTTGAAATATGATATATGGCCAATAAAGAACACGAACCAAGAACCGAGTTTCCATTAAACTTGCTGTTAAAGATGGATGAAGGATATTGGAGTGACTCTCGAGGATGCCTCCTGGGCCACGGGAGGGGACCTTTTGGTGGCACAAGAACTATGGACTATGGCCCCGTATGCCGGGTTAAAGGCATGACCTCCCGCCCCGGGGAGCATAATGAGAGGATACGGCTTTAGGTTGTGGGGTAGCACACAACCCGTCCTCGATGTTGTCCGCTCCCGTCCGGTTCCTAAAGATGATATGAATTCCGAATGATTTTGATAAAGACAAGATGAAAGAACATGAACTAAAGAAGAAACGATATGATGATTTTTATTATGCTATATTATGATCTATAATTTGATTATATGTATGCTTGTGTTTTCTGCATGTGAGTATCCTGCTGGGCTTTGTAAGCTCATTCTTGTAAATTTTCAGATGACAAGCTTATGGAGGACGAAGTTGAGTAGATTCCTATGGTGTAGCTGAAAGTTTAAGCTTCCTCGGAGCGATTTTTGGAAGCTTTGTTTATTTTGTTTTGAGGAAACTTGTAAAATTTATTCCGCTGCTTATGAATGTTAGCATGTTTCCGTGATACTTTGGGATTAATGAAATTATAATTTTCTAGTATGCATCTCAGGTTTGAATAAAGAAAAGAAAAATTTTTATGTTCACCCTTTTTATCTCTTATTTATAAGAACTTTGGATTTGACGACGGCTTTTGATGGTAATAAAAGTCGGGTTGTCACAACTCCGACCTTGTAATCAAGGCCGACTGTGATTCAAAATTAGCCCTTCTCCAAATCGGCCCGTCCATTGAAATACACAATCCGCCCAAAAAGGTTGATCAGCAAAGAAGTGGGCCGCAGGCATAAAACTGGAGCGGTTGGCTTGAGTTAAATTAATAGTAACTAAAGACAAAAGTGCACTTTATTGTCGAGTTAGAATCCAACTAGACAGCAACCTAACGAAGTAAGTAAACCAACCTAGTTACTCCACCTACCCTCTGAAGAGAATACGGGAGTAAGTAACTTACCCTACCTACTCCACCGAACTCCTCCTCTGTATAAACCCTGCACTGGTTGTGATGTAGAGGCGAGTAGAAGGAAGAGAGAGTGACGGGAAAAAAGCTTCAAGGCGGTAAAAATCTTGGAATCAACTCTTAGGCAAGTTACCTCGGACGCCGTTTTTAAGTTCATTGCAAGTGTATTCTACTCTGTTTTTAAATTCATGCTTCATTGCAAGTTACATCAGACGCTGTTTTTAAATTGATGATTTAAGAATATTGCAAGTACATTCTGCTCGGTTTCTAAATTCATGCTTTACTGCAAGTTACATCAGACGCTACTTTTAAATTGATGATTTAAGAATATTGCAAGTGTACTCTGCTCTGCTTTTAAGTTCATGTTTGAGAATATTGAAGTATACTCTGTTTCTGAGTTCCTACTTTCTGCATTAAATATCCACCTCCTATAAGGTAAAACGAACTCCGGCCCGTTATGTAAAATGAGCTCCGGCTCCTGTAATGTAAAACAAACTCAGGCCCCTAATGTAAAATGAACTCCGGCCCTAATGTAAAAAGCACTCCGTCCGTTTTGGAAAAAGAACTCCGTCCATGAAAAGAACTCTAGCTTTTATGAAAGAAATAACTCCGGTTTTTAAGAAGGAAAAGAAGTCCGGCTTTTAATGAACTCCGTCCTGTTAATGAAAAAGAGCTCCGTCCTGTTAATGAGAAGGAGCTTCGTCCTGTTAAGGGAAAAGAGCTCCGTCCTGTTAATGAGAAAGAGCTCCGTCCTGTTAATGAAAATGAGTTCTGTCCCTTGATGTGAAGTAAACTCACGCCTTAAGATAAAAAGAGCTCCGTCCCTTAAGAAAGGTACTCCGTCCAAAAGGCACTCCGTCCAAAAGCACTCCGTCCAAACAGAAGTATGGCTTGTAATGTAAAATGAACTTCGGCCGAAATAAAGAGAAAGAGCCCCGGCTCGTATAGGAAAATGAACTCCGTCCTTTTGTTGTTAAAAAAAACTCCGTCTTTTTTGTAGATAAAAAGAACTCCGGCTTTGTTGATAAAAAGAACTCCTACTTTGTTGATAAAAAGAACTCCGGCTTTTTCTGTCAAAAGAGGAACTCTGGCTTTTAAAGGTAAAATGAACTCCGGTTTTGTACACGAAAAGAGCTCCGTCCTTAATGAAAAATGAAGTTCGGCTTTGAGCTCCGGCTTTTGAAAAAGAATTCCGTCTATAAAGAAAGATGAACTCTGGCTTTTAACATGAAAAAGAGCTCCGTCCTTAACACGAAATGAACTCCGGCTTTTTCTGTCAAAAGAGGAACTCCGGCTTTTAAAGGTAAAATTAACTCCGATTTCGTACACGAAAAGAGCTCCGTCCTTAATGAAAAATGAAGTTCGGCTTTGAGCTCCGGCTTTTGAAAAAGAATTCGGTCTATAAAGAAAGATGAACTCTGGCTTTTAACATGAAAAAGAGCTCCGTCCTTAACACGAAATGAACTCCGCCTTTTTCTGTCAAAAGAGGAACTCCGGCTTCTAAAGGTAAAATTAACTCCGATTTCGTACACGAAAAGAGCTCCGTCCTTAATGAAAAATGAAGTTCGGCTTTGAGCTCTGGCTTTTGAAAAAGAATTCCGTCTATAAAGAAAGATGAGCTCTGGCTTTTGAAAAATAATTCCGTCTATAAAGAAAGATGAACTCTGGCTTTTAACATGAAAAAGAGCTCCGTCCTTAACACGAAATGAACTCCGGCTTTTTCTGTCAAAAGAGGAACTCCGGCTTTTAAAGGTAAGATTAACCGGTCCGTAGACGAAAAAAAGCTCTGGCCCTTAACACGAAATGAACTCCGGCTTTTTCACAAAAGAGGAACTCCGGCTTGAACGAAAACGAGCTCGGTTACGCACATGAAAAAGAGCTCGCCCTTAACATGAGAATGAACTCTCGGCTTGTATTGAAAATTGAACTCTGTTTCGTCTGATGAATATGAACCACGGTTTATTGAAAATGGCTTTCAAGAAAAGAAGTGTTCCTATTACTTTAAGACCCGAGACTAACTACAGCCCAGATAGGTTCTTCGGCATGCCTTAGGACTTTTCGGTGGTAATCGAGGATAACTCTGTCTATGGAGTTATTTGTGGTCCGCCCTGCCCTCGGGGCGTTATGGACAGAGGGAATTACCGTTATCGGCCTACCTTCGGGTGGCCTACCGTACCGATCCCGTGAGATGGGATACCCATATGACAGTACCGGCCTTAGATTGTGTGGAGTGAACACAATCTATCCTCGATTATTCGCCCCTTGCCTAGTAGGGTATACGGGCGAGTGCACCGATATGATATGAAGTAATATTTTTACCGCTTTTCTTGATATGCTATGTTACCGCATCGACTTCCGAATATGAAGTACCGATAACCGAATATGAAAGACCGTCTACCCGATATGATATGTATTGTTCATCGTTTATCATACCGATCGGAGATATGTTTCATTCTTTTCGCGTTTCTTTGTACCCGATTACCAATTTTAAAATATAGTCTTTGTCAAGGTATGTTTTTCTATTTCTTGGACTACATTCGGTTCACGTCCTATTTATGCATAGTTACGACCATTCGTATCATCGTTTACTATCCATATGCATGTACCTTACTGAGCCTCGACTCACTGTTTTATGTTTTTCCCCCACAGATGAAGCTTTAGAGCTTGTGCCTGACGAGCTGGAGTGATTAGATCTTGTCTGCAGGATTAAAGACCTTGGAAGTTTATTTTGGAGATATATTATTGTAATGACTTGTTGGACCTTTATGGTTAAACATTTTGGTTATGTACTCAGGAATGAACATTTTGGAATGAATATGAATGCTTCCACAAGTGTTAGTGTGACTTCCGCTTTACTTGTTATGGTTAAAGGTATATGGGTCCTAGATGGCATCTGTGATCCTGTGCTGCACCCAACCGATTGAGTTGGGTTTTCAATTGTGTCAGGACTGACGGAATTAAAAAAAAAAATCTGTTCCGTCACACATTCTTTCTGAAGGGCTTCTCTGGAAAACTCGTCAGTCTCTTCCAAAATTTGTCTCCGAAAATTAAGTTTCCAAATTCAACATCATCGGAGATCAAGGTCTCCGGAACTTAAGTCTTCAATTTCAACATTTAAGGTTTTCAGAATTATCGTATCCGGAAGCAAGGGCTCCGAGAAGGCCTCCGGGAAAAACTCCTTAATCGTCTCCAGAAACAAGGCTTCCGAAATCGTGGCCTTTGGAAGAACGTCTCCAAGCTTCAATCGTCTCCAGAATTTACTGTTCATGGTCTCTGAAATTACTGTTTCTTCTTGCCTCTGGAGATCAAGGTCTCCGGAATCGTGGTCTTCCCTTACCGTCTCCGGAGATCAAGGTCTCCGGAACTTTAGCCTTTAATATCATCGTCTCTGGAGATCAAGTTCTCCGAAAACTCTAACCCTCGAGTTCAATGTTCTCCGGAGATCAAGGTCTCCGGAAATCATTGTTCCTACTTGTTTTCTGAAGATCAAAGTCTCCGAAAAACTTACACTTATTGAAACTTGGTCAACATGACTTTCTCTCGTCTCAACACTTCTGCCCTTCTTTCTTTTCGGTCAACTGTCGTTGACCGGTTAAATTCCCCCTCACGTTTTCCGGTCAACAGGCGTTGACCGAATTAACTTTCTTATTATCTTTTCCGGTCAACTGCGTTGACCGGATTAATTTTCCTTCACTTCTTAGCCATTCTCTTGACACAAAATAATTTGGTCCTTATATTTTCGATGACAGGAGATCCCAAAAATTTGGTACATTACAAAACTAATCTTCCTTAATGAATTGAAGTTTAATCTTAATTATCTTAATTCAACTTCCTCCTAATTACCATATTTGGAACTCGTGCCATTACAAATTTATTCCTACCTAGATCTAAATAGGATGTATTAGTTATTGTGGATTAGGGTGATTCTTGGGCCTAAGTTCTCTAGGAAATATCTTTTCATCAAGGATGTAATTTGGAATCATAGAGGTGGAATCTAGAAGGATTTTTTCCATTTGTAAGTTTTGAGGTTCGCTAAATTTCGAGAAAGAAACTTCTATAAGTGGTGGACAGTTTTAAAGTACCAGTTTTCACGATATGATAATTAGGAGTAATTAAATTAAACTAAGTGAATCGAGGTTCAAGAACACGGGAGAAATTGGATTGAGAAGCCCGAAGACCCAAAATTGAGAGAATTGGGAACCAGTAATATAAACCTCAAAATGTCAATTAGTATATAAGATTCGGGTTATAATTTATGGTAACCATAATGTATTAAATTAAGATAACTGAAAATTAAGCTTAAGATATGCGAGAACCTTAAATCCGGAGGTAAAACTGGGCAGCTGCCAACTAGACGATGCGTCTTGAAGGCTGGCACCTGTTAGACGCTCGAGCACTGCGGCAAGCACCATTTCTGTAACGACCCAAAATTTTAAAACAAGGAAAATTTCAATCATCAAGTCTGGTCAACGCAAGTTGACCGGAAAACGAAATAAGAAAAGTACATCGACTTAAGATGGAATCAAGTTCGGCCTTGATTTGGGAGAAAGAAGTCCAGATTTTCTTGAAAGAAAGAACTCCAGATTTTCGAAGTAAAAAGAAGTCCGGATTTAATGAAAATGAAGTCCGGATTTCCTTAGTAAAAAGCACTCCGGATTTCCGAAGTAAAAAGAAGTCCGGATTTGCTTGAAAGAAAGCACTCCGGATTTCCGAAGTAAAAAGAAGTTCGGATTTAATGAAAATTAAGTCCAGTCCTGTAAGGCCGGAATGTGGTGTGTGTAATGTAAGGACGGAGTAGATTTGGGTTCAAAGAGATGAAAAGTCTAAGTTGAAGTAGATGAAGGAATAATCTGGTCAACAAAAAATATTGACCGGAAAAACATGAACAAATGAATAGAAATGAAAGGAGAACGAAATCCGGTCAACGCTCGATAGTTGACTGGAAGTTGTTTTGATGAAGGGCTAAAGTCCGGTCACAGAAAATAAGGAAAAAAATATTGGGAAGGCACGACGATCAATAATTTAGCTATTACCGAAACTAATTGGAAAATGTAAATCATAAATGACCCTCTTTGAAAAATGTAAAATTATAAATATCACTCTTTGGAAAATGAAGAGCTTTAAATGACGGACACCAAAACCTAGGGCTATAAATAACGACTAAGAACATCAGAAAAATGCACCCAGTAGAAATTCTAAGTAAAGAAAGAACGAACAATTCAAGGCAAAGAAAAGGAATCCAGGCAAGATACTCACCCTATTTTTAAAGCTCACGTTTATGCATGTTGTTACGAAATTATATTCTGTATGAAGTATGCCTTTTCTGCTTTATGAATTATTATTCTAAAATGTATGTTATTCATGATGTTATAATTATTTTGCTGAACGTTGATATTGCATGTTTACGGAAAAAGAACTTCGACCTTAAGAGAGAACTTTTCTGTTTATGAAATGTATGATATTCATGATGATATGGTTATTCTGCTGAACGTTGATATTACGTGTTTACAGAAAAAGAATTTCGATCTTAAGATAGAACAAGAAATTTTATCACTAATATCCGTTCTGTTAAAAATAACTCTGGATTTAAGAAAAAGGAGCTCCGGCATTTTACAGTAAATGACTTTGAATTTAGAGCTCCGGCATTTTGGAAAAATGAACTTCGGATTTAGAACTTCGGATTTTAAATAGAAACACACTCCGGATTTAGAACTTCGGATTTTAATAGAAATGCACTCGGATTGTGAACTTGGATTTTAATGAAAATGCACTCGGATTAAAAGCTTCGGATTTTAACGGTAAAACGATTCCGGATTTTAGAGCTTGATTTTGAAAGAAATTGAACTCGGAATTTGAGAGCTTCGATTTTGAAATAAAATGAGCTTGATTTTAGAGCTCAGATTTTAAAAAGAAAAGCACTCGTTCCTTTGAAAAGAAAAGCACTCCGTTCTGTTATGAAAAAGAACTTCGGCCTTCTGTTTCAAAAAGAACTCCGGCCTACTGTAGAAAAAGAGAACTCCGGCTTTTTACTCCGACTTTTTACTCCGGCTTTTGATAACAACTCATGATCCAAGAACTCCGGCTTCTATGTAAAAGAACTACAGCTATGTAAAAGAACTCCGGTTTTTATGTAAAAGAATTTCGGCTTTGTAAGGTACTCCGGCTATGATGAAAGAAGTCCAGCTTTAAGAACTCCGGCCTCTGCATGAAAAAAAACTCCGGCCTATGTATATATGAACATGGAAAAATGCCTGTAATACGGACAGCAAGAGGAACTCCACGACTTTTGACTTTCGAACTATGATGATTGGCCATTAAAGAAAACGAACCAAGAACCGAGTTTCCATTAAGCTTGCTGTTAAAGATGGATGAAGGATACTGGAGTGACACTCGAGGATGCCTCCTGGGCCACGGGAGGGAACCTTTTGGTGGCATAAGAACTATGGACTATGGCCCCGTATGCCGGGTTAAAGGCATTACCTCCCGCCCCGGGGAGCATAATGAGGGATACGGCTTTAGGTTGTGGGGTAGCACACAACCCGCCCTCGATGTTGTCCGCCTCCCGTCCGGTCCCTAAAGATGATACGAATTTCGAATGATTTTGGCGAATTTTTCGAAAACAATATGAAAAGAATAAGAAATCAAGAAGAAACAAAATGATGAATTTCTTATGCTATGCTATATTATGAAATTATGTTTTGATCAAATTATATGTATGTTTATGTTTTACCGTAAGTGAGTATCTGCTTTGGGCTTTGTAAAGCTCATTCTTGCCACTTTTCAGATGACAAGCTTATGGAAGATGAAGTTGAGTAGAACCTTATTGTGTAGCCGAATGGTTAAGCTGGCCGGAGCAGATTTTTGAGAGCTTTGTTTATTTTGCTTTTTGAGGAGACTTGTAAAATTTATTCCGCTGCTTATGAATGTTAGTATGTTTCCGTGATATTTTGGGATTAATAAAATTATAAATCTCTAGTATGCATCTCAGGTTTGAAAGAGATTAAATAAAAATTTTATGTTCACCTATTTAGCTTTTCATAATTTATTTAAAAGCAAGGACTTTGGATTTGACGATGGCTTTTGATGGTAATAAAAGTCGGGTCATCACAGTTGGTATCAGAGAGAAAACTGAGATACTTTTGGATAGTTTGAATCAACACGGAAACTTAGGACAAGATTAGTGATGGCAAGAAGAGTGTTATCCTTACTTATGCTTTGGGACAAAGACCATTACGATGTTATCTTTAGACTAATTGACTAACGAAATTATTCTTTTCAGACGTCCCCGCAGTCATGTCTAACAGAGGAAGGAGAAATGATCAGATTAACAACACTCTTGATCGGGAGGTAAGATACGCGAACCTCTTTACCGGATGAGAATGGCGAAGTCATAGAAGCCTTGACTCAGGTTAACTCCACCAACTCCGGTGACCACCCCAATTCCTGTCCATCCCGGAGAGGTCGGTCTCACGATCGGTTTACCAATGAACAATTCTGAATTTTTAGGAAACCCGATTCCATTGAAGGCTGAAACATGAATTCTTGTTTGAAAAGGTATTTTGCAGTAATCAAGTGCCCTGCTGAGGACATGGTTCTATATGCCACCCATAAGCTGGCAGGGGAAGCACACCACTGGTGGAAAATGCAGAAGAGGGTTTTCAATATGCCAGAGCGGGATATTAGTTGGGAGATGTTTGAAGCAGCTTTTCTGGAAAAATATTTCCCTGCTAATCTTCGTGGGTAGAAGGAGGATGAATTCCTTCGCCTAAGGCAGGGTACTCGCTCGGTGGCAGAGTATGATTCGAAATTTACAGAATTATCTCGCTATGCCCCTTTCATGGTGGAAGATGAGGAGAGGAAGGTTAGACGGTTCTTTCAGGGATTAAGGGATGATATCAGGAGACACCTTTCAACTCTAACGTTGACAACGCATGGAGAGGTGCTCGCAAAGGCGGTCATTTATGAGAAAGAATTGAAAAGGGGAGCATTGTCCAGACAAAGGACTTTTAGTTAGTCATCCAAGGCCAGTGCTAGTGAAGGGCCTTCTAAGAAAGCAAGACCATCAAGGTTCAGTGGGGAACAGAGCTGATCGGTGCAGAATTCTCGATCTACGGCGGATGATGTATGTGATCATTGCGGGAGATCACATGGAGGGAAGCCTTGCTACAAGAAGTTGGGTGTTTGTTATAACTGTGGACAGGCGGAGCACATGATCAGAGATTGTCCACTCGCTAAACAAGCCCCAGGAGTTAAGTCTCCTATCCCAGCCAAGGTGTTTGCCATTTCTACAAAGGAGGCTGAAAAGTCTACGGAGGTTGTAGAAGGTACACTTTCTATCTGTGACATTTCTAGTCACGTGCTCTTTGATTCTGGATCTACTCACTCTTTTGTCTCCCATGAATTTTCGAAGCATCTTATGACCCTTCCTAAAGTTCTTGACTACCCATTGATGGTTGCCTCACCCCGTGGTCGTAGTAATTTTAAATGTAGCATTTTCCGAATGTCCAATAGAAGTAAATGAATACTTGATGCTGTTAACCCGATTGTCTTTGGAAATAAAAGACTTTGATGCAATCTTAGGAATGAATTGGTTAGCCAGATATCATGCCAAGATTGATTGTTTCTGGAAAAGAGTAGAATTCACCATTCCTAGAAACAAGCCTTTTCACATTCAAGGAGTCCGGCATAAGGAAGCATATTGTTTTATTTCGGCTCTTCATGCCAGACACTTGATTGGTGATGGATGCCAAGCTTATCAAGCCTTTGCTAGTATGACTACAGAAAATCAAGAATCTCTGGCTAAAGAGATTCCTGTGGTGTGGAAATTTAAAGACATATTCACTGATGAATTACCTGGATTGCCACCCCAGCGAAAGTTAGAATTTGGAGTGGAATTGATACAAGGGTCCGCACCGATATCCAAACCGCCCTATCGGATGGCACCGGCTTAACTCAAAGAATTGAAACAACAACTGTAGGAATTGTTAGATAAAGGTTTCATTCGACCAAGTGTGTCACCATGGGGAGCACCTGTTCTCTTTGTCAAAAAGAAGGATGGGACCATGAGATTATGCGTGGATTATCGAGAATTAAACAAAATCACCATCAAGAACAAATATCCTCTGCCGAGGATTGATGACCTCATTGATCAGTTACAAGGGGCTTGCATATTTTCAAAAATCGATCTTAGATCCGGGTATCATTAGCTTCGGATCAGCAAGGACGATATAGCAAAGACGGCGTTCCGAACCAGGTATGGGAACTATGAATTTGTAGTAATGTCTTTTGGGTTGACTAATGCTCCGGCTGTCTTTATGGACCTGATGAATCAAATTTTTCAACCATACCTGGACAAGTTTGTGATAGTATTTATTGATGACATCCTTGTGTACTCGAAAAGCTATGAGGAACACGAGGAGCATCTACGAACTATACTTCGGATTCTTAGGGAGCATCGGTTGTTCATCAAATTGAAAAAGTACGAATTTTGGTTGGAGGAAGTAGGATTCCTTGGACACGTCATCTCCAAAGAAGGAATATCTGTCGACCCTATGAAAGTGGAAGCAGTGGTGAAGTGGAACCGCCTAACCACGTGACCCGAAGTGCAAAGCTTCTTAGGCCTTGTTGGATACTATAGACGGTTTGTGGAAAACTTTTCCCAAATCGCCTTGCCACTCACACAGTTAACTAAGAAAGATGCCAAGTTTGAGTGGACCAAGGATTGTGAAGAGAGCTTCCAGACGCTTAAAGACCAGTTAACTTCTGCTCCGGTCCTGACCATTTCAAATGGGTCAGAAGGACTAATTGTTTACTGCGATGATTCAAAGATTGGACTGGGCTGTATTCTAATGCAACACGGAAGGGTAACTGCCTATGGGTCGTGACAGTTGAAGGATCATGAAAGGAATTACCCAACTCATGATCTGGAATTAGCCGCAGTGGTGTTTGCATTAAAAATCTTGAGGCATTACCTGTATGGTGAAAGATTCTTGATCTATTCCGATCATACGAGTCTAAAGTATTTATTCTCCCAGAAGGAACTAAACATGAGACAGAGGAGGTGGATTGAATTTCTGAAGGACTATGACTGTGAAATCCGATACGAGCCAAGAAAGGCCAACGTTGTTGCCGACGCATTAAGTAGGCAGCCTGGTATGCTGGCTAGAATGCAAGTCAAGCAGATGGAGATGCTGGATTGTCTCATGAATTATGATGTCCACCGTTATGTGCACGGAAAGCGGATAATTTTGGCGTACCTTCAAGTTCAGCCAGAGGTGATTAATGAGGTAAAGGGATGCCAAACGAATGATTCTTTTCTTGTAAAGATCATGGGCGAGCTAGATAAAGAATCCCGAAGCAATTTTCAGATTTCGTCGGATGGAGCATTAAGATTTAGGAACCGGTTATGTGTGCCGGACAATAAAGAATTAAAGGAGAAAATCCTTAAGGAAGCCCATCGATCCCGTTATACGATTCACCCAGGAGCCAATAAGATGCATCAGGATTTGAAGAAAATATTTTGGTGGAGGAATATGAAAAGGGATATTACGACTTACGTGAAAAAGTGCCTTATATGTCAACAAGTAAAGGCCGAAAGAAAGCGATCGTCTGGGTTATTGCAACCAATGCCATTTCAGTGGAAATGGGAAGACATTGCCATGGATTTTGTGGCCGGTCTCGCTAAGGACGCTAAGGAAGCATGATGCTATTTAGGTGATTGTCGATCTGCTAACAAAGTCAGCCCATTTCTGCAATCAACGACTTACTCCCGCGATAAATTAGCCCAACCGTATGTAAACGAGATTGTCGGACTTCATGGTGTGCTGTCTCTATTAGACGAGATAGAGACCCTCGCTTTGTTTTCACGAGTTCGGAAAAGTCTACATAAAGAATTGGGTAGAATTAAATTAAAATTTTGCTTTTCATCCAAACCGACGGCCAATCAGAACGGACTATCCAGATTCTCGAAGATATGTTAAGGGCCTCGGTCTTGGAGATGAAAGGGACCTGGGATAATTCATTAGCTCTTGCAGAGTTTACTTATAATAACAGTTACCAGGCCAGCATTGGCATGGCTCTTTTTGAGGCATTGTATGGGAGGAAATGTAGGTCGCCAATTCACTGGGAGGAGCACGGAGATAAAAGAATTTTGGGTCCAGACATTATGAAAGAAACGGCAGAAATGATAAAGTTATTACATGAGAATCTTAGAGTAGCCCGGAGCAGACAAATGAGTTATGCAGATCGGAGGAGATCTGCATTAGAATTTGAAAAAGGCGATTTTGTATTCCTAAAGGTATCGCCATCCAAGGGAAAATACAGATTCGGGGTAAAAGGGAAGCTGAAGCCACGATTTATTGGCCCTTTTGAAATTCTAGAGAGGATCGGAGAAGTAGCTTACAGACTTGCACTACCTCCAAACTTGGCAGAAGTATTGACGTGTTTCATTTATCAATGCTTCGAAAGTATGTCCATGATCCTACTCATGTAATTGAGTATGAACCTTTGACGATCGATAAAGATTTGTCCTATATAGAAGAACCAGTGAAAAGCTTGGATCGAAGAGAACAGAGACTACGCACCAAATCAATCGCTCTAATAAAGGTGCTCTGGAAGAATCACACATCCGAAGCGGCAACTTGGGAACGAGAGGAAGAGATTCGAAACAAATACCCATATTTATTTTCTCGAGGTTAGTAACTTTATTTAAAATTTCGAGGATGAAATTCCAATAAGTGGGGGAGATTGTAACGACCCAAAATTTTAAAACAAGGAAAATTTCAATCATCAAGTCCGGTCAACGCAAGTTGACCATAAAACGAAATAAGAGAAGTACATAGGCTTAAGATGGAATCAAGTTCGGCCTTGATTTGGGAGAAAGAAGTCCAGATTTTCTTGAAAGAAAGAACTCCGGATTTCCGAAGTAAAAAGAAGTCCGGATTTAATAAAAATGAAGTCCGGATTTCCTTAGTAAAAAGCACTCCGGATTTCCGAAGTAAAAAGAAGTCCGGATTTGCTTGAAAGAAAGCACTCCAAATTTTCGAAGTAAAAAGAAGTTCGGATTTAATGAAAATTAAGTCCAGTCCTGTAAGGCCGGAATGCGGTGTGTGTAATGTAAGGACGGAGTAGATTTGGGTTCAAAGAGATGAAAAGTCTAAGTTGAAGTAGATGAAGGAATAATCTGGTCAACGAAAAATGTTGACCGGAAAAACATGAACAAATGAATAGAAATGAAAGGAGAACGAAATCCGGTCAACGCTCGATAGTTTACCGGAAGTTGTTTTGATGAAGGGCTGAAGTCCGGTCACAGAAAATAAGGAAAAAAATATTGGGAAGGCACGACGATAAATAATTTAGCTATTCCCGAAACTTATTGGAAAATTTAAATCATAAATGACCCTCTTTGAAAAATGTAAAATTATAAATATCACTCTTTGGAAAATGAAGAGCTTTAAATGACAGCCACCAAAACCTAGGGCTATAAATAAGGACTAAAAATATCAGAAAAATGCACCCAGTAGAAATTCTAAGTAAAGAAAGACCGAACAGTTCAAGGCAAAGAAAAGGAATTCAGGCAAGATACTCACCCTATTTTTAAAGCTCACGTTTATGCATGTTGTTACGAAATTATATTCTGTATGAAGTATGCCTTTTCTGCTTTATGAATTATTATTCTAAAATGTATGATATTCATGATGTTCTAATTATTTTGCTGAACGTTGATATTGCATGTTTACGGAAAAAGAACTTCGACCTTAAGAGAGAACTTTTCTGTTTATGAAATGTATGATATTCATGATGATATGGTTATTCTACTGAACGTTGATATTACGTGTTTACAGAAAAAGAACTTCGATCTTAAGATAGAACAAGAAATTTTATCACTAATATCCGTTCGTTAAAAATAACTTTCGGATTTAAGAAAAAAGAGCTCCGACATTTTACAGTAAATGACTTTGAATTTAGAGCTCCGGCATTTTGGAAAAATGAACTTCGGATTTATAACTTCGGATTTTAAACAGAAACACACTCCGGATTTAGAACTTCGGATTTTAACAGAAATGCACTCCGGATTTAGAACTTGGATTTTAATAGAAATGCACTCGGATTGAGAACTTGATTTTAAAAAATGCTCGGATTAAGAGCAATTTTAATAAAACGAATTCCGGATTTTAGAGCTTCTGATTTTGAAAGAAATTGAACTCCGGAATTTGAGAGCTTTGGATTTTGAAATAAAATGAGCTTCAGATTTTAGAGCTCCGGATTTTAAAAAGAAAAGAACTCCGTTCCTTTGAAAAGAAAAGCACTCCGTTCTGTTATGAAAAAGAACTCCGGCCTTCTATTTGAAAAAGAACTCCGGCCTACTGTAGAAAAAGAGAACTCCGGCTTTTTACTCCGACTTTTTACTCCGGCTTTTGATAACAACTCATGATCCAAGAACTCCGGCTTCTATGTAAAAGAACTACGGCTATGTAAAAGAACTCCGGTTTTTATGTAAAAGAATTTCGATTTTGTAAGGTACTCCGGCTATGATAAAAGAAGTCCGGCTTTAAGAACTCCGGCCTCTGCATGAAAAAGAACTCCGGCCTATGTATATATGAACATGGAAAAATGCATGTAATACGGACAGCAAGAGGAACTCCACGACTTTTGACTTTCGAACTATGATGATTGGCCATTAAAGAAAACGAACCAAGAACCGAGTTTCCATTAAGCTTGCTGTTAAAGATGGATGAAGGATATTGGAGTGACACTCGAGGATGCCTCCTGGGCCACGGGAGGGAACCTTTTGGTGGCATAAGAACTATGGACTATGGCCCCGTATGCCGGGTTAAAGGCATTACCTCCCGCCCCGGGGAGCATAATGAGGGGATACGGCTTTAGGTTGTGGGGTAGCACACAACCCGTCCTCGATGTTGTCCGCTCCCGTCCGGTCCCTAAAGATGATACGAATTCCGAATGATTTTGACGAATTTTTTGAAGACAATATGAAAAGAATAAGAACTGAAGAAGAAACAAAATGATGAATTTCTTATGCTATGCTATATTATGAAATTATGTTTTGATCAAATTATATGTATGTTTATGTTTTCTGCAAGTGAGTATCCTGCTGGGCTTTGTAAGCTCATTCTTGCCACTTTTCAGATGACAAGCTTATGGAAGATGAAGTTGAGTAGAACCTTATTGTGTAGCCGAATCGTTAAGCTGGCCGGAGCAGATTTTTGAGAGCTTTGTTTATTTTGCTTTTTGAGGAGACTTGTAAAATTTATTCTGCTGCTTATGAATGTTAGTATGTTTCCGTGATACTTTGGGATTAATAAAATTATAAATCTCTAGTATGCATCTCAGGTTTGAAAGAGATTAAATAAAAATTTTATGTTCACCTATTTAGCTTTTCATAATTTATTTAAAAGTAAGGACTTTGGATTTGACGATGGATTTTGATGGTAATAAAAGTCGGGTCATCACAGTTTCCAAGGGACCAACGCCAGAGGCAGGCACTGAATCTAGGGGCCCCGCACCCGAACCACGCTGGCTTGGTGCCTGAGCATGGGCCTATTATAAGGCCTCATCGGGTTTCCTTTCCACATCATGTTATGTGGTTTCTAGGAGAGATAAGAGAGAGGGAGGGAGAAAAGAGAGAAGGTGGAATCTAAGGCTCTTGAGTCCAATTCAAAGCTCAAACTAGTTAGAAAAGTGATAGATCGGGTTGAGGCAAGTACACTCATACCCTCTTTTGTTTTCTTGCGCTATTTCTTTTTGTTCAAGCATCCTCAATCCGATACCCATTTAAAGTTATATTATGTATTACCCATGATATAGGCACGGTAATCATCAATTTGTTGTCTGATTTGATGATTTAATGTGGTGTTTGTGCAATCCCAAAACCCTAACCCTCGCCAGTACTGTTCATCCGTGCCCAAACCCATTTAACAAATTATTTTAAGTTTTATACATAATTTGACTTTAGATAATTGTTACCCATAATATGGGCATGCGTTTATGTGAATTTTACGCTCAATTTCATAGTTTTGACCAGTTTTTTGAACATGGAACCCTAACCTAGCACCCCGGATGATTTCACCGATTAATTTGAAATTTTTGTATAAATTGGCTATAGAATATTGTTACTCATACCATCAACATGTTAATTTATTAATTGGGCGTCCGAACTTTCACATACGAGACCCCTATACCCACGTTGGTACTGTTCTCCCGCGCGGGCACTATTTATCCGAGGCAATTAAGTATTTTTGCATGATTCCTCCTTATTTTATTGTTATTTAAATTTTATATATATATTCGTATATGCTCAATTGTGTACTCCAAAAATATTAATGTGAACATTTGTGAAGGAATTATCGTTCGAAAGCTCTAAAATTATATTTAACCAATGGGTTTGAATTTTCTAATTTTTCCAAAGTATCATATGAAACTATGCATATGTTTAAAGTCACATGAAGACATGAACCGACAAGAAATGATAATCCATATCTGTATATAACAATTAAGCATGATATGCAAGAATACGGAGGGAATGCCACAATTTATTATGTGTATGATCCGTTCTCCTGGTGTGAGAACTATATGAAAGAAATTCAGTGGACTTTCCCTCAAAAGAATAAGAAATCATGAAACTTGAACTACGAATTTGTATTTAGAGGGTAGTATCCCTTACCATGCCATTGATGTTACAATGAAAACTTAAGAATTATCTTGGTCGTGTATTGGAGTAGTTGATATCCTTGGCACGCCTTAGGATACTACTGTAAAAAAATGATGAATGCTTGTTGAGCTTCACGGTTGCGCCTAAGAATTTGTGGATGCATACACATTCATTTTCTCGTTCTCCTGCGTCGTTAGCTAGTGTGGCCTATTGGATCTGATCTATAAAGATAAAAAAATTTTATGCATATTGGAACCCCAAGAAAATAAAAATATAATATGGAAAATTAATTATGTTCTGGGAATGCATTTACTCACGTTTCATTTTATGCATCCTATATCATGCCCCTATCTCCTTTCCTATCTTATTTATGTATATTATACTTTATCTTCATTTCTATTACACTTGTTGAGCTTTTAACTCACCCTTACTACTTTTGTTATTTTCAAATGAGTATGAACTTATACCCGATAAGGCAGGATAGAGGATTAAAAGTCGGCTAGGCATGAAGATCTTGGAGGATAGCTTGAAGGTTTAGATTTATAATTTTGTACCCTATTATAGAGTATTTTGTATTATTTTTATAGTCATGTGTAATGATGATAATTATGTCCATAATATGTAGTTTTTGCTGTCTTTTATGGATGTATATACTTCCGTAAGCTATGATGGTTAATTTGAGTACCTAGTGGTGTCTGTTCTGAACCAATGTCATATTCGAATTATGAAATTGGTGCCACGTGAAGTTTTGTGACTTTGGATCCTATGTTTAGTATTTTGTGGATTTTGTTGTTCTTATACAGGAATTTATATAAATTTTGTATTTGTTTGGCGGCCAATTTTTCTATCAGAACTCTATCAAATTTTTGGTATAAAATGTAGTCCATCACAACTTCAATTGGTAATCAATTGAAATTTTAGTGGCAGGGTATCCTTTTATTTAACAGTATATCGATCGGTTGCTAATCGAGTCAATCGGATAATTTTTCAAGTTATTGTTATATCCCGGGATAAATCTCTAACTTCTAAATTTATAACATGATCGGCATAATAAGTCTCGATTTAAAATCCTTAAACCGGTGAAAATCTCTAAATCCACATATTTTAATTTTAGGAATTTTCTAATTATCAGACTTCTCGACATCCTTTGAGCTCAATTAATTATGATTGGCTTGATCGAGAGATCTTGGGCCTTACAACCCATTAAGCCTTTAGATGTCCTTGACTAACCTGAATAGTTCCATATCCATAAGGGCCTTGAGTTTCTCTAAGTTAGCTTCTAAGCCACATTGAGAGAACAAGAAACCTAGGAACTCGCTTGAAGTGACTTTGAATGCTAACTTGGTTGGATTTAGATTCATTTGATACTTCCAAAGTACATAAAATGTCTATGTCATGTATTGGATGTGGTCATTAGTGTACATGCTCTTGACCAACATATCATCCATGTAGACTTCTACATTGCAGTCAATCTACTACTCAAACATTTTATTCAAGTGATTTTGATAGGTGCCATTGGCTTTGAACTGAAAGGCATTATTTTGTAATAATAAATGCCTTGATTTATCATGAATGAAGTCATTTCTTTATTTTCTAGGTCCAACAAGATTTAATTATACCTTGCGTAGGCAACTATGAAGCTTAGTAGTTGGTAATATGATATAGCATCCATTAATTGGTCTATCCATGAGAGTGGGAAGCTATCTTTGGAACATTCTCTATTCACATTTGTGAAATCGATACACATCGTCCATTTCTCGTTACTCTTTTTGCCGTGATCATGTTGAATAGCTAATTACAGTGTTTGACTTTGATTAACCCTACAATAGTTAGCTTCTTTGCATCTTCTCATATGGCCACTAGCTTTTTAACAAAACAATTTCATCTCTTTTATTAAATGGACTTATTCTTTGGGATGACACTCAGCTTGTACTCATCATCTTCGTTAGGATACCTAGCATAGTAATCAACATCCCATCAAAGATGGTTGAATTGTTTTGTAGAAAGTCTATCAAGTTCTGCTTTAAATCCTGAACTAAATTTGAGCCAATCTGTATGTACTTGTTTGGATCCTTTGGATGCAATGGGACTTTGATCACCGTTTCTCTAGGTTAATCTTATTGCAAACATGTTTCCTCTCCAAGGTCAAATTCGTCCAATTATGGAGGAATTAAGCTATTGATCTAAGTCAAATCACAACTTCACCCAGAGACCAATCTCTCATACCTCTCCAATCCCACATTCCATTTTTGAACTTATTTTTTAGGTGAGGGTATGGAGGTGACTATGTCGAATGTGACCAAGCATAGCCATCCCAAGATGACGTTATAAATTGATAGGAGATATACTATAAGAAAAGTTAAGTGGAGAGAAGCCATCTGAGGATGTGTTCCCAAAGTAAAGTTAAGGTTTATAATTCAGTTTACCTAGAGCAACTCATTGCTCAAGCTAGATAATAGTCTATATGAGGGGTCTATTCAATGACACATTTGCCCTAGTTTTATACGTGTCAAAATATAGAATGTTTCTTCATCTTTTGTTATCATTGAAAATCCATTTCAATTGGTAGTCTTGGACTACATTTGAAATGAGTGCCAAAACAAGAGTATAAAAATGTTAGAAAACTATGAGTCATATCTTCACCATCAAACTAAGGACTTGTTTTCCTAACCCTATTCTCTTCCTATTGTCGGAGGAAGATTCCTCATTTGGTGGACACCACGCTAGTGTTTCTTACCACCACCTAGTTATGTGGCTATTTTGATTGCTCTTCACCATTGTGGGCCCTTTTCTGTGTACCTCGGGTTTGCAATTATTGCTTAAGGTAGCCTCTCTAAATCAGGGCTTTAATCTCCTTGTATAAAGTCCAACTATCATCCATGCTATAGCCCAGAGATTGATAGTAGTAATAGTACTTCAATTGAGTTCCTCTCTCTAGATTCTTAAATGCCTTGGCCATTTTTAAAAATTTTCATTATGAATTTGCATTAAAACATGTGTTCCCGTGTCTATAAGAGGCGTGCGGTATAGTGGCTTAATGTTTAGTGGGCATTTGGCTTGGCTTGTTGCTACTTCTACAAATCATTGGCATGGTGGTATGGTGGTTACTGTTCCTCTACTTCCCTCCAGTGGAATATCTTGGATGAGATCCATAGTTTAACCGCTTAGGCCTCTTCACATTGGTGGTTTACCCCTCCACATTATATGCCTAGGTAACCACCTCAACCTCTAAGAACATCTTTGGGTCATGTTGGGCTAGTGACTTGATGAAGTTATTAGATTGACAGTTGCCATGAAGGCAGCCAATTTGCCTTGTCAATGAGTTTTGACATGCTTTGGGCTTATGCATTGAAGTGATTAAAGAAGCTCTTGAGGCTCTTGATAGAAGCCTTCCTAACCCTAATAAGATGCAAATACTATTTGTATTCCCTCTAGTTGGAGGAAAAGTGGGACAAGAACTGGTCAAATATCCCAAGGTAAGTAGAGACAAAGGGGGACATATCCAAAGTTTTGGAAGTCGAGTAGGATGCAAAGTGGTCAAATTGATCCACAGGATCTGCACTTTTGTCGTATTGTTCTTAAGTAGGAATTTTAAATTTCTAATAGAGGGCTTCCTCCAAATCTTAAAGGTGAATGGAGTTTAGCCCCCTTAGGCCATGTGGCTTGAAGGCTTCCCTCGGAAGACCTATTTCTCAATTATTTTAATTCTTTCTTCTACCTCAACCATGTGAGTTAAATTCTTGACACTAAGAAAGGTCCTTAACTCCAAATAGATAGTAAATACAGCTAATATCTGCTTGTCTAGAACCATGATCCCTCTCTTGATGAGAACGACATTCAAAATCCCATAGCATATTGAAGATTTTGCCTTTCTTAGGTTTTCACCCTATCTCCAAAGCTTATATGACCTTCAAGGTGTGAGGAGACGTGTTGGTAGTACGCCTCACAAGCCATCATGCAACTTGGGATAGTCTATGTCCTTTTTTAAGGTGCCTTTTTTTCTCTTTGACTTACTTTTTGAAGTTGAGGCTTCTCATAGGTGGCTTCAATCTATGTAGGTTGGTTCCCAAATCTATCTTATAGGGATTTCAACATCCGAGGCATGTCCCATAATTGTATAGTTATTGCTTTGATGTTTGGTGCTACTAGTGATAGAGTGCTCGATTGACTTCCATTATTAGAAGGGGCGCTCTAAAAGGAAAGCCCTAACGTATTTGACTTAAGTGGCCATGAGCTTTGGTAATCACCATGGCAGTTGCCTTCATGGATCTTCATAGATATAACATTATGTAGGAAGGAATTCCTTAACATGTTTCCACAAATAGCATTAGTGACGCCTACTTGGGATCAAGATTTCAATTTGAAAAATTTTGGACTAGGTTGTTAGACCTTTAAGCCTGAACTACGCATATTGCAAATCGAGACAAGAGTTTAAGAGGATTTTAGAATTGGCTCCGTAGGTTATCATTGAATACTCAAGTTAGTAAAAACATCTAACATATAAGTTATGGGGAAAAATAGTGTATAGGATTTGAGTGTTAATTTCCAAGGAAAATATTGTCAAGAGAATAAGGAGTGTGGGAAGGCAAGCACTGGACCTCTATTGTACTGACTGAGTACTATGGAATATTATCTTAGAGATTATAATAATCAACTAGTGACCAAATACTCTAAGGCCTTTTTAAATTTGTAGGGATGCATGATGATGATGTCTCTAAATTCTAGAATTAGACTCTAAACCCCTCTATGTTAGAGAGTTTAATATTTAAACAGGTGTGGAAGCTGATGTTTGATCATTTTTTTTGTGATAGGATTACAGACTACGACCAGAAGTGGGGTTGGTTGTTGGCCGTTTGAATAACTACCACCACACATGTTTTAAGTTGAGTCATGGCAGGAGTTCCTCATGTGGGAATGTGCAAATTGTGTATTTCTAAGGGATAATTTGCTAAGATGCAAAATATTGGCTATTGTAGGGAGCTCGTTGCTTGGTGAAATGACTCGTCATCCTTTAACTCACTCTTTCAATTCAACATTAGCTTCCTCGATATACATAGTCCGACCCTAAAATCTCAATTACTCAGTAACCAGGCTGACTAACCTAAATTATTTAGATTATAGTTTGGGCTTGCTTATTAGACTCCTTCCGAGGATGTGAGCCACATTGGGGCTGCACTTGTTAACCCATGTTTATCAAATTTGGGCTTCCTATTTCACCTATGGGTCAAGCTAATAAGTTTTGTTCAACTTCAAATATGTTGAACCCAACACTTTTAAAGCTGACTTATATCTCGAATTAATCTATAATAAATAGGCATGTGCAATATAATGGTAAACCCATTCTTAGGTTAAGCTTTATAAACACTTATGCTGAGGTATAGTTGTGTTTAGTGATAATTACAAAGATGCTATTTAGTTATTTTTGAACATCTTTGGTAATATAGTATTTTATTTGTCCATCTTTACTAATAAGTCATCATATCAATAGTGTTATAATAATGTCTACAGAATTTTTTAAAATATTTGTCTAACTATCACTTGCGTTAGATCCACTAGTCGGTTAAACAAGAAAGTGGCGCTCGAGGAGCATTGAGTATTTGATAGCTCTTACAAGAACTTATGCTGCTAAATCAACAAAATTAAGAAGTTATTCAAAGAATCTAACATTCTTGAAGTATTTTTTATAATAAAAAATTACATATTTTTCACCTTAAATTTGTATCTTTCCAATTAGAGAGGTTAAATAAGTCATGTTAGCTATAAGATGCACTGCCCAATACAATCTGAGATTTGCCAGGTGTGACACTCTGTGAATACAATTTGCCTATGTCAAGTATAGGCTAAAACTCCAAATAGTGCCATGTTGTCCTTTTCAGGCCCATATGTTGTGTCAGCCCATTGTATCACAAACTGGGGTCAAACGGATCAAACAATTAAATAATCAAATTTCAAATAACAAAAAATAAATTCTAATCCAGACATGACACACTGAACATGCATAGGACCCAAACATAACTCACACAAGATCTCATTGACTAATTGTTTAGAAACACAAATATAACCCACTCCAAATAGTCATAAGGGGAAATATCCAAAAGACAACAACGATTCATCCATATAATAAAATAAATCCATACATCCTCCACACATGATCAAAGGGCTTGCATTCAGCCCACTCCAAAATCTAAAAACAACCCAAACAAAAATCTATTTATTTCAAAATAGATCTAATACTCACCAGAAAATACGATACCATGTCAAATCTCATCCTACACCTATAATAAATTTGAGTCCTCTACTGTAAAAGGATAAAATACAAAATATAAATTTAAAGCTCGACAAGTATCATATATAAAACAAAATGTTTGATAAGTCAAGGGGGTCAAAACAAATATCAAATTAGCCAATAGTTATAAATTCAAATCACCAATATCAAAATCCAATCATTAAATCTAAAAAAGAATCTAATATCCAAATTTAATAGTAATCTCATACTCAAATTGTAGGTCAAATTTAAAATAAATATCCGATCAAAAAAAGTCTTCTCAGGACACATATACATATATTTATATCAAAAGTGATTTGGATATCAAATCAAAAGTTTAATCTAATGTCTAATCCAATATTTGATCAAATCGTGATACGAGTCAGAATCTAATAGTAAGATGATCCAATCGTGTGCATAGAAGTTGAAGTAGCACCATAAGTAGATAATCCAAAATTCGAATCAAAACATATAATTATAATCAAATGTATGAGACATACCAAAATCCATCTGTGAGCAAAATCAACGTATCCAAAATTCAAGTCTAAATAAAGTTCAAATACAAATCCATATAAAAATGCAAATTATACACCAAATTTGAGTCCCGGTTATTTAAAGACTAACTCAACGAAGGATTACACATATACTCCTAGTAACTTTGGGCCAAATAAAATATAGTTTAGGTTAGCATGCTAAGCCACCTTGTACTGTCTCCAATAGGTAATGTTGCTCACTATATTTTGTCACCCTAATTTTGAGTGTAATGCTTAAATTTGTCAAATATATTATGATATCTGAATATATTATTAATTTTAATTAAATATCCAAAGAGATAGGTCATTATAACCAAGTCTTTTCTGACGTTGAAAAGTAATTTCTAATAATAAATATTTCTCCATCGAAAATTGGCCAGAATATCAAATAATAAATCCAAAGGTAGTGAACACAACCTCGGCACATGTATGTGAAACTGCACAATACATGCAAGATTTTATACTCATTTTTGTACAAATATACATATATAAAAATACACAGTATTTAATATTTTTCTATTTTTCTAAAAAATCACAAAACTCTTATGTAATAACAAAAATAGAATAAATCCCTAAAACAACCGGTAAAACTATCATGCATGCACAAGGAGAACGAATGGGCTAATTAAAAATGCACATACGAACGTAAAACCTCCAAATCAAAACAAAACAATATCAGATGTAAAATTAGACAAAGGATAGGGTTAGAAGATCTTACCTCAACGTTATATCAAGTAGATTTGACAAAACGATACTCCAAAGAACTCGAACGATTTCTTCTCTCTCTTCTTCTCGCATTCTCTCTCTCTCTTCTTTCCTCCTCACAAGAAATGACGAAGTCCAACCCCCATGTGCCTTTTGTACCCAACCGGCACTCAAGCACACCTTAAACGTGCATTAGGCACCGTGCCACTAAACCAAATGTCTTTTAAAATTTTATAATATAATTATTTCAAAACAAATCCAATTAACTCAAAAATCACAACTAATACCAAAATCATCCAGATAGGGATCCGGGATATTAATCCTCCTCATTATAAAAATTTCATCCTCAAAATTCATGCACCTTAATCCTCAAACTAATAAGGTTACTTCTCCCTGACTTCATCTTTACACTCTCATGTAGCATCCTCCACCAAATGATTCCTCCATAACACCTTGATCAACGGAACAATCTTATTCCTCAACACATTATCTTTTTGATTCAAAATCTGAACAAGAACCTCAAAATAAGATAAATTCTCATTTATCTCCAATGGCTTAAATTCAATCACATGATAAGGATCATACATATATTTTTTCAACATTGAAATATGAAAAATGTCATGATAACCCACCAAATTCAGAAGTAAAGCCAATCTATAAGTCACCTCTCTGATCTGCTCCAAAATCTCAAAAGGTCCGATGAACTTTGGCTTCAATTTTCCCTTCACTCCAAACCTTGAAATCCTTTTCCTTGGAGATACCTTCAGGAACACATGGTCACCCACATCAAATTCCAAATCAAATCTCCTATCAGCATAGCTTTTCCGGCGACTCTGAACATCGATCAACCGATCTCTAATAATTCTAATCTTCTCAGAAACATCTTAAATAATGTCAAGACCTAGCAATTTATGATTATCGATCTCTTTCCAATTAATAGGAAACTTACATCTCCAATTATATAAAGCCACGAATGGAGCCATCCCCATACTTAACTGATAGCTATTATTATACGCAAACTCGGTGTAAGTAGAAAATAACTATCCCAAGAGCCTTTCATCTCCAAAATCGACGCCCTTAATGTATCTTCCAAGATTTGGATAGTATTCTTGGATTAGCCATTCGTCTACAAATGAAAAGTTGAGCTGAACTAGAACTTAGTACCCGCTCTCATAAAACTTTAACATAAACCTTGGATCTCAATCTCATTAATTGAAGTCGGAATACCATGCAGTATCATGATCCAATTGATGTATAGATGAGTGAGCTTATCTCTTGAATACGTCATTTAATCGACAAGAAATGAGCAGATTTTGTCAATCTATCCACGATCACCCAAATGGTATCCATTTCTTCACCGTCCTAGGCAATCCCGAGATTAAATCCATTGTTACGTACTCCCACTTCTAGCTAGGAATTGGCGAAGGATACAAAAAACATGGAGTCTTCTTATACTCCACTTTACCTGCTAAAATACGATGCATCTAGCTACATGAGTTGCAATCTCCCTTCTCATGTTCCGCTATCAAAAAGTCTTCTTCATGTCCTGATACATCTTATTCATGTTAGGATGAATCACGTACGTCAATTTGTGAGCTTCATTCAGAATTTTCCCCTTCATCTCTTTAATAATTGGCACACAAATCAAATATCAAAAATAAAGGATCCCATTAGACCGAATACAAAAATCTGCACGTGACTCGCTATCTAGATCTCCCATAATCTTTGGAGTCGCTCATCCGATTCTCCTTATTCTTTCCTAGAATCTCCGACTATACTTGGAGGTATGATAATATCATCCTTGAACCCCGGGAGTACAATCAATCGTGTAATTTTTCATTCCATCCAAAGCATCTCTCATTCTTTAATTATCAAATAAGCTATTAAAATCGAAGACTTCCTACTCAAAGCATCAATAATAATATTTGCTTTTCCCAACTGATACTGAATCTTACAATCATAATCCTTCAGTAGGTCCACTCATCATTCCTGCTGCATATTCAATTCCTTTTGGGAGAACAAATATTTCAAGTTTTTATGATTGGAATGGATTATAAATTTCTCAACATATAGATAATGCCTCCAAATTTTTAATACACAGATTACAACTGCTAACTCTAAATTATAGATGGGATAATTTTGCTCATGAATCTTCAATTGCCTAAACCCAAAAGCCACCACCTAGCCACGTTGTATCAAAACATAGCACAAACCTTTCTTAGAAGTATCATAGTATATTACAAATCCTCCTAATCCAACAAGGATAAACAATATAGGGGCTAACGTCAACCTCCTCTTTAACTCCTAAAAACTAACCTCGAAATCCTCGTGTTAGACAAACACTACCTTCTTTTGTGTCAATCTGGTCAGAGGGACTACAATCCATGAGAAATTCTCCACGACCCCCCCTATAATATCCCACTAGACTTAGGAAACTCCGCACCTTAGCAACATTCATCGGTCTCTCCCAATTAGCCACTGCTTCTACTTTCTTCGGATTCATAGAGATGCCTCCTTAACAAACTATATGATTCCAAAAAAAATTTCCTCCAACCCAGGAGACTATTTCCCGAGGAGAAAACCGAGGATTTTCGGATACCATTAGGAGGCCATTGAAGAGTTTCCCGGAGACAATGCGAAGATCTTTGAGCGGATGTGATATGTGATAGAAAAATGAAAACCAAGGAAGAGTTGACTGCCTGATTAACATGATGACTAATTATGACTAGGGTCAGGGCGACCATGCCTAAGTAGGTAACTACTCCCAACCACCTCGCTGACCTTCTAGAAAGGCAAAGGGAGCAAGCAAAGAGTACAAGCAGTTGACCTACCCTACCTACTATCACTAACCCCAACGTCTATAAGTAATGGCCTCGAGAATTAGGAGAGGAAGTTGGGGCAATTGACTGGGTGAAGGCGCTAAGAACTTCGAGCCAGAACCAAGTAAGGGGTTCATAGACCCAATCCAGGCAAGTGTACTCCCTATTTTTAAAACTCATGTTTGAAATGCAAATATACCTGACTTTGATGAATTTATGTTAAAGGAATATTATCAGTTTCTACATAAAGTAATACTATGGTATTTTTCTTTGATCTTCTGAATTAACCACATGTTAAAAGAAGCCCTGCTATTTCATGATGTCTGGCTAATTGACTTAAAATGCATGAAATTTGGTTAATTGCTGACGTGCATGAGATTTGATATTTGCAAGTTCTAAGAAGTCCGGCTATTTCACGTTTAAAAGACCTCCGGCTTTATGATAAAAGACCTCCGGCCTTATAACAAAAGACCTCCTACTCTCTTTACGATAAAAGACCTCCGGCCTTTTGATAAAATGACCCCCAGCTTTTAAGACTTTGAAGGAAAGATTTCATGGTGACCGGTTGATTCTATAATTTGACTTCGGATTTTTGGGAAAGCATGATTTGCGGAACTAAGTGTTTGAATGGCCAAATAGCTATAGGCCTTAAATGTAGTCGTTTTAGATGGTCATGACTACGGACCTTAAATGTAGCCATTTTGGATGGTCATGACTGCGAACCTTAAATGTAGCATTTTAGATGGTCATGACTAGGACCTTAAATGTAGAGTTTTGGATGGTCATGACTACGGACCTTAAATGTAACGTTTTATGAGATTTGATCATTCAGAGGGTCGAGAGCTGCAGACCTTAAATGTAGCTGGTTTTTGACGGAAATAAATTTGGAAGCAGAAGCATGTTTTTGGAAATCAAATTGCATGAAAATGACTTTGGAATCTGTTGCATTGACTCCGGCTATGTTTTATGAAACTGCCTGCATATGCGCCTTTATTGCATTCTGTATGTTTACTGTTCGTGACTATGTATGATTAATGCATGAGTACCTTGCTGGGCTCTCTAGCTCACCCCTTCTATTTTTCAGATGACGGTGATGACGAGTTTATACCGGATGAAAAAGAATGAGGTCCAATGGACTAGATAGGCAAGATAGCTGGCCGGAATTTAAGTAGCGAAGAAGTAAAATTGATGTCTTCGCTTTTCATATTTTGGGAAGGATTTGTAAATTACCTCTGTTGCTAAAAGTTGATGAATATTAGTATACTTTCGTATGCTGTTATGGTTTGAGTGATTTGTGATTTCTAGTGGCATCTCAGTTTGTTTTCAGGACCTTCATGTCTGACCAACCTCGTCTTGGTCGGTCAAGAGAGAAACCACGACCCCCTAGCCGCCAACTCATGAGTTGGGCTTTATGCGATCTGTGCACCCGATGTATGCATATATAAAAGAAAAGGAAAAATTTTAAGTCCACCTTTTTTAACCAGAGTATATAATCGGTTTCGACCGACGGGCGGCCGCATGCGGTGGAATGTGGCCGGTCTGTCACAAATTTGACCTTCACTCCAAACCTTGAAATCCCTTTCCTTGGAGATACCTTCAGGAACACATGGTCACCCACATCGAACTCCAAATCAAATCTCCTATCAGCATAACTTTTCTGGCGACTCTTAACCTCGATCAACCGATCTCTAATAATTCTGATCTTCTCATAAACATCTTGAATAATGTCAAGACCTAGCAATTTATGATTATCGATCTCTTTCCAATTAATAGGAAACTTACATCTCCAATTATATAAAGCCTCGAATAGAGCCATCCCCATACTTAACTGATAGCTATTATTATACGCGAACTTGGTAAGTAGAAAATAACTATCCCAAGAGCCTTTCATCTCCAAAATCAATGCCCTTAATGTATCTTCCAAGATTCGGATAGTATTCTTGGATTAGCCATTCGTCTACAAACGAAAAGTTGAGCTGAACTTGAACTTAGTACCCGCTCTCATAAAACTTTAACATAAACCTTGGATCTCAATCTCATTCAATTGAAGCCGGAATACCATGCAGTATCACGATCCAATTGATGCATAGATGAGCGAGCTAATCTCTTGAATACGTGATCTAAATCGACAAGAAATGAGCAGATTTCGTCAATCTATCCACAATCACCCAAATGGTATCCATATTCTTCGCCGTCCTAGGCAATCCAGAGATTAAATCCATTGTTACGTACTCCCACTTCCAGCTAGGAATTGGCAAAGGATACAAAAAACATGGAGGCTTCTCATACTCCACTTTTACCTGCTAAAATACGATGCATCTAGCTACATGAATTGCAATCTCCCTTCTCATGTTCCGCTATCAAAAAGTCTTCTTCATGTCCTGATACATCTTATTCATGTTAGGATGAATCGCATACGTCAATCTGTGAGCTTCATTCAGAATTTCCCCTTCAACTCTTTAATATTTGGCACACAAATCAAATATCAAAAATAAAGGATTCCATTAGACCGAATACAAAAATCTGCACGTGACTCGCTATCTGGATCTCCCGTAATCTTCATCAGATACAGGTCGCTCATCTGATTCTCCTTATTCTTTCCTAGAATCTCCGACTATACTTGGAGATATGATAATATCATCCTCGAACCCTGGGAGTACAATCGAATCGTGCAATTTTTCATTCCATCCAGCATCTCCCATTTTTTAATTATCAAATAAGCTATTAAAACCGAAGACTTCCTACTCAAAGCATTAACAATAATATTCGCTTTTCCCAACTGATACTGAATCTTACAATCATAATCCTTCAGTAGGTCCACTCATCATTCCTGCTGCATATTCAATTCCTTTTGGAAGAACAAATATTTCAAGTTTTTATGATTGGAATGGATCATAAATTTCTCCACATATAGATAATGCCTCCAAATTTTTAATACAAAGATTACAACTGCTAACTCTAAATTATAGATGGGATAATTTTGCTCATGAATCTTCAATTACCTAGACCCATAAGCCACCACCTAGCCACGTTGTATCAAAACATAGCACAAACCTTTCTTAGAAGTATCATAGTATATCACAAATCCACCTAATCCAACAAGGATAAACAATATAGGCACTAACGTCAACCTCCTCTTCAACACCTAAAAACTAACCTCAAAATCCTCATGTTAGACAAACACTACCTTCTTTTGTGTCAATTTGGTCAGAAGCACTACAATCCTTGAGAAATTCTCCACGAACCTCCTATAATATCCCACTAGACTCAGGAAGCTCTGCACCTTAGCAACATTCATTGGTCTCTCCCAATTAGCCACTGCTTCTACTTTCTTCGGATTCACAGAGATGCCTCCTTTACAAACTATATGATTCCAAAAAAAAAAAAAATCTCCTCCAACCAAAATTCACACTTCTTCAGCTTTGCAAGCAGCTACTTCCCTCTCAATGTCTACAATGAAATCCTCAAATGAACCTCATATTCCTCAAACTCCTCAAATAAATTAGCATATCATCAATAAAAATCATCACAAACTAATCCAGGTATGATTGAAAGACTCGATTTATCAAATTCATTAAGGATGTCGATGCATTCGTCAATTCAAATGGTATCACCAAAAATTTATAATAATTATACTACGTCCTGAAAGTTGACTTGGAAATATCATCCCGCTTAATTCTTAACTCGTGGTACCATGAACGTAGATTAATCTTTAAGAAAATTTGAGCTTATTGTAGCTAATCGAACAAATCATCATTCCTCGAGAGAGGATACTTATTATTGATCATGATCTTATTCAGTTCACAATAATCCACTCACAATCTTATCAATCTATCTTTCTTCTTCACAAATAGAATGGGAGTACCCTATAGTGAAACACTTGGCCAAATAAATCCTTTCTCCATCAAATCCTATAACTACTACTTCAACTCAGATGGGGCCATCTTATATGGAGCCCTTGAAATCGGCAAAAATCCAGGTACAACATTAATAGCAAACTCAATCTCCCGCTTAGGAAGCAAATCGAGCAATTCCTCTAAAAATATCTTCAAATTCGTAGATGGCTAGAATTTCTCCTATTTCCATAAAATGACTTTTAAGTGTGACCATATATGCCAGATAAGTTTGACACCCATATCTGATTAGATAACTCGCATGCAATGTCAAGAATTAACCCCAAAACCTTTTTACTGATCCTTTCTTGGAATTTGAAAGACTCATATCGTGGAATACAAAATAGAACTGATTTACTAAAACAATCAACAATAACATGATAACATGCCAGGCAATCCATTTCCAAAATCATATTAAAGTTCAGCATATCAAACAAAATCAGATTTGCTAATAACTCATGGCCATAAATCTAAATCGGACATTAAGGGTACACAATGTCTGCCAATAGAGACTTACCCACCATGGTAGACACCATCAACTCACAATCTAGAGATTAGGGAGGCACACACAATTTGCATACAAATTTAGGGGATGCAAAAGAGTGTATAGTCTTGGGATCAACCAAAACATGTGCCAATGAATCAAAGATTTGAAGATTATCTTCCATGACTGAAGGATCGGCTCTAGCATCACGAAGTTGTCTCTACAAATGTCCTGCCTGGAATATCTAATCTCTCATCTGAATGCTTTGGGTTTGGATAGTCCTTAAACAAGTGGCATGCTTGAACGTAATTGAAACAAGCCCCACTCTGATGATAACAAGTTCGTCCCGTTTTATTCTTCCCACAAAATTTGAAGGAAAATCTCGTGAACTGAAACTATAGAGGAAAAGACTATTATTCGACTAACTTTACTTTATCCTAGAATGACTTTTCTTTATCTCAACCTCTAGGCATCAAACAAGATATCTAGCAAAAAACTCCACCCTTTAAGCTCTAGCCTCAATACTCTAACTTCTTTTGAAAATACTTTTTCTAAAACTATTCTTACTTGATCAACAAGGCCCGGTCCAACACCTCACTATAAGTATGCAATCTAAGTGGTGCCAACTACTTTCAAATCAAATCTTGAAGCACTTACAAAAATTTTTGAGCCCTCAAGGACTCATTGGTAACTAAATGGGGAACAAATTGGGATAGATCCAAATATTACGCGTCATACTCAGCTACCGACCGGTTCCCTTGCTGCAGCCTACCAAGCTCAACTCTCTTGACTTTTCGGATGCTTGATGGAAAATATTTCTTCGAAAATGCCTCCCAAAAGATCTCCCAAGTGATCTCCTCATTGTCCTGGCCCAAGATATGGTGCTGGGAGTCCAACCATCTTATAACATCGTCATCCAACCAATACATGGCAAACCTTACTTTGTCCTCCTTTGGGCAATTGGTGACTTTGAAGACTATCTCCACCTTCTTCAACCAATTCTCTGTTGTGATGGTATCAAACTCTCTTAGAAACTCTGGAACATGCTCGCCTTTGAATCGGTCAGAGGGCATCCAGCGCTGATCCTAGTCGACCATTCTTCTCAAAGCAAATATATCCTAATTCTACTGTTAGATCATCCTACCCATCACATCACTTATGTGACCCATCATAGCCACATAATCATCTCCACGACTAGAGGTCGATCTCCTAGCCCTAGTATTCTCCCAACTTGCAACTGATCTTCTGACCCTGGCATCTTCTCAACTTTATATTAACCTTCTATTCCTAATCTCATCCTCCTAACTTGGGAATAATCTCTGACTCCTAAAATCTCTATGATCTACCATAATATTTGCCTATTCTACAAAAGATTTGATCAATGATCTTCCCAAAATTGATCAAAAATACTTTCCATTGTGACTTTTTTTGATACCATTTCTTTCACAAATTAGGACCAAGCAAATCAAATAATTAAATAAGTCCCAAATAATAAATAAATAAATTTCAAATTAGGTATAACAAATCAAACATACATAGGACCCAAAATATAAGCCGCACAAAATCTCATCGGATAACCATCCGAATAATATAACATGATGTGCTCCAAACAGTCGTAAGAAAAAATATCCAAAAGACAACAAGTCATCGACAAAATAAAATAAATCCATGTGTCCTCAATACATAGTCCAAGGGTCTACATTCGCCCACTCTAAATCTAAAGACAGCCCAATTGAAAATATAATACTGTATTGAATCTTGTTCTACTCCTACAATGAATCTGAGCCTCTACTATGAAGGGATAAAATACACAATATGAGTTCCAAAGCTCAACAAGTATCATTTATAAAACAAACATGTCCAATAAATCAGAGAAAGAAGTTCAAAATAAATGTCAAATCAGATGATAGATATAAATCTAAATCTCCAATATCAAAATTCAATCATCAAATACAAGACAAAATCCAATATCAAAATTGAATAATAGTTTTGTATTCAAATCATAAGTCAAATCCAAAATAAATATCTAATCAGAAAAATAATCCTCTTAGGATGTGTGTATATATATATATATCAAAAGTCCAATCCAATATCTAATTCAATGCCCAATCAGATCATGATTCAAGATAAAATCAAATAGTTAGATGACCCAATCACATGCGTAGAAGTAGAAGCAATACCGTAAATAGATAATCCAAAATCTAGATTAAAATATATTATCAAGATCAAATGTACAAGATATATTAAAATTCATTTGTAGGCGAAATCGGCATATCCAAAATTCAAGTCCAAATCAAAATCTTAGTACAAATCCATACATAAATGCAAATGATGCACCAAATTTGACTTCCGATTATTTAAAGATTAACTTGATGAACGGTTACAAATATTTTCAGTAATTTTAGGCCAAATTAAATATAATTTAAGTTACCATACTTGGCCATCAATATACTCTATCTCCCATAGGTAAGGTTTCTCACTATATTTTGTCACTCGGTATAATTCTCACTATATTTGGTGGATATATTAGAGCATCCAAATATATAATAAATTCTAATTAAATATATAAAGGGATAGGTCACTACATCTAAACATTCCCTACTAACGGAAAGAAATTTTTAATAATAAATATATTTCTATCGAGAGTTGACTAAAATATCCAATGACAAATTAAAGGTAATGACCACAGCCTCGACATATGCATATAAAAATGTGCAACCCATATAATATTTCATACACATTTTTATAAAATATATAGATATAAGAATACACGGTATCTAATATTTATCTATTTTTTTATAAAATTATAAACCCTTCAAATACTAACCGAACTAGAACAAATCTCTAAAACAATTGATAAAACTATCATGCATACACAAGAAGAAAAAACGGGCTAATTAAAAATGTATGCATGAATTTAAAACCTCTAAATCAAAACAAAACATTATCAGATGCATAATCATACAAAGGATATGATTAAAGGATATTTGTCTTAACTTTATACCAAACAAATCTAATGAAATAATACTCGGAAGAACCCGAATGGTACCTTCTCTCTCTTCCATGTTCTCTCTCCCTTTCCTCCTCCTCATGTGAAATGAGGAATCCCAACCGGCGTGCACCTTTTGTACCCAACCAGCGCTCGAACACGCGTCAGGCGTGCATCATGTATTGTACCGCCAAATCAAATATCCTTTAGAATTTTATAATATAATTACTTTAAAATACATCTAATTAATTCAAAAATTACAACTGATATCAAAATCATACAGATAGGGATCCGGGGTATTTCATGTTGCTTATGCATTATTATGCAAGCACTACACCACACGTGAAGTATAGATATGTGTGTGTCGACCATTGCACATATGCTAGTATTTGAAAAATACCAAAATGTCTCTCCCGTGCAAAATATATAAATACCTCCCATCCATTTATTCACCCAAGCTTTCTCAAACCTTCATTCTTAATTTTTTAAGTGATCTAATAATTTACCTATTGTTGTTTATTTATTATAAATTGGAAATTATTTTTATGCGTATAACATTAAGTAATTTTATATAATTTTATTATGATCCATAATTTGCGTACATTGGTGGCAAATAAGATTGGGATAAAATATGCCAAATTCTAGACCATAAAAATTCTTTCACCTAATATAATTATCCTAATGTTTTTAAAATACCAAAATGTTCAAAGGTGATTAAAACTAAATTTGTCAAGATGTATCGGCCAACTCTAAAAGATGATGACTCTCATCTTTTTAACAATTAAAGAAGATTTAATTTTTAAATAATAAAGGTAAAATTAAAAATTTTCTTTAACTAATGATATTTGATCATCACAAATAATATTTTATATATTTGCATGACACACTCCAGATTTATGAAATATAGGAATTATATAAAAAAATAATTAATTTTAAAGCTTTTGAGTATCCACCTACAACTTTTAGAATTGTAAAAATAACAAATACTGTTATAAATAAATGCATAATTTTAAATAAGACTTTTCTATTATTTTTATAATACTTCAAATAAAAATAATATGAACTTTACTTAAATTATGGTTTTCTCTGATTCTTAATGAAGAATTGTTTCATATAAAATATGCATGTCATGTAATTGAATGTATGTTAAGAATATTTTACTTTTTTGTTTTTGTGTATATAGAGATATTAAAAAATATTGTTCAGTACATTTGAACACTTTACTTTTTTTTTTTTTAGTAAATAAGTAAAGATGTATTTACGTAAAAAGAAAAGTACAAGAACTATATTCTTACTCTAAGTATTTTGCCGACTTAGAGGAAGAACACGACGTTTAGAGCATACCCTGATCACCACCATGAACCAAATTATGAGACCGAAGAAAATTTACAATAGAGAAAACACCTTGCAAGAAAACCAAAAACAAACCGGTCACAAATCAGGAGACCGGAGAAAATTTACCAAAAAAAAAGAAAAAAACCCGGCAAGAGAAACCACAGCTCTGACCGGCCACTTGCTCACGCCAAATCCAAATCAGACAGCAAGCCAGTTGAGGCTCAGAAGAACTTTGCGCATACCAAGGCATACATTTGGAGCAACTGCGAATGATAATAGATGGCACCACTTACTATAACTTCACGATTCAAATGCTGGTCATAACGTATCATTTTCAAAATATTCTAACCATCTTTCACAATGTAACACATTCCATCAATAAACTTTATTACAGAGATAGATTGAAAGATAGTAGAAATGATAAAATAATTTTTTAGAAGCTTTAATTTTTCTATTAGTAAATTTGCATGTACATATTATACGCTATCCAATTTACTTCTGAATTAATTGTTGTCATTTAGTGATGATTTCCCTCTATAAAAACAAGATTAGAATTTTAAAATATCAAACAAATAATGCAAAAAAATAAGAATATGAAATAAATTTAAAATTTTAATTATATATATTAAATATGAATATTTGCTAATACTACATAAATAAAATTTACAAGAATATTCACTCCTGCATGAATGAGGCGAGGTGTTCATCTTCCTTCGATTTTTTAAAGCTTTATGAATGAGCGAGATATTGAAGAAGTGAAATAACACATATAATACGACCTAATTACGACTTGTAAGCACCTCAAGAGTAGTTGTCCATTCCGGTCATCAAAGCCAAAAGTAATGGCAGCTGTGATCATATTTTTAATTCGTATGCAAATTATCATGGATAATAATCCGTTAACCGGCTGAGAGGCAGATGGCTGATTAATCAACATTGACCGACCAAGAAGCAAATGGCCAAGGAGGAAATTGGCAGGTGCGCAGATTTGCCGGTTAGACCATTTTTCCAGGTTGGGCAAAATGGCCAGTTGCACAAAGGAGCCGGTCGCAGGTTGTGACGGAACGGATCCTTATCTTACAAAGACCTTTTATCAAAAAACAAGCAAAACTAAATTTACAAAATTCATAGAAATTTTGGTAGAGTTTTCTCTATAATTGGACTGAAACCAAAATGACAAGCTATATAATTTATACCTATACAAACATATAACTGATCCAATACCATAAATTCGCCTACAACACATATACACAGGACCACAGACGGCCATATCTTTCATGACTCAAATATAATCCTATCCACTAAATCCAAAAATATATAAGAGATGCCGTTTAGGATCTATACATATCCAAAATAAAATAGCGGAAGTCGTACTACAAACTAGTGGAAACATAAATCCCTATTTATATCATGTACACATCATACAAGCCTTATACAAAATCCATACACATAAACCCATATACAAAATCAGATAATTACATCCAACTAGTTTCCTTCCAAGGTCTCTAAAAATGATTTTAGGTCTTCAAGATCAGTAGGCTAAGCTTTAACTATTCCTTCTTGTCCGGTATTAACTCTACGGTCTCATCAGAAGAAAAACAGTAAAATAGTGAGTCAAAACCCAATAGTGTACCATAAAACATGCAAGTGATATGCTTTCATGCAGAACAAAAGCCATGATAATATCAGAATCTATAGAACATATATTCAATATAACAGAATTCATAATAATATCAAAAGAATGAAAGTGTCCATGTAAACATAAAGAAAACATAATTTAGTTTAAACATGTATCAGAATTCATAAAACAGTTCCGAATCTTATTTTCTTCTCAGAATTTATAGTTTGATATTCTGGGGATCCATTCAGTGTAATCGAGGATAGATTGTATTCAATCCATATAATCAAAGGCCGATGGTTTGATAATTCGATGATTCAATTGTTCGATGGTTCGATAACATATCCTCGATTACCGCCATTACTTATCCTTTGTTCAAATTCCATAATCAATTTTAACATATTTAAAAGCCAAGTTTAAATCTTATTTAATTACTCTTTCAGACAATTTCAGGAGGCTTCCATAGTTTGATGACACAGTTCCATACAGAGTTGTTGGATACCAATCATTTAATAAACTTTATCAAAGCAACAATTAACATTTAAAACCATCAAAATTCCAAATTTCTAATACGATTTTCCAAATTTTCATGTTATGGTTTCAAGCAAAATTTTCAACAATAAACGGACACAAAATATGGGTCAAATTACAAAATCGATGTTATAATTCATAATACATACAAATAGCATGAATTAAACCCAATTTACACCTCAATTTCGAGCTAGGGTTTACGAAACCCTGTCCAAATGTGAAACAAAAACAAAACGTGAGCCAAATCATGAAATCGGAGTCATGAGTCAATATATACATATATAAACAAGAAGATTAAAACAAAATCCTCAAATTTTTGAGTTAGGGTTTCGGTGAAACTGTCCGGACACGAAACGAACATGAAATGTGAACCAATTCATGAAATCGAAACAACAATGCATGATAATCATGTATAAATATCAAATTTAGTTGTATATCTATCAGAAACTTACAATAATCGTGATGAATCATGAGGGGCGAGAATTTTAGAGTGTAAAAATAGAAATGGAGAAATCCAAATGCGGTAAAAACGAAGAACCAAGTTAGAGATACACTTGCCTTAGCCCGAGCTACCGTTTTTCTTACTTGGATCGGAATAGAACGGCCAAAATCTCTCTTCTTCTTCCCTTTTCTCCTCTCCCTTCTTCACTACCCTTTGTTCGTGCTCTACCAAACCCTCCCCCAACTCCCCTTTTTATAAACGAAATGAGAGTCGGTGACTGAAAATCAAGCCTGCGCTCGAGAGCGCTACAGGTGCGCGGCGAGCGCAGGATCCCTACAGGGGTCGCGCTCAAACGTATCAGGCGCCTGGCGAGCATGCCCTTGCTGGATTTTGGCGCCTACTGCTGTGCTCGAGCACGGAGCAGGCGTCGTGCTGCTGCTTGCTGAACTAAGGAAATTTTTTCACTTTTCTCAATTTTACTTATCCCAAACTTAATTATACCAATTTGATTACTAAAATTATTATGTTTTGAGAACTCGGGTCGCCACATTTTCTTCCACTTATAGAAATTTCATCCTCAAAATTTGACAAACTCTAAATTTATTTAAATCAATGGAATCTTCCAAACGTTCTCAAATCATTTTCAAATTAAAACAGTTATTCTAAAACCTTAAATCTTCAATTTGTTCCAAATCTTTAGTACCTGACTCGTTCTATGCTCATCTAAATTCATCAAGTCCGAAGGCAAACCCAATTCATTAACTATTTTTCCCGACTTGGTTCTAGGCCTCAAACGAGAAAAAGGTTTTACTTCCTTCAAGTAAAACCTCGAGATTGAGCATTTCCTCTAAACATAGGCTCTCAATATTTCCGCTGCACACCCTAATCAAATCATTTAACTCTAAATCGTCCGATTACAATTTACTATCACAACAAATTCGACCCAATATTCAATCCTTTTATCAAGTTCAACTAAGATTCTACCATGAACCTTAAATCAAGATCAGACTTTCAAGATAGGGTACTCTACATTCTCCTCATTTTGTTAGCATGTTATCAAATTAACATTTCCTTAAGATTCATTTCCTCTCCTAAATATCCAACTTATGTAGTAACTATGATTAAAATTTGACTTTAAGATATCCATATTATGAAAATAATTTTCTAGATCCTTAATTCACCACAAAACTAAAAATCTTAACTATAGTAGTCACCATAAATTTGATAAAGTTTTAGATCGTTGCCCAAAATTCTCAAGACCTTAACAATTAGTAACCTCACGATTTCAAAACCCTTACACTAAGCAAATTTTACATCTTGTTGGTATATCGAGGAGCCAATTATTTAAACCTGAATACGTCCTCCGTAAAATCAAGATTAGTGGGTTGTTTTGATATCAATCCAAAGGGGCTTTTCAACTTATGAATACCACATCCTATTTCCCAAGCATTGGAACCTGCTCACAATCTATCTTTCACATTTCTTGCAAAGCACCGAAGGCATATCAAGTACAAAGATCCCTAAGCTTCAATCGCCTATACTAAGTTTGCTTCCTTAGTAATATCAGGGTCTATCTTCACAATCCTTAAATAGATTAATCCACTTTTAGTCTCCCAATGTTACCTCTCCGTCATAACATAACTATTTTAATCTTTAAAATTATTAGGTCAAAATTATCTTTGAGGTAACTCCACAAATTCTCAAATGGAAACCTTTGATATCAACTATCAATCTTATCGTTTACCTTCCTCGAAAGATATCGAGATCCACCTATTATAGCTCTTAACTCTTTAGATTCTCAAAATATTAATTTCTCCCAAAGTATTATCCATAAGTCATCAAGGCAAAGACCTCACACAGGGCCTCAATCACGGATGAAACAATTTCAAACCATAGACTCCTCCCACTTCGCTTTTGGGTGGTTACCTAAAATAACAAAATTCCAATCTTCCTCAAAAGCATTTAATAACTCTTACTTCCCAAAGGTCTCATAGTATTCTTGACAACACTCCAAACACTGCTCCTTTAATTCCACATATATTTCATAAAGATAATACCGATTCTATTTCATCTCCAAATCATCCATTCCTCTTATCTACTATGTTGACCAAATTAACCGAATATTTTTCTCCTTCTAACAATACACAAACCATCATCTCCTCAACTTGGCATTCGATTATCAATTATCTATGCTCCACAAAACTCATAAAAGGGCACATAGGTACAACTATAGATCAGTCAAGAGTCATTCAGGATGAGGGGGCACATCATGCAATTTATGGAGAGTTTTAGAAAATACATAACTCCCAAATTGATTTAAAATATAAATTAGAATTCCACAAATAAGAAAATACCTCCATCCGCCTTTTAGGGGTGTCTCAGGGTCTCGTACTGTCACTGTGGATGCTCTAGCCGCTACGGCCAACTTTTTTACTTTCGACCTTTTTGGTAACGGATAATCTTTTATCAAGTGACCCAACTTTCCACAATTATAATATGCCCCCATTGTTTTATAATAAGGTTTTCCGATGTGCTTTCTCCCACAATATGTACACTTAGCAGCTGATACCTAAGAGCTAGTCACTAGTAAAACTTCAATAGCGCTCTTCCCTACATCTACTGTTCTTGCTTTCTTGGATGACCGAGATGGTTCTACATTTAGTTCCATACTAAGACTCACCCGGCTAGCAGCTCTTTTTGCAATGAATTTCTATGTTTCCATTTTCTTCTCATAAATTACCACCCTATCTAGAATATCAACATTAGTTTGGAGCTTCAAGATCGACAGTGACTTCCTAATATCGTCCCGTAACCTTTACTAAAAATTCTTTGCTTTCCTTATCTCGTCCTCTACATAAAAAGGTGTGAAATGGGACAACTCAATAAACTTAGTGTTATACTCCGTCACTATCATATTTCCCTATCTCAACCTCATAAACTCCTGCTCCTTTTGATCTTGGAGGTTGGACGGAAAATATTTTTCCATGAACGCATCCTCAAACATCTCCCATGTGATCTCGTCATCAGGCACTCCTAACACCCTCTTCTTCATAATCCATCAACTGTCGGCTTCACCTTCTAACTTGTATACTGCAAAACTGACATTATCCTGATCAGTGCACCAAATAACAGTAAAAATCTTCTTCATCCTTTTAATCCACACATCCGCTTCCACAGGATCCGACTTTCCCAAAATGCGCAGTGCTCGCTCCGCTGTGAATCAATCGTACATCGTCGAAGTTGGGTTTATCGGAACTGGCTCAGGTGCAAGGACCAGAGCTATATGACGCTGCTCCACAGATTCAACCACATTCGTCATCCTTTCCAGCAAATCCACGTACGCAACTTCTCAATCGTAGAGAGTGCTAACACCCCCACGATTATTTCTTCTACTCTGTCTACTTGCCATGGTATATCCTATAACCAAAAATATTATAGTTTTAATAAACCTCGAGATATTCGATGACGGGGAGGGCTAAAATTGATCAAGTTACTTCAACAGAATTCCTAAGTTCAGTCCGCAAGGATTTCGTTTAATCTTATCTATTCCTTATCTTGTCTCAATCCTAAAACAAATTATAACCTAAACCTGAAACCTAAGTCAATCAATCGAGGCCTAAGATCAATATCAATCAGCTGAATCACTATGTCCTAACTCAGATCAATTCTAACTTATGAAAGTTAGAACATCTAAGACTTTCCAATCTAACCCAATCATTCAAGACCTTTATCTTCCTATTCGATCAATCATAATCGTTTACTAAACTTTTACATATGATTCAAATCAAATTCTAAGGTATCTCATCTCTCTCATATCAATTATGACAAAACGGATCCTTATCCTACAAAGACATTCCGTCGAAAAATAAATAAAACTAAAATTTATAAAATTCACAGAAATTTTTGGCAGAGTTTCCTCGCAATTGGACTGAAACAAAAATTATAACCTGTATAATTTATCTCTGTACAAGCACACAACTGATCCAATACAATAAATTTACCTACAATACATATACATAGGACCGCAGATGGCCATATCTTTCATGGCTCAAATATAATCCTATCCACTAAATCCAAAAATATATAAGAGATGCCGTCTAGGATCTATACATATCCAAAATAAAATAGCAAAAGTAGTACTATAAACTTGCGGAAGCATAAATCCCTGTTTATATCATGTACACATCATACAAGCCTTATACAAAATCCATACACGTAAACCCATATACAAAAATTGGATAATTATATCCAACTAGTTTCCTTCCAAGGTCTCCAAAAATGACTTCAGGTCTTCAAGATTAGTAGGTTAAGCTTTAACTATTCCTTCTTGTCTGGTACCAAATCTACGGTCCCATCTAGAGAGGAAAAATAGTAAAACAGTGAGCCGAAATCCAATAGTGTGCCATAAAACATACAAGTGATATGCTTTCATGCAGAACAAAAGCCACGATAACATCAGAAGCTATGGAACATATATTCAATATAACAAAATTCATGATAATATTAGAAGAATGAAAATGTCCATGTAAACAGGAAGAAAACATAATTTCATTTAAACATATATCAGAATTTATAAAACAGTTCCAAATCTTATTTTATTCTTAGAATTTCTAGTTTGAAATTCTAGGGACCCATTCAATATAATCAAGGATAGATTTTGTTTAATCCATACAATCAAAGGCCGATAGTTCGATAGTTTGCTGATTTGATAGTTTGATGGTTTGATAACATATCCTCGATTACCACCATTACTTATCCTTTGTTCAAATTCTATAATCAATTTTAACATATTTCAAAGCCAAGTTTAAATCTTATTCAATTACTCTTTCAGACAATTTCAGGAGGCTTCCATAGTTCGATGACACAGTTCCATATAGAGTTGTTGGATACCAATCATTCAATAAACTTTATCAAAGCAACAATTAACATTTAAAACCATCAAAATTCCAAATTTCTAACATGATTTTCCAAATTTTTGTGTCATGGTTTCGAGCAAAATTTTCAATAATTAATGGACACAAAATATGGGTCAAATTACAAAATCGATGTTATAATTCATAATACATACAAATAGCATGAATTAAACCCAATTTACACCTCAATTTCGAGCTAGGGTTTACGATATGCTGTCCGAATGTGAAACAAAAACAAAACATGAGCCAAATCATGAAATCAGAGTCATGAGTCAATATATACATATATAAACATGAAGATTAAACCAAAATCCTCAAATTTTTGAGTTAGCGTTTCGGTGAAACTATCCGGACACGAAACGGACGTGAAATGTGAACCAATTCATGAAATCGAAACCACAACGCATGATGATCATATATAAATATCAAGTTCAGCTGTATATCTATCAAGAACTTACAATAATCGCGATAAATCATGAGGGGCGAGAATTTTAGAGCGTAAAAATAGAAATGGAGAAATCCAAATGTGGTAAAAATGAAGAACAAAGTTAGAGATACACTTGTCTTAACTCGAGCTACCGTTTTTCTTACTTGGATAGGAATAGAACGGCTATAATCTCTCTTCTTCTTCCCTTTTCTCCTCTCCCTTCTTTGCTGCCCTTTGTTCGTGCTCTGCCAAACCCTCCCCCAACTCCCCTTTTTATAAATGAAATGAGGGTCGGTGGATAAAAATCAAGCCTACGCTCGAACACGCGGCATGCGTAGGGTGATCATAAGGTCCCTGCTGGGGCCATGATCGAGCGAGTCAGGTGCACCCGGCGAGCAAGCCCTTGCTGGATTTTGGCGCCTACTGCCGCACTCAAGCGTGCGGTAGGCGCCGTGTTGCTACTTGTTGAACTAAGAAAATTTTTTCACTTTTCTCAAGTTTACTTATGTTAAACTTAATTATACCAATTCAATTACTAAAATTACTATATTTTAGAAACTCGGGTCGTCACACAGGTTTTGGTCAACGCATTGATTTGCTAAAGATGGGAGGCTGGCTGAAGGTGTGAGGATTTACTTTTGGTGTGAATTTGCCAATCACTAGATTGACTTGCAACTGAGACAAATTAGCCGGTCAACGCATTGACCGGCCAAGGTTGCAAATAAAAGCGGGCGCAAGAGCACTTTGATGATTTGGAGCAAAATGCTCGGCCAACGTCTATTGACCCGTTAATTGAGTTTTTGCCCGACTGTTGAAGGTGGGCAAAACTTTCGATTGTATGGAAAATGGCTGAGGTGAATAGTAATGCCCGAGGTGCAGACAAGGGATAAGGCCTAAGGATGCTGCTGAAGGTAACGGCCGAGGACATGGGATAATGTCCAAGTCATTGTTATTACTCGGAGACATCAAGGAATGCCCGAGAACTCTATGATGGCTAATGGCACAAAGAACAGCTGATGGTTTGTGGACTTGAGAGCAGCAAAGACTAAGGACATCATGGCAGCTAACGTAATAGACAATTGGCATTGCAGGCTTTGAAGAATAGGTAGCAAACCTACAGTACATGCACCGTCTGTGCAGGTGATAGGTTGCAGAGTTGGTGGGCAAAGTTGGTGGCTGATTGCAAAGCTAGTGGCAAGCGTTTCTCTACACACAACCTACTATTGGTAGATGGTATCTAGGCAGGATCATTATATACATGCATGTTGGGCATGCGGTGAGGTATATCAAAAACCGTGAGAGACAAAGTCTAGAGAGGCGGTCAAGTTTTTAGAGGTAAAGTTCACACCGGTGAAGTTTAGGAGTGTGTGAAAAGAAAAGAGAAGAGTGCACCACCAGTGAGGAAGAAAGGAAAAAAATAGAGAGTGAGAAGAATGAGAGTTTTCTTATTTACTCTGGAGAGGTTTTTATTTGTCAATCTCGATGTGTAGCCGATACTCCATATCGGGGGGGTTTTGTAGCCATCTTTCACATAGGAAACTTGTTGTGGATTTTATATTTCATGGTTTTTTTCCTTCTATTTTAAAAGATTTTCACGTAAAATCTTGTGCGTTCTCCCCTTTCCTCCCATATTGAGTGTTTGTGTGCATTCTGTCAGATCAACCATTTTTTTCCCAACAAATGGTATCAAAGAAAGGTTGTAAATCGTTGGTTGGATGGCATCATTCGATATGGAGTAGTTCAATGGGTAAAATAATTTTATTCTTTGGTAGAAAATGGCAAGGAATATTTTGATCCGGGAAGGGACGGTAAAGGCTCTTCAAAAAATGGAGGAGAAGCCAGAAAACCTGACCAATGATAAATGGAAAGACAAAAGGGATCATACCAACTATACCATAAAGTTGTGTTTGGCGAACAACACGTTTCTAGGAGGTTTTCAGTCTGTCAAACCCGATGGAGGTTTGGAAGAAATTTGAGAGCCAATATAAGTCCAAGTTCTTGATAACCAAGATGCATGTAAAGAAGCAGTTCTATAGCCTACTATTGTTTGAAGATGAGTGCTTTGAGAAGCACTTAGACAAGTTCAACTCGGCTAGTGATGCAGATGTCTGCCCTTAATGAAGAGACCAAGGATAAAGATAAAGCGTTAGTGTTGCTGGCATCCTTGTCGATCTCGTACGATTATATTGTCATGACATTACTGTTCAAAAAGGACACGCTGAGACTGGACGATGTCATAACATTCTGGTAATAAATAAATTCAAGGTGGAAGGAAAGCGGTGAGGCCTCAAGCTCTCGACCAAGTCTACTTGTGGCAACCAGCAGTTGGGGATGAGAAAAATCGAGGGAACGAGGCAGAGATAGCAAAATGGAGAGCAACAACAGCCGGAGCAAGCTTGAGGAGAGGAGTTGCTTCCTCTGTGACAAGAAAATTCACATAAAATGGGATTGCCTATAGAGAAAACAAGAGAAGGAGGGTAGAAGCGACTGTTAGGAGAAAAAAGATCACACTAATGACCAGAAGAATATGACTTTCTATGGAGACCTCCTGGTTGTCCACGCAGGGAAAGTACGGAGCCTACCGTGCCACGAGATGAGTTGGGTGATGGACAGTGGGGTTTCACACCATGCGACACCGAGGAAGTCCCACTTTACGAGTTATATACTTGTTGGCCATGGGGTATTAAGATAGGTAATGGTGGCTCATCGAGGGTTGCTAGCGTAGGGCATGTTTGCTTGAGGACAAGCAATGGGAACAAGCCCGTGTTAAAAGGCGTATGACATGGCCCAAATCCGAGGTTGAATGTGATTTCAACCAAGAGCTTGTGAGGAAGGCTTTAAGACGGTGTTTGGTGACGGCTAGTGGAAACTCACCAAAGGCGCCTCAATTATGACAATGGAAAGTATGATATCATGGCGGTACCTGATGAAGGCCTGTATTGCCAAGGAAAGTACCAAGGTGACCAAAGGAAGTATTGGTCAAGGTTGCCAAGGTGGAATATAAGGAAGAATGATACGACTACAATAAAGGAGTTGAAGGGGAGTGGGATTGCTCCAAAACGAAAGAAGGTGTCATTCAATCTTGTGGAGGCCAACATTAGAGTCCCAATTGAGGGGAAGCTGCCAAAAGGAGATGACGGTCACCAGGTAAAGGCGAAGGTTTTCCCCACAAGGTTGTGAGGGAAAATTTATTAGGTTTGGTCACTCCCTTGTGGGGTAACTCAACAAATAGGAATACCATTAGTGAATTTTCAAGAGCAAATTATATCGGAGTGGAAATTCGAAGAAGGCTGACCGGTCAACGGAGGTTGACTGGCCGAGAGGCAGATGGTGGGTCAATGGACATTAACTGATCAATAAGCAAATGGCCAAGGAGGAAATTGGCAAGTGCGCATATTTGCTAGTTAGGCCATTTTGCCAAGTTGGGCAAAATGGCCGGTTGCACAAAAGAGTCGGTCGCAGGTTCCAGTCAACGCATTAACCGGTTAAAGATGGGTGGCCGACTAAAGGTGTGATGATTTGCCTTTGGTGTGAAATTATCGGACAATGGATTGACTAGCAACTGAGGCAAATTGGCCGATCAACGCATTGACCGGCTAAGGTTGCAAATGAAGGCACCCGCAGGAGCACTTTGATGATTTGAAGCAAAATGCCCGGTCAACATCTGTTAACCGGCTAATTGAGTTTTTCCTCGGCTGTTGAAGGCGGGCAAAACTTTCAGTTTAATGGAAAATGGCTGAGGTGAATGGTAATGCCTGAGGTGCAGACACGGGATAAGGCCTCAGGATGCTGCTGAAGATAATGGCGGAGGACATGGGATGATGTCCAAGTCGTTGTTATTGCCTGAAAATATCAAGGAACGCCCGAGAACTCCGTGATGGCCAAGGGCATAAGGAACGGCTGATAGTCCACGAACTTGAGGGCAGTTAGGACCGAGGATATCGTGGCAGCTGACATAGCAGACAGTTGACTTTACAGAGTAGGTAGTAGACCTACAATGTGTGTGCCATCTGTGCAGGTAGTAGGTTGTAGAGTTGGTAGAAAAAATTGGTATCAAGTTGCAAAGCTAGTAGTAGGCATTTCTCCACACGTAACCTGCCTATTGGTAGATGGTCTCCATGCAGAATCATTATATATATGCATGCTAGGCATGTGGTGTGGTATACTGTGAAACTATGAGAGACAAATTCTAGAGAAGCGGTCAAGTCTCCAGAGGTGAAGCTCACAGCAATGAAGTTCAGGAGTGTGTGAAAAGAAAAGAGAGGAGTGCACCACCAATGAGGAAGAAGAGAGAAAAATAGAGTGTGAGAAGAATGGGAGTTTCCTTATTTACTCTGGAGAGGTTTTTCTTTGTTCATCTTGGTGTGTAGCAAATATTTCATCTCGGGGGATTTTCGTAACCATCTTTCACATAGTGGATTTGTTGTGGACTCTGTATCCCACGATTTTTTTTCTTCGGTTTGAGAAGGGGTTTCCACGTAAAATCTTGTGCATTCTCTCCTTTCCCCCATATTGAGTGTTTGTGTGCATTCTGTCCAATCAACCATTTTGCACCCCAACAGAACTACTGCATTACTTGTACTCAAACCACTTTGTCAATTCCAAGGAATTCAAGTTTAAGTTGGGGTGCTGAAAGGCTAAAGGGTATATATTATCTATACTAGAGAAGCTTCTCTAGTATAAGTTTTAGCTCTGCCTATAATAACTATCATTGGAATCTGCCTTCAGTGGTGAGTGTTGAAAAGAAGATGAAAAGAGAAGCATGATGTCACCCGAAACCAACGCTAATCTTTTTGTAAGATTAGTTAGACAATATACATATTGCAATATCCAACAATTTTGAGCAGCATCAACAATCTCAGTATCAAAACAAGGAGGAAGGCGGTGACAAAAGGCCGAGGTGAGAAGGGAGAGAGATATGTGGCCGAGGTGTGAAGGAAGAAGATGGGCGTAACTTAATTATTCAATTCATTGTTTGATACAGTAAAAAGTACACAATCCTCCTGGCTTTATAATACAAAACAGGTAGGAGAAATAAAGGAAACAAAAGAAAAAGAGGAAAGAAAATAAAAAGGAAATACAAAAGATGGAAGAAAAAAATACACAGATATATTCCCAAATATATTTTCTAATTATGCTGTATTTTCTAATACCCCTACAAGGTGGAGCATATATATTAATTATGCCCAGCTTGGATAAGTAGATCTTCAAACGGTGTGATGTTAGTATTTTGGTAAACATGTCTGCAAGTTGATTGTGACTGGTCATGTGGTGAGTGCGAACACTCTAGTCTTGAATCTTGTCGCGAACCAAAAGACAATCCAACTCAATATGCTTGGTACATTCATGGAAAACAGGATTGGCGGATATGTGGAGAGCAGCTTGATTGTCGCAATAGAGGTCAACAGCGTGAGAGTGTGGTACCCACAAATCAAGTAGGATATAACGGAGCCAAGATAGTTCACAGCAAGTGGTAGCCATGGATCAATACTCTGCTTCCCCGGAAGAGCGAGAGACCACTGTTTGTTTCTTGCACTTTCAGGAAATAAGAGAATTCCCAATAAAAATACAGTAGCCGATGATGGATCTTCTAGTGTCTGGACAGGAAGCCCAATCTGCATCACAAAAAGCTCAAAGTTGAATGTTAGAAGTGAAAGAGAATAATATGCTTTGTCCCGAATTTTATTTAAGGTATCGCAGCACTTGATAGGCAGCATTCATGTGACTAGAGGTCGGTCGAGTCATGAATTGACTCAAAATGTGGACCGCATAACATATATCGGGCCTTGTCACTGTTAGATAGAGGAGCCTTCCAATAAGTCTGCGGTAGACGCTAGAATCTTATAAAACGGTTTCGGTCTCTTTACTCAACTTCACATTTTGGTCCATTGGAAGTTTAAGGGGTTTGGAACCTAGGGTACCGGAATCTACTAAAATATCAAGTGCATATTTTCTCTAACAAATATGGATACCTATCGACGACCATGCAACCTCGATCCCAAGAAAATATCGTAAAACATTGAGATCTTTAATTTTGAAGGCACAATTAAGAAATGATTTAACATAGTTAGTGGGGTCCAAATAACTACTTGCCACAATAATATCATCAACATATACAAGTAACACTGTAAAGGATTGATCATCTTCCTTGATAAATAGGCTGTAATCAACTTTAGATTCGGTGAAACCAAAAGTAATGAGGGATGTAGATAGCTTGGAGTACCACTGCCTAAAGGCCTATTTAAGGCCATATATGCTTTTTAACAATTTACAAACTTGATTAGGTTTCCCTTTAGTGTACCCAGGGGGCTTCTGCATATAGATCTCCTTATTTAAAACGTCGTGTAGAAAGGCGTTGTTAACATCAAAGTGATACAGATGCCACCTTTTGATGGCAGTCATGGCTAAAAGGCATCATACTGTAGTTAGTTTGGCAACCGGGGAAAATATTTCATGATAGTCTATCCCCTCTTGTTATGTATATCCCTTTGCAACTAATTTACATTTGTATCTTTTAATACTTCCATTACTATTAAATTTTAATTTAAAAACATATCGGCAGCCAATAGTTTTCTTTCCGGAGGGTAAGTCAGTAATAATCCATGTCTTATTTCGTTCTAACGCGTTCAATTCACTTTCTATGGCTTCGTGCCATTTTTCATCACAAATGGCTTGGGCATATATGTGTGGTTCACTGTGAGATGTTATGGTAGCTAAAAAATGGCCAAAGGTGGGAGATAGTTTTTATATGAGATATGATTTGTAATGGGATATGGTTTACTTAGAGGCATTTGGAGGTCTGATTGAGTAGACGAAGTCTGAGATATTTGGTGACAATGAAATTCCTTCAGGTATTCGGGCACTTTGCGAACTCTAGTGGTTCTTCGAACGGGTATCTAACTAATTTTAGTAGATTGGGTATCATTCGATGCATTTGGTTCGGAATAATCGTTGGTTAGTTGTTCCTACTCTTGATTGTGGAAAGGAACAGTGGGGATTTCTTCACTATCTTCAGTCATGGGTTCAACTATTGGGTTCGAAAGATAATCTTGTAAATTGGATGGCACCGATTGGATTTACCACAATTGTTCGTTATTTATAGTAGATGGTTCTAATGAACATATGTCTGGGTTGAGTATTGGAGCTTTGGTCAATGCCGTCTTTCCGAAAAGGAAATATATTTTCATGGAAAATCACATCTCTTGAATAAAATATAGCATAGCTATTTAGGTCAATTAATTTGTATCCTTTAACACCAAAAGGATAGCCCAAGAAGATGCATTTTCTACTTCTAGGATCTAACTTTGTATGGCCATGGGAGATGGTGGAAGCAAAGTACAAACAACCAAATATTCGTAAATTCTTGTAATTGGATTTTATGCAAAAAGAACCTCATATGGAGTCCCATTATCCAATAATGGGGTTGGAGTTCTATTTATGAGATATGCTGTTGTAAGTATGCAGTCACTCCAAAAACATAAGGGCAGCCCGGACTGAAATCTAATAGCCTTGGCGATGTTCAACAAGTGTTGATGTTTATGCTCAACTATGCCATTTTGTTGTGGAGTCTCAACACAACTCCTTTGGTGAATTATACCTCTTTTACTGTAAAGTTCTCCTATGTTAAATGCAGATCCATTATCACTTCTTATGGTTCGAATCTTGGTATTGAATTGTGTTTCAACAAGGTTATAGAAGTTTTCTAAACATTGTTTGGTATCGAATTTTTATTTTAGAAGATACACCCACGTACTTCTAGAGAGATCATCAATAATGGTTAGAAAATATTTGTAACCATCATAGGAAATCTCAGAAAAAGGTCTCCATATATCACAGTGAATCATCTCAAACAAGGTGTGTGACTTATGGATACTGGAAGGAAAAGGGAGACAACGTTGTTTAGCCATATAACAAACAGAACAAGGATTATTATTAATAGAATGTGATATTCCTTTTACAAGAGGATTATCAATCATTCTAAGTCTAGAATAAGATATGTGCCCTAAACGGCAATGTCAAACGTCAATTGGAGACAAAACGGAGTGAACTGAAGGTTTCATGTTTAAATTGGAATTCTTAAGAAGGAAAACAGCTAGAGTATTTGAAGGTATTTCAGTGTGCTTCAGATTATATAATCCATTTCTTTCTTCACACATCCCAATCATTGTCCAAGTGGCAAGGTCCTAAATCAAACAAATATTAGAAAAGAAAAACATACAGCAATTAAGGGCATCTGTTAGCCGTTTTACTGAAATTAGATTAAAAGAGAAGGAAGGAACACAGAGAACATTTTACAATATTAACTTATTGGTAAGTTTAATATTTTCAATATGAGAAACGGATGCTTTACTTCCATCCGAAAGTTTGACAGAGTATGAAATCTGGACCTTGTAATAAACATATAATGAGGGATCACATATCATATGATCTGTGGCTCCAGTGTCTAGAATCCATACATGTTATTATCATCATGATGCTTATGGAAGAAAGATACAGCGAAGATATTACCGGTCCTGTTGGCAGCCTTCCGCTGCTCGATAATTGAGTCAAACATGGGCTGAATTGTTTTGGCAGAGCATCCTTCGATTGAATTAAGTCCATGAGTTGTTTGAATTAAGTTTTAGTCAGTGCAGTGTTTCCTTCTTGATCGGTGTGAGTTTTGAAGCTTGACAAGTTGGCAAAAGAAATTATGTTCCCAGTTTTTCCATGAGACCTGTGGTTAGGTGGAAAACCATGCAACAGGCAGTATTTTTCAACAACATGCCCGATTTTGTTACAGTAAGAGCACACGGGCGCATTAGCATTGTCAATTTTGAAGCACTGCTACACAAAGTGCCCTGCGATTTTACAATGAACGCAGAAAAGTCTATCTTTCTTGACAGGGTGATTGGTTTTCACATTGTATTTAAAAGAACTAGGGTTTCTTTTGGCTGTTAATGCCACCGTGTTCGAAGTCTAGGCGACAGACAGCATTTGGTGCTACTTTTCTTGTTGCTGAATAACAGTGAATAGTCGGTTAATAGAGGAAAGATGGTCCATCATCATAATTTAGTCCCGGGAATTGGAATAAGAATCGTTTAATCCCATCAAAAATTGTATAACACAATCTTGTTGATATTTGTCAACAAAAATTTTCATCTTGCCGCAATCACAGTTTGGGAGGGGGTCATAAATCAAGAGTTCATCCCACAAAGTTTTGAGTTTACCGTAATACACGCTCACAGAATCTTGTTCTTGCAGCAGGTTAGCCAACGATTTCTTCAATTGAAAAATCCATGGCCCATTCTGTTGGGTAAACCGATCGCACAACTCATTCCAGATCTCAAATGCATCATCGACGAAGACAACGCTGGATTTAATTGATGGGCTAACAGAGTTTTGGATCCAGGAAACAACCATATTATTGCATTGTCCCCAAATTTCAAAGAGGGGATCGCTTGAGTCGCTCGGTTTGTAAACAATGCCCTCGATGAACTGAAGTTTATTTTTTGCTCTCAAGGCTCGACGCATGGCTCTGGACTAGGTCGCATAGTTGTCGGCAATGAGTAAATCGGTGACAAGAGTAATGGCAGGATTGTCACCGACTTCCAACCGGAAGGGATTTGTGAGATCTGTGAGGGTTTAAAGACGCATGTGTTTGTGCGAAGAGGCGATAGATGGGTTGGTTGTGTTTAATGTGGTTTGGAACGAAATTAGTGAAGACGCCATGTCTCTAATACCATGAAAATCTCAGTATGAAACAGGGAGAAAGGCGGTGACAAACGGCCGAGGTGAGAAGGGAAAGAGATATGTGGTCGAGGTGTGAAGGAAGAAGACGGGCGTAACTTAATTATTCAATTCATTGTTTGATACAGTAAAAAAACACAATCCTCCTGGCTTTATAATACAAAACAGGCAGAAGAAATAAAGGAAACAAAAGAAAAAGAGGAAAGAAAATAAAAAGGAAATACAAAAGATGGAAGGAAAAAAATACACAAATATATTCCCAAATATATTTTCTAATTATGCTGTATTTCCTAATAGTCTAAGAGCTACATCGCAAGTGAAAATTACAGTTACACATAAATTCACGTATATTAAGTCATTTTAATTTTTCTTTTAATTATATATTATGTAACAAGAAATATTTAATTAATAAAATAAAAAACAGTTATCCATCGTCATTTACAGATTTTTATAAATGAGTTTTCTAATTGCCCATTTGGCTCGATTAGCCTAGCATGGCCCAAAGCACAACATAGTCCTGTCTAAACAGGGCCTAGGGTCGTGCTAGGAGGGGATATTCCCAAGCCGTGTTATATCATACATAGCCCTTGCTGAGTCGGCATGTCATGGAAAGTAACGGGTGACACGTCAAATATTGTCGGGCTGGCATGAGTTGACCCGTTTAGCATCTCTACGAACCCATTTATTAGTCAGGGTACTCAATTGGCTATTGAATTGTACATAGCATATTTATAATGAGATTTTCAAAAACAAAAGAAACAAGAATATTCACTCATTCAATAGGGACGGATCCGATAAAAACAAAAACAATCTGGATAGCAAATGGGTCAAAGCACCAGCACAAAGATCAAGGAACCAACCTTGGATAGGATCCGCATAGACCAACCTTAAAATGAATGCATGGGAGACCAGCGCCCGAGGACGCAGTCCTTGGGACCAAACTCTTACCATTATGATTAAGTCTCTAAATTAAAATCAAGCTTGAGTTAGATTTGAGTAGCAATTATTATCATTGATTCAGGCTAGAACAAGGCACATTTAGTCACCGGAAGCTAAAAGTCCATAAACGTGTTTGCCTCATAATCAAAGTTAGGTCAATTCAAACTGACAATCAAATGTGTTATTTAATAAAAAATGTTGTCTAAAATATTTAATAATAGTCCACTTATAAAAATTGATTATTTATACAATAAAATGATTTAATGATATGGTTTTCAAAACTTAGTATTTATCTAAAATAATAAAACTTATATTTAGAAAAAAAAAATCCAAGCCAAGGTGACTTGTTTTATTCTTACTTGTAACTATACCTAATCAGCAATATTAACAAGGCCCCATTTTTTTTTTATCTTACCCATCCATAATATCATATACCTTAACTACTCTATAAAATGTGAATCCAAATGACTTGGGCCAAGCTGGGTGGCTCGGGCTTGCTCAGGCTTGGGTCACTTGACCCTCCCAAGGCTAAGGTCCTGTGAGGAATTATCGTCTAGCCGAATGTTGAGTTCACTTAATACTAACATTGCCATGGGTCATCATAATCGAGTTCGCTTGTTCCATAACTCTTCAAGTCGGATCCAATTTTGAGGTATGCATCCACTAGTATCAATTATTTCCTATCACATTTAATAACTATGTGTGCAACTGATGCGTGCATAAGTCCAGGAGAAAAATCCACTCCAAAAGGATGTCCTATGGGGGGAGAGCCTCCTAAACTTATAAGTTGGAGGTTTTGCCTTCAACTCCAAATGTGGGATATGCATAATTCCTTTCCCCTTCAACAGCTGCAGACTTCGGCGGTTACACTTTGCAACACTTTACTCGGTGGATTTCACTCTGCGACACTTCACTCCACCCTAACGCACCGATAGCAGATCAACCCCTCTGCAGGTAGTCCTCTCCGGTAACCCTTTTCGATCAGAACCTTCCACATGTAGCCCTCTTTGGATAGGGGCCGGTCTCAATGAGAACACCATTGATGCGTGTACAAGTCTAGGAGGAGAACCCACCCCAAAAGGACGTCCTATGGAAGGAAAGCCCCCGTAACTTATAAGTTAAATGTTTTGCCTCCAACTTCCCAATGTGGGACACGCAATTAATACGATCACAGTGGACGGCACCGGTGATTGCAGCGTGTAAGCCTAATGGAGATGGAAAATGAAGGGAGAAATCTGGAGATGAAGGGGAAGGGGAGTTCAGCAGAGGGAGAAGAAAGTCAGTGATAGAGAGGGGAGGGAAAATTTCGAGGAAGGCAGAGAGAGACAGGACGAGAGAGAAAAAGACAAGGAGAAAACAAAGTGATTGCTTCCTTGTTGCTTTGCCCAGCAGTGATGGGCTAAATACAATGAGGAGGGCAAGTACTGTGTTGCACATGGCCGAATATTCTAGCAAATGAAATGAACAAACTAAACAAACTAAATGAATAAACTAGTAACAAACTAAGGAAAAATAGAAAAAATAGAAAAGAAAAAATTAAAAAACTATAGGCACGTATCATTGCTCTCCTCATCAAGTTAACCTTGTTCTCAAGGTTGAAAAAGGAAAAAATTTAGGTGAAGAGTTGCCACTGCAATGGAAATAGTAAGCTCCTAAGTGAGGTGTCCTGTGTCATCCATAATAGCTTTGATGGATTAGGGCTCCCTGAAAGTGAGAATGGAGCCCTCGACTGTCTATTTCAACAGGTCCACAAGGGAGATGGGGGCCGGCTTGATGTAGCTGTTGGAAAAAGATGACTTGACCGGCTGATTCATGACTTTCTTTATAGTTTCGTAATAATATCAACTTGTTTCCAAGTCCCATTCTCTCTTACTGTCGTATTTTTAAATTTATGTCCAACAGGAGGAGGTACGGGCATTCCGACAAACACTCTTGTGAGCTGAATTTGTGCACCAAAACTGTACTCCAGAAATTGAATGGGATCACCAGCTTTGTCACTAAGAACGTCATCCTTATTATGAACCTCCATCTAGGGTCTAAATCAAGGATTCGAGATTGCGCTTCGCAGAAGTAGAATTCCCTAGCAAAGGCAATGCAATAGTCAAATGGTGAAGCTGATCTGCAGAGGGTTGCTTGGTGTTTTTCGACAGTTTGTTCTCTAAATATGGTGGTTGAGCTTCATCAGGCTGAGAATTATCAGCAATGGATAGTTGGGAACCTTCGTTATTCTCAACCATAGTGTCGGGTTGCTCCTTGTGCACCTCCTGCTCAGCTTCCTCAGATGAATGCTGATCATTTTCCAACGGTTTATCAACCGAAATTTCTTCAGCATTTTCCTCTGTTAGCTCAGCTCTCTTCTCAGTTTGACGGAAAAAACAGGATTGTTTGAGAGCCCCTGGAGTCGGTGTGCCAATCAGCAAGCCAAGAAGGAGGATGCTGAGCATAAGGCAGAGCAGCAGGAGTCGGTGTGCACTGGTTTTAATAGCAGCTTCCATTAGCCTTCTCCTCTGGGTTTCCAGCTTCTCCATGCCGCGTAATTTTCCTAACTCTAAGGAGTCATGCTGGATACAAGAGCGGTTGGGTTCCCCGAGCCTCGACAGGTGGTGCAACAAAAGAACCACAATAATTGATAGGTTTTGAAGAAAATTAGGAGCCGAGCCCCTATCCCCCAATAGAACTACGAAAGGTTCCAAGAGAAGTTCTAGCAGCCTCAAAGTTGAAGGAGCCAAGCGGCCTTCTATTGCATGGAGGGTAATAATCAAAAATATTTTTGAAGCTGACGACAAGGAATCCATCCCGTGAGGAAGTTTTAGTGAAAATTCTGAGTGAGGTGACTCGATGAGAAATTTGTTTATTGACAGTTTAGGAGTGAGACTTGGAGGAGGGGTAAGACGTGGTTTGGTCAAAGTGACTATGATATTAGCTGGTTGCTTAATGAATATGGGGCGATAGAAATTGGGTCGTTCTGTATCAAATGTATTCTCAACTAGCACCCGAAGGAAAATGGTTGGACCGTGTTTTGAAATTGGAGGTAAGAAATCGGCCTCTTGAATAATTGTTAATGGAAAATCTAAGTTCTTGGAATCGATCGCTAGACTTGGGCCTACATCCAGGGCATAGTCTTCGCCCTCAACCAACTTACCTAATAATTTGGAGGTTTACCCTGATAATCTAGGGTGAACATGATCCATATTCACTTTGTGAAGCCACTTCAGCAAAGAATAATTTCTAGAAGGATAAGTTAGGTGAAAGAACGTGTTGAGTGAAAATTTTCGGTTGAATTGTGTTAGGGTGAAGTGATGGCTTGGTGAGTGGTGGACGCTAGATAGAGGATTAACCAGCCTCTATTTTGTCCTCCATGAACTTGGCCCTACCGAGTGCTCCAGGCAACAACCGAAGGTGCCATAGCAATTGTTCTCGTCGGATATCATTGCAAGGCCCGGAGATGAAGAAATTTAAAGGAGTAGAAGTCATCAAACTTTGCGTAGGAGTGGAGAGGAACTTGAACACTGTCAGGTACACTGCAATAGTGAGGTTGGTGAGGCTTGAACAGCAGGTTCTCCCAGGCCTTTGCTACCATCGAATCATCAACATTGCTATCGGTGAAGCCACTCCTCGAACTCTTCTTGTAGAGTCCCACATCGGATGGGCAGGTGAACGAAGCGTGCCTTATAAAGGGCGTGGATACCTCTTCCATTGTGGACGCGTTTTGGAGGCGGCTGGGCCTTCTGCCAATAACAAAACCGTGCGGGCTGCGTGTTGACCTGAGACGCCGTAAGTTCCCCCAACCCAAAGCGGACAATATCCGGTGCGGGCGGATGCGGGGACGTTATGTGGATGGTATCGTAGTCCGATCTGGTCCGTGTGCCGGGAAGTTGGGTCCCAAGGGGGTGGATCAGAAAGTCCCACATTCGGATGGGGAGGTGAACGAAGCGTGCCTCGTAAATGGCGTGGATACCTCTTCCATTGTGGACGCGTTTTGGGGGCGGCTAGGCCGTCTGCCAGGAACAAAACCGTGCGGGGTGCGTGTTGGCCTGGGACGCCGTAAGTTCCCCCAACCCAAAGCGGACAATATCCACAGTGTGGATGCGCCGAGGACGTTACACTTCTGGTTCACAGTGCTAGATTTCGTTCTCGAAAACAGGTTCGTCACCTCATAACACTCCAGATTTGCTTCAACTCGCTGAGAGCGTTATAATCCTTTAGGCTTTGGCACAACATCTGATTTACCGCCGCCGTCGATACTCAACAACTTCATAGTCTCCTTTAACTACTCAGCCAGTTCAGTGCGATCGTTGTCCTTCTCGAATTCGGACAATGATGGATGTGGAAGGATGGTTGGGGTTTGAGCAGGTTGGAATAAGATATCAGTGGTGAAAGTTGAAAACGGTAAGGGTAGGCTTTGGTTTAGAGGCTGAAGGATTTCAGTGAGGGATTTCTAGAAGGGTGCCGTGGGAAAAACAGAGGTGGTGATGCAGTCTGCCTGAGGGTGTACAATTGCAGCGAGGAAAGGAATTTCAGGTTAGGGCAACTGAAGATGGAAGGTGATTTGGGTGTTTGGTTGTGAGGGTAGAATTATGGGTGAGATTTGGGTTGAAGTTTGAGGAGACAGTTGTGAACTTACGCTCGAAGGCTCCATAAACGAATTAGTGGTTGAGACCAACGTGGAAAGATGGACAACAACTGTTGGAGGAACCACGAATAATGAAGGATTCGCTGGCGCAAGAGTATTTAACTCAAGTCGTGTGAGCGATTGACTAATTTCCGCCATTCAATGTTGGATTTGTGTCGTGGTGGAAGCCATGGAAGAAATGTTTGCGGCGAGTCTGTCGATGGCCAGCTAGATGTCCTTCATCGTGTTGGCAAACTCAGCAATGGAAGCTTGGGTTATCATCTCCTCTGCTTTGTCTCAATAAAAGCACCAATTTATACGGTCATGGTGGACGACATCGGTGATTGCAGCGTGTAAGCCAAACGGAGATGGAAAATGAGGAGAAAAATCTAGAGAGGAAGGAGTAGAGGAGTTCAGCAGAGGGAGAAGAAAGTCAATGACAGAGAGGGGAGGGAAAATTTTGAGGAAGGCAGAGAGATAGGACGAGAGGGAAAAGAAAAGAAGGAAAAAGAAGAGTAATTACTTCATTGTTGCTCTGCCCAGCAATGATGGGCTAAATACAATGAGGAAGGCAGATGCTATGTTACACTTGGCCCAATATTCTAACAAATGAAATGAATAAACTAAATGAAAAAACTAGTAACAAACTAACGAAAAAAAAAAAAGAAAATGAAAAATTAGAAAACTACATGCAAGCATTAGCAACTGTGTACGACATGCCCTATAATTTGTTTTTGCTTCTTCAATTAACCAGATTTTCATCATGAGTTATTTAGTTGGTAATGATGAGTTTGGGCATGGCAATTGGATCCGTAATAACCAGTTAGATTCCTACTGCTTTGCGTTGCACCTACCAGGTGCATATCTTCAATGGCGAAGGCATGAACAATGAGTTTAACTAAACCCACAAAATGGGGGTAACGATTATTTGATACAGAAAAAGCACAATTTGTAGATCTCGATGAACCCATTACATGAAAAAAGTCCAACTAACTGCTCCGGCAAGGCCTACACCACCATCTCAAAATAATCAATTAACTATAAAGCCTAAAAAGTTGAGTAGAGACAACAAAGATGAATAGGACTTATTAAAATCAATTTATTGGATTTTATTAATTCCAAGGACTAGCCTAGGTAGAGCAGAATAATGGTGAACCAAAAAGGAAAACACCCATTCGACATTGTATGAAACAAGTACAGACTAGTTTACAACGCAAGTGCTACTTGCAAAGACACAAATGGCACAATCACAAGCTCCTCCTGTGCCGTGCCGGGATGTTTTATGACAGGATCACCAGCAAGCCTCAGCAGAGTGAAGTGCCTTCTCGCAAACAAGCAGGGTCAAACTCATCCAATGATTTAGTTGGAGTTGTAGTTGGGGATCGTTCGTGCTTAGTCTGCAGGTATAATTCATCCAAATTAAGAATTTCCAAAGCACAAGAGATAATTTCACATTCTTCATGGCAGATGCAGAATGCTTAAAGCTCAAAATTGTTGTCATTCTTGTTAACTGTCAAGAAGGAATCACTTATGTTTGAAGGTTCTAGTAAATATTCGCGAACCAATCAAATATTCAAGTGCAACATTTGGTGAACATTTGTTTCGCTTGTGGATCTCTCAGCAAAAAGCTAAAGAAGCACAGGCATTTAGAACGTGGCATTGAGTAAACAGTTCTACTAAACAGTTACTCAGCACAATCACCAACTGTACATTGTAGCAGTTTTATATGGAAAGTTTATACTTAACTGAGTTTGATTCTGCTCAAACTTTTGATAGGCTCGCCCACTAGAGCTGGTGTTTTTTCTTTTCAAGTATTGTTCTATAATACAGGATTAGTAGTTGTAATTTCGAGGTTCTTTTTTTTTTTTTTTTTTTTTGTCAGAGAAACCTTCCTTCATGGATAAAGATTATACAAATTGGCAACACACCAATGAAGTGAATTGCGACCAAGATGTTTTTTAAAGCCATGAAGCTTATAATAGAAAAGTTTGAATTTCAGTTCAGTGACTTTAGAAACTTGATGACGAGTTTTGACATAACGATAAGGTTACTCCATTATGACCTGCAGGTCATGAGTTTAAATTATGAAAACAACTCCGCAGAGGATAAGACTATAACATTTCTTAAAACTCATAATGCGGGAAGCCTAGTGTACTGAACCATCCTTTTTTAACATTGTAAACTTGATAGGTGTGTGGAGAGCTGATATTCCTGGTGTGACAGAGCTACACTGCTGTAAACGGGTTTGGGTATACCAGATTAGTGTCATCAATATATTGTTCTACACGAGTTTATTATATGGTTAATCTACCAAAAAAAAAAACATTGAATGCCTTGTCCAAACAGAATTTGTCATATCAGACCTTTTGACAGCTTGCACTTAAAATGACTCGGTTCTCCACCTACTGATATCTTGGGTGTAGAATATTTCAACTAGTATGAAATGCTGTTTGGTTAATTTCTGCTCTTAGGGTAGTTTTAAACTTCTTTATCGAAGCTGGTATTTGGACCAATGGGGTTACTGGTGCGCCATTTACAGCATAACAATATAGTGCTACTTATATATATATATACATATATATATTAGCTGCTCTTCTGGGTTTGTCTTTCAATGATAATAGTTCTATTTTGATTATTCGTAATGTCATATGATATAATCTACAAAGTTATAAGTGCAAGCCCAAGGTAAGGAGACAAATTTATGCATCATATGGTTACTAATCTGTCCTTTCAGTTCTATGCTGTTTCAAAGCCTACAAATGAATGCCTAATTTTGTCAGTACTTTCCCAGTGGGCTTGAGTAATATTATGGCCAAAACATGTAAGCTGGTTAGTAGGTTATTAGTGGGTGTTGGCAATTATTTTGATTTCCATTGTCCAAATTCTTGTCCTATGATTTTGCTGGAATATAATGGCAGTAAAGGTGTGATTGAACCAAAATTTCCAAGTCTACAGTATAATGGATTTGATTAACGAATAAGTGTGAAACCAAATCGGTTGCTTATAATCTACAAAAGCCATTTCCAAAGTCCTGGTGAATAAGAATTACGGGTTCATCCATTAATCACAACATGAAGAAAGTATAAACAAGAGGTGAAAATGCAGCTTACCATTTAATATATTGTCCCAAAGAAGGAAACCACCATGGCCTCTAGCATTCATGAGTTTGTAAACTGCTCCAAAAACTAGTCACAGGAGTGCTCATTTATCAACAGTTTCCATCAAATCAAAAGAAAATGAGACTTAAAAATAAAAAAATAATAAAAATAATAAAAATAATAAAAAAAACCTCTCAGGATACCTTCATAGCCTCCAACAACTGGATCTTCTGATAACAGAAGCGGCGTATCTAGGTCAATGAACCTGTTGAAGAAAGTTTAAGTGCCAAGCGATCAGGAAGACGATCAGACAAGAAGCATGATTAGAATTTCTCCTAATTGAAACAAAAGAATACGTAACTCGAAACACCCCATGCCAGCAGCAAGGTGAGCAGCAAAGCCCATGCCTAGTCTGGACTCGACCATACCGCCGATCATCAAATCCAATCCGGAAGCCCTAGCCACTTCAACGATGTCAAGAGCACCGAGAACTCCAAATTTTGCAAGCTTGATATTGATGACATCCGCAAGTTTTTCCTTTGCTATCTTCTTAGCATCACCTATACACCGGCAGCTCTCATCAGCAGCAACTGGTACCCCGTATTTCTCCTTTGCAACACGAGTGACATAACCAAGACCTTCCCAGTCATCTCCACGAACCGGTTGTTCAAAAAGAACAGTACTTACTCCAAAATCTGCAAGGGAAGAAAAAAGGCAATGATCAACAACAAAAATAGTACTTGGAATCCATGAAAGAGAAACGGATATAGGTGACATGTAAATCCTTTACCATGTAGCCTTTGAAGAACCTCAACAGCTTCGTTCGGAGTATAACCCTCATTAGCATCCAAGATAAACCGACAATTCGGTTGAGCTAGTCGTATAGCTTCAAGAACTTGTAAATCTGTATTCAAATCCTTGCCGACTTTAAGTTTCAAGGTCTTGAATCCTTTTTTGCAGTACTCTGTAGCCAACTGTGCAGCAGCATCAGCTGAAACAATAGGAATCTGCCAAAAGACGAGACTAGTAGTTCTCATTCAAAAAGATTTTTTAAAAATTTCTACGAAAGTTACAGACGTTTATCAAATGGACGGAGGAGGAGGAGGAAACTGAACCGTTATGTCAGTGGTAATGGTATTAGAAACTCCGCCAAATAGCCTCCATAGAGGGAGGCGGATGCTGTTAGCAACTGCATCAATCACTGCCATCTCCATTCCAGCCCTAACCTTCAGCTCATTTGAGATGACGTCAGAACGATCAGCTTAAAAACGTTGTTACTCACGAAAAGGAACTTAAAAAATGCAGCCGAATTTATTCATAGGAAGTTTGATAGTTGCTAAATAGATCATACATCCCTGCAACGCACAGATCATTTTATGAAGCCTGTGTATCCACCGTTCCGAGGTGGAAATTGGGCAGAAATCGTGGCAGAAACAGCTCCTTTACTGCCGCTCAAAGAGAAACAATGACGATAATGATGAAGATGAAGTATGCATAAGCAAAATTTTGCTTAGCATCCCCTCGCCCGCCTCCCATATTGAGGGCTCCCCAGTTCTCCTCCGGCTCCCAGCCCTCCGATATTTTAAAAAAATTAAAAATAAAAACAAAAAATCTAGTGTACAAGGGGAATTCCGAAGCTTATAATATGAGAAAAATACAACATAATTATTACAAAATTCAATGTTAAATTATTATTGTTAATGCATTCCTCGAACTCATTATTGTACGAATTAGTAAGTCAAAAAATTTTTTTTGACCGATTTAAAAAGTTACAAGTTTGATTTTATAACTAGAAATCTTAATCCTACGTACCACAATAACTTAACAAGATGTTAGAGATATATGTGATTCATTATCCGATATATCATTTGATATTTAATTTAGTAATTTTTTTAAAAGAAATAGAAAAATGTAGAAAAAAAAAAATTGGATGAGTGTTGAGTTTTTGTGAGTATGGAGAGCTTGAGCTCTGTTTAGATTACACTTGCTATAAGCATTTGTATGCTAGAGTATAATTTGTCGCATATTTTGGTTGGGGTACTGTATTTATAGTTTAGACTCCAATAAATTTGCCTATTTAAAACTGTCACATATGGTGGAAGGTATTAAGATTTAATATTTTATTTATTACTTTATCAGATCATTAATTGCCTCGATTTTATATGTTCCTCATCACTCGGTTATCCGGTCAATTGGCTTAGATCTTGTTGCCTGCATTTGAATTGCTATCTTACGGATCCTGTTTTCAAGTCGGGTCCGGCTAGTTGTACCTAGACCATACCTAACAATTATTATTTTTATATTATAGAATTTAAGTGATTAAACTAATTTAATATAATAAATAAAATAAAACTTCATCTTAAATTAAAATAGAATAAAATTTAGAACACCTTGACAATAATTTTTCCATGTAAATTAAATATCAGTCTGATGGATCCAATATCGTGGGCAAGCCCGAAGTCCTAAGTATAGCAGTGTTGTTTCGTCAAAAATTTTTTGAAGGTCCATCACAAGGTCACAAATGATTACCAAGAGCTCCCCGTAACTCGGCCCAAAGGAGTTCCACGTATCCTGAAGCCGGACTAGCCCAACCCAAGCTAGCCCAGTAAAAACCAGCTCCTGGATGAGCCCACTAGCACGGCCCAATGACTCCCTAGCTCTGATTACGCTACATAGTTGGCCACCAGCTAGCCACGGTCAATACATCATGACTCAAATTCAGAGTTTGCACCAAGCCACCGTTGTAGGCACGACTGCATGAGAACAGGGGATCTTGCTCCGTGGAGCAGGATTTCGCCCCAATAATAGATTTTTTTTTTTTTTGAATTCCACAAGACGCAAAACAAAAAAAAAATTGTTGTTTATAAGGCAAAAATTTTGCTCTGCGGAGCAGGATCCCCCAATCCACGACTGCATGGCACTGTCTGCACCATAACTAAGAAATGGGGCGCCTAGCTATCTTCATCCTCCTTGATAAAGAGGGGAGACCCGGGGGAAGAGAGAAAAAAGTAGCTTTATTCCTAAGAGAAGCACAGAAGCTCTTCTGCTCTGACCACTCAGCAAAAACAGAACATGGAGCCCTCAACGATGGCGCCCGAATGCTCTCGCCAAACAGAGCACAGAGCTCTCCAACAATGCCGCCTAGCTCCCCTATTCCCGTTTCCAACGAAACGAGCACAGAGCTCTCCAATAATGGAGACCAGCTCCCTACTGCTCTCGGGCAAAACAGAGCACAGAGCCGCCTAGCTCCTTTGTTCCTTTTTCCAGCGAAACAGAGCACGAAGCTCTCCCAACAATAGTACTAGCAGTTATCCCCCCGAATTAGAGTGAAACAGAGCATAAAACTTCCCATCAATGGCACACAGCTGCTCCTTCTGGAAATCAAGGAGAACGGAGTTCCCGACAGTGGCGCCCAATGCTCTCAGTGTTCTCAACCGAAATAGAGCACAAAGCCCCTTTAAGAGCGCCCAGGGCACCCAACGAAGCTCTCCCTAAAATGGCACGCCAACTCTACTATTCCTTCTCTCGGTCGAACAGAGCTTGAGGCCCCCTGCAATGGCGCCCAGCTCTTCTATTTCTGTTCCCAGCAAAAGAGGGCACAGAACCCTCCATGATGGCGCGCAGATATTCTCCCCAAACAGGGCGTAAAACTCTTAAATACTGGCCCCCAATTGCTCCCTATTGCTCTCAGCAGAACAGAGCACAAGGCTCTCCAACCATAGTGCCCAGCTGCTCTTCCTAGATCAAAGCAAGAAGTGCACATCTGCTCCTGTGGCTCTCTCTCTCTTTATCTTTTCCATTGAGAACACAGCCCCTAAATTGAACGCACTTTTAAGTCGCCCCATAGCTAGGTGCACCTCTAAGTTGCCATTCAATTGAGCGCACCCAAGAGCTTAGTCTTTCATTCAGTGAGCCACCCCTCAATTGAACGCACCCAGGAGGTCAATCCTCCATCTAGTGAGCTACTCTTCAATTGGATGCACCCAAAAGCTCAATCTTACATCTAATGAGCCGCTCTTCAATTGAGCACTCCCAAAACTCAGTCCTCCGTCTAATGAGTCACCCCTCAATTGAGCGCACCTAGGAACTCGACCTTCCATCTAGTGAGTTGTCTCTCAGTTAAAAGCACCCAGGAGTTCAGTCATCTATCTAATGAGCTGCCTTATAACTAGGCGCACCAAAAAGCTCAATCCTCCGTCTAGTGAGCCGCCCCCCAATTGGACACACTATAAGAGCCCGACCTCCTCTCACATCCCCCATTCATATGCAATACTACATTTTCTCACATCATCTTTGAATCTTTCTAATACCTAAGAAACAATTTCTACTTAAATGTTAGAGAATATATCTGAAAGTAAGTCCCGTCAATTCTTTAACATCTTATTTTGTTATTTGTGGTTCGTAGATTCCAGGTTAATAGTGATGAAAATCAGACCTATTTCAATTTAATACGCAGCGAAAGATCAAATGGCCTCTTAATCTATACCATAATTTGGGGAAGGCATCACAGTTAATTTAGGAACAGGTGATCCACAAATCTTAAATTTGAGGGCCCTACAAAATTGCCAAGCCAGCATGTTCCTGTCCACGAGTAATCATTTGAATTCCCAAATTGCCCCCAAGATGGTCGAAGATAGTGTGAGACTTTTGCGTATATTCAAAATTATTTATCAAATTGAACAAAAAAGAAATTAATTAATTTTTCCCAAAAAAAAATAAATTAAAATATTTTCTATAAGAATTATATCAAAAGAAATATCAAATCTATTTTATCTCACGGAGGATAAACTTACAGAAGCAAATCGATGACCTGGGAGCATCCCACCGATCTCTTCCAACATGGACCTCAGAGTCATCGTCGGACTTCGCCGCAGAAAATCGCAAGCTTCCGCCGCCTTGTCCAACGCCGTCGACTGATCCTCCGCAGTCACGAACGGAAGGATGGGAGCCTCACCCCAACCGACACACCCATTGGTCAACTCAATCCTAATCGCCACATTTTCCACCCTCTCCAACCTCGAAGACGCGATCGTGAACGGCGCAACTAAGGGCACATTCAGCGGCCTCCCTTCCGCACTCTGCACCTTCATCGTGAACGTTTCCGTCAAATTCTTGAATCCGAAGCTCGCAGGTACCGCCTCCGCCGGCTTCTCCGTTGCCAAATTCGAGCAGGATCGGGTGGATTTGGCGAAGGTTTTTGTGAAATTGGATTGAATTTTTGGGGTTCTCGAGGCGTTTAGGGATGGCGGGTAGCAGAAAGAACCGGCGTAGTAACTGGATAATAGAGCAGCAGCGGCAGTTGGACTTGGACCCATTTCTGAACGGAGAGAAGCGGAACAGAGAGTCAATGAGAGATTTCGCGAGTTCCTTTTGTGATTGCTGAAGGACGACGAGATGCTAAAAATCCGAGTAAGGGACGGCGGTGAACTCCTTTTACTATTATTTTCTCTCTCCCCGTCTCTATCAGTTGCCTCGTCTTCTTTCTTTGTTTAATTCTTAGTTTCGCTGGACAGCACCTACGGCCGTCGGCCGAAGGACAGCAGTTATTATATATAATACATAAAAACGATAAAATTAGACTAAATTGTAGGGGAATACTTATACGGTATAAAGAACCGATTCTCTATTTTTTTCTCTAAATTTAAATTATTTATTTGTAAATAAATAATTATAATTTAATAATTTATTTTAATTAATTTTTAAATTTTTTTAAAAAATTAAATTATAATTATTTATTAAAAAATAAATAATTCAAACTAAGATAAAATAACATCTATTTCTTAAAAAAATGAAATTTTAGTTAAACTGCTTTTTATTAGATATGGAATTGTATTAAATTTCCGCGGCTCACTTTGGAGACACGACTAACTCAGGAAATAATAATGGCCCCTACAAAAATCTTGAAAGTAATACATGCATTTTTTTTTTTAATTTTGTAAATATTTTTAGTTTTAGTTTTAGTTTTAATGTTGTACAATTTTATAGTACGTAAAATCAAAACTCTTTATTTTCCAATACTATGTGATGTGTACTCATAAATGGGCTATGAAAAATGCACGGTATAATAGTTTTTACTTATGTCCCCTCATTCATTTCTAATTTTTTTAGAAGTTTGATACAGAATGCCCCAAAAATTTACCAAAATTTTTCCATGATTCGTGGGCCTACTTTGCAGCTATTCTAGCTATCTACCGTTCAAAAAAATTTAACAATTATGGCTGTGTTATGATAAATTATATAAAGATATTACTTCTTTTAATAAAAAAGTTACATCTCATATCGAATTTGAATAATAATATACCGTCAAATCAAATTAAAAAAAAAAACATAAAGTACTTACAAGAACAACTAAATTTTAAAAAATTGAATAATAATTAGGGGATCCATTAGTTCAAATCAAAATTCAAACCATACAAAAACAACTTGAACAAGAAAAATGTGCTAATCTCCCCAACATTTTTTTGGAATAAAAAATAATATTGATGTGTCTTATAGATTTAAATTATCATAAAAATTAGAGAGTTTGGTTATTTTTTCTGATAATTCGAATAGTAGTGAGTCTAATATTCATAAGTGTAAATCCTTATCCTGTATAACATAACAAACTAAATAAGAGGTAGGATGTATGAGACTTCGCTACTCAATCTATATTACGATATCATAAGTGTTGGATGATAAATACTGACTTTTATATTTTTATGTATACTTATTTTTTATTATATTCTAGTAATTTTTATTTAAATTATATAATTAAATTATATAATTTAATTATATAGTTTTATTTCTTGAATGAGAATTTTTAGAATAAAGGTAAACAAATGGATCATGTGGAGCCATAATTTTATCAATCTACTCAACCAATTAAAGAAATATCAAAAAGAGGAGCAAAGTTAAATTTTTTAAAAAATTAATATATATATATATATATATAAAGGGGTGAAAAAAACAAAATAGAAAAATATAAAATAAATATCTCTGTAGGGGGTGGCGGTTGAAGAAGCATCATGAGAATGGCGGCGAGGGACATCACATATCAAAGGAAAGCGGGAGAGGAGGAAAGTAGAAACTCCTTGAGAATAATGAGTCTGCCGAAAGACAAAGGAGAGGAGGAGAGTAGAGGCGCCTCAAGAATAGTGAGTTTGTCGACAGGCAGAAGTAGAGAAGCGAAAGGGAGAAGAGAGATAAAAACAGAGACAACAACAGTGCGAAGAAAAGAGGGAAAGAATGAGAAAAGGAGAAGTAGGGAAGAGCAGAAGAGTAAAGCAGAGGGAGAGCAACGCGCTGTAGATGAAGAAAAGGAAAGAAAAAAACAGAGGGGGAAAGTTTGGTTGATATTTAAGGTGTTAGGTTTTTGTTTCATAAATTTAATATTTTAATATAGTAAGTTCTATTTGGATCTATTATTTTGTAATTGCAAATCTTAGTTTAATATGAAATTTATTTTCAGATCAGCTTAATTCTATTAGTTTTATATAATTCGTCTTTTATTTTTACAGATTAGTTTAGCTTCAATTTGATATTGAAGCCTTGTAATTTTATAATATATTATGCTATAAAAATTAATATATTATGACTAATTATCAAAATTATCTAATAATTTTATATTTTTATTATTTAACTTCTTATATTTTATTTTCAGCCTTTTTATTTAAAAAAAATATTAGATGGTTGAGTCATTGTCAATCTTATAAATTTATTTTTTATTATTTAGTTATTACACTTTATTTATTATCCGTTTTTTATTTTAAATATTAAATAGTTGAACTATCACTATTTTTTTAATTTTATATTTCTATATTTTGGTTTTTATATATTTTAAGTTCCATTGCTATAAGACGGCATAGCTGTCATAAATATTTTAACTTTTAACAACTTTAAATTTTATTGTTTTATATTTTATATATTTTAGTAAATTTGTGGCTGAACCATAACTGTTATGGTCATCTCAATTATCACTAATTTAATAATTTAATATTTTTTAGATAATTTTTTTTAATCTGTTTTCTTTTTCAAGAACTAATTTTATTTTCAAAATGAGAAAAATATATGCAAGGAGAAATAATATATCAATAATCAACTTTAAATTTTGTGGTGTCTCTTCTTTTCTTCTGGAGCACAAAATAAAAATATAATAATAAACTTTAAAATTGCCCTTATTTTTTTACACTACAAATCTCTCTTATCTTTCTTCCTCAATTGTCTTTATATCTCAAGGTATTTAGGTTGAATAAGTATTTAACATGTTTAGGTCATTTTTTTAATATGGGTAAACCCAAAAAATATAATTACAAACTTAAATTTACACACAATAGGCTCAATTTGGTTTTAAGAGATAATTGAATAAAGAATAAAATAGGTTTCGGATAAAAAAATTAAAAATATGTCATTAAAGTCATCTTCATAGAAAATAACAATAATTCATTTGCATAAATTTAACTAATTCATATTTAGTAATAATTAATTATCCAAAATAATAAGTTCAATGTAAATATAATAAAATTATTAAAAGACTTTTGTTCAATGAATGATCATTATAGAATTAAACATCAATGCCCTTTCAATTAAAGAATAGTTTAAGAACTCATAAGGATATTAGGTCTCCACAATATTAAGGTGATACAAGATTATAAGGCTCGAGTCGTTAATTTATAATAATTTTGAATGGATAAGTTAATTTAATTAAAAATTAAGATCAAATAATGTAAAAGATTCATTTAAAAGTCAAAATTGGACCGGTTAATTCTCGATCTGTGTCTGAGCACCAAAAGCCGTGGCTTAGTGCTTGGGGCTCGCCTGAGAGCCACTTGAGCACTCGATTGGTAGATTGGGCCCGCTCGAGACACGCCTGAGCCACGCTCAAGCGTGGTAGACTAGAAGCCCAGCACTCAATGCTCGCATGAATATGGGCTCGAGTGTAAAGCTGTATACATAGACAATCTAAGTTGATTTCAATTATTTTCCAGAAAAGAGAGAGGGAGACGATGAGAAGAGAGAGAAGAAGAGAGAGAAAGCTTGGGGAAGCTCAAATCAAGTGAATCAATGCTAAAATTTGATAGTTTAGAGTCAAAATAAGTGTACTCTATACTCTCCTTCCATTATTACTGTTCTTTTCAAATTTTTAGGAGCAATTTTTATTTCACTACTCCACTATAATGTAATTTCGAAGTATTAATATTTGTACTAAATATTCATATTAGTTTTTTATAATTTTATAATAGAATTTCATAAGAACTCATACTTAAATTCATATATAACATATATATGTATTGAATGCTTCATTTAAGTTACATACATGTTTTGGTTTTGTGATATAACGCTCCTATATACTTAATTTTGTGAGAAGTCTTCTTGCATGTCTAAAAATTATAAAGTATAAATTCTAAAAATATATATAGTTCATCTGTAAACAAGTATATAACTTAAATTTTCGTGAAAGTTAGGATGTAACTGATTTCCTTGCACTCTTACTGAATTCATGACTTTAATGTTCATTGTAGTCTTAATTTCATACATAAGTCTCTATATGCTTTAAACTATCTAGCATGTGTTCGATATGCACTAAAGAATGCACAAAAATTTCCTGCATGTGTACTATATGGACTAAAATAGCAACATACACTCTTATGTAGCTAATTTCTATATTTATAATGCATATTTTTGTAATATCATGACTAAATTCGTAAATAATAGTCTAACACATTTAGTAATTGTTAAATATATGATTTAAAATTCAGCAAAATATTAGGTATGTTAACTAATTTTCACACTAGTTGCTAAATTTTTACAAGTCCGTGCTGAATTTTCTACACTATAAGCCAAATTAGCATTGCAAATATTAAAATTTCATATTGGCTTAAATTAGGCAACAAGTTTATGTTTTATATTTTATGAATTTATTGAATTATGAAAGAAAATTCTACAATTAAATTATGAATTAAGAACATTTTTTTTAGGAGTGAGAACTTTAAGAATTAAGTATAAAGTTTTCCTAAGAAATTGCATTGGACCAAAAATAATTTTAACAAGTAATACGTTATGGCATGTATTAATATATTATAATAGCATATTAATATCCGAGCCTATCATCCGCGAGTGAGAAGTGACATTTGGCCCTTTTTATAGGGTAATAAATAGATGATCTACCATACAGGTCTTAAATTATAGTGTATAACTTTTGATTGTATGAGAGTATATACAACTTGGGATTCAATTATCTGTTCCTTTAGTCGATAGGGCCCACTAGCCCTAGTCCTTAAGAAAAATTAGAAATTAAGCATGTTTTTGATGACTTAAATGGAACAAGAATATAATAAGAATTTTAAAAATGTATAAATTGAATTTTTTGCACAATTTTCATGAAAATTTCATATCATTGCATTCAATCAAGATTTATAGTCCTTTTGATATGTTTTTAACACAAAGATATATATGTGTTCTTTACTATATATATGCCTTATTGAATTTTTGGCTTATTCCTTATTATTTTTACTAACTCCTCAAATGAGATATACGAATTTTTACCGAATGAGTAGAAGTAAAAATTAGGATTGTTTGAAGAATTTTAGCTTAGAATTTTATTAATATTTAATGTTGTTTTATATTTCTAGACAATGGTTAATGTACCTAAATGCTATATTTCAGCTTAATTTTAGTTTCGGACCTCAATTTTTGATGGTATATTGTTTTGGACAGTAGTTGTATTAATTGGGTTAAGTGTTGGTTGTTTTGGATTTTTTTATTATGGGTCATGGATGTAATATGTGGATGTCCAACTGTTTATGATTTACATTTCACAGATTTGTGTACTCTGATTATATTTTTGAGTAGGAATCACTCTTTTTGTAATGTTCGATATCACATTTTGGGTCGGCGTTGAAAGCTACATGTGACGTGACTATTGATTTAAATCCTATATATAATGTTGTGTTTATCTAATTGTGATTGGTCGATGTATCGATATAAAGTTCACGTTTGAATATTAGACGGAGAAATAATTAGTTAATTAATAATAATTGATTAAGAGTTAATTCGGGAGAGGGACTTGATATGTGACAATGATATTCAGACAAAATAAGTTTGGATAAAATTATGTGTATTATATGAAAATTACTATCAAAATAATATCATTAGATGATATAATCATAAATTTTAAAAGGTCAATATTAAAATCTCATTAATTACAAAATTAGTATTCCAATCATAGTTTGTAAGATTCCCTTGATGACTTTATTTTAAATTTTTATCTTCTAATTTTGTTTTTATCTTTTTTTTAAATCATTTGTTTCCCCCTTTTTTTAGGTAGGAAAATATTATCTCCTTTTTATTTAAGAAAAATATTTTTCTCTATTACAAAAAAGGTTGAGAAAAAAGTAATGCACTTGTGCACTTCAAATATCATTAAACCCACAGCTAAATGTTAAAGGAAGAGTAGCATGTAAGAATATATAAGTTGTGCTTTCTCTTAATATTGACCAATTGATCCGTCTGAAGTATCCAACAAATATTAAATAAAAGAAAAAGATTATCAACTCGATATGCCCTCTTGCAAAATGATCACTATGACTATTCTCAAGTGAATCTATCCGCTTATATCATTGCATGGCCATCTCTTCCAGTGAGACAACCTTTCATCCATAGGGTTTCGTTAAGCAATAACTATCTCTATAAGCAACCCTATAAATCCGTAAAATAAGGACTTTAATAGTCGACTCCAAACTATGGGTGAGGTAATTCTGATCATAGGCTTTACATCTTCTTAACCTAGAGCAACCACCCATACAAGTCAAGGGATATACGATCCTAGAGCTTCCTCAAAAGATCACATTCTTCTGTAACTTACTATACCCATCAGGGGTCAACCTAAACAATAAGGTCAACATCTTGTGAGGTTCCAAATTTAAAATATAATTAATATGAGACAATCATTTATTGGATACTTAAATAAGAGCATTGAAGGAAAACTTGGTGAAAAATCTTTGGAATTGTGGTTGAAGTGCCGCCGGCGGGCTGCACGCTCGAGCCCTGCTCGAGCCGAAAAACGAGTAGCTCCCCCGCCTGATGCACGTTCGAGCCCCGCTCGAGCCGAAAAATCAGTAGCTTCCCCGCCCGCTACCCGCTCGAGCCCGCTCGAGCGCATGTTTCAGAATCTTCCAGAACCTTCCGGAAAGCTCCCGCGCTCGCTGGCCGCTCGAGCGGAAAGAACCAAAACTGGCCGCTCGAGCGGCCCGACTAGTATAAATACGCAGCCAACGTCACGAATCTTCGTTTTCCCCACTTTTTCCCACTTTTTCCAGAAGCTTTCTGGCGAGAGAGAGAGAGAGAACGCCGAGCCTAGTGAGAGAAAGAGGAAATCGAGGTCTAGAGTCCGAATTTGACCAAAAGCCAGTTATCAAAGTGATAGCACGCGTCGAGGCAAGTGTTCTCATACTCACTATTTGCTCTCTTTCAATTTTTATTCGATCTCCGTTGGATATTATCGCACGGATACCCACCCAAAAGGTGGAGAATGCATAACCCATGAATTTTACTCCATAAATGTGTGATTGTTTATTCATTTCGTTGGTTGAATCGTTCGATGTGTTATCGCGAAACCCTAACCCTCACCCAAATTCGGGATTCACTGTGTTCCCCTCCAAATTATGATAATTTGACCTCAAATTATGAATCACCACGCCCCGAATATGTATACATACCAACCGGGCATCCGATTTCACAAGAAATGACCCGTTCGCGGCGTCTGAACACTCTAAAATGCTACTGTTACTGTTCATCCGAGGTACAATGGAAATTTCACATGTTCTTACCGAATTTAATCGTTATTCTAACTGACCATATGTGAATGCAAGCTTGAAAGTATGAAATTAAGCATCAATTGCATCGATTGACAAGATACGGGCTCTGGAGGACCCCGATACGAAATTGGCTCATGAACGGTAAGAGATTCCAATCTTTCCTAAGTTTTGGTAATCCTAAATGCTTAAATTCCAAAGTGAAATAAAAACCGATGAGTAACGGAGGGAAGTCCAAAATGTGATATGGATGATGGAACCTCCCAAATGATGGGAGATATGATACATGAGATACGGTGGATCTTCCCTCAAATGAATATGGACATAGAATCATGAAACTAGGACCATGGACTTTTAGATGGGTAGTATTGTGACGGAACGGATTATTCTCCATTGAATAACCTCCGTCAACGCCTAAACACACCCTAGAGCCCATAATTAACCTATGGACTCTACAGAAAATCCGGCAAAGTTTCCTCTGCAACTGGACGAAAACCGAAATACAACATGCTTAAATATCATTCTATACAAGCACACATCTAATCAAAAGGCTTAACTCAAAGCCTACAACACGCCACACAGGATCACACATCGGCCATATCATCCATGGCTCAATACAAGACTCCATCTACTATTTGGATCTAGAGAGATGCCATCTAATGAAACAAAACTCCAAACATAAATATACTGCATTACGGAAGCATAACTAAATCATCATACATCTGCGGAAGCATAATAAAACCATAAAACAACAATAATGAGCCACGCTCATCCCCGAGTGGCTGTCCACAGTCCGATCCAACTCTATGTCCAAATCTTCTGATCAATCGCCGTCCAGCCAATCACATCAAGCAAGCCTCTTCTTGCTCTATCTATCCGGCGTCGGCTAAGTGTTCTCATCTGAAAGGAAAAACATCAACTGCAAGAGTGAGCCAACAACTCAACAAATGTAATCATAAACACCCCTCCAAGGCATGAACAAGGACTGAAACAGGAGGAAATACATACTTTCCAAAATCAGGGTACAGGAGAGGGAATAGGAATAACTGGAATCACTTGATACCTACCGTTCTCACGATTACACTGATTGGTCATCATTTGGATTCACAAGATTCTCACGGTTCTCATTACAGTTTCACGGTTCTATCTTGAATCACTGGTTCCACGCGGTTCTTGCGGTTCGTATCTTGAGTCATTGGATTCATTCGGTTCTCATTCTGGTTTACTGGATTCATACCGTTCATCAATTGAGTATTATTCATTTTCTTTATTATATCATCTTTGCGGACCCCGGCTAGTAGATCGTACTAACCAACGATGCGAGAGAACGAGGACAGGAATGTGTTCGCTACACATTCTAAAGCCACGGCTACTACTTTCGGTCGGTAGCACACGACCCTCGGTTGCATCCATGCAACAATCATCACAGACGACTACATCTCAATATGTAGCGTCGACACACCCCACACCCCCGGGGTCCAAGGAAATCCTCGTTCTTCCACAGTAGTTTCCTAAAGCGTACCACAGACATCACCCGCTCACACGAGCGGCCGGAATACGTGGCCAAGTATCCCTCGGGTTCCCACCACGATGGACATGGTACACTAAAGAATACTACCCATATGACTCAGGGTCCTAGTTTCAGGATTAGGTTTGACACTTGGAGAGGGAAATTCACATTTGCCACATAATCACATCTTGGGAATCCTCATTCCCATCACAATCATCTCCAACCGGAAGATTACATCATCAACACATCTCCATCCAGGAGATCATATCATCACAAGCACAATGTGGACTCCCTTCCATTCACATCACGGTTCACGATATCCAATGGGACTCCAATTCCCTTAATCACAATCGGTGGGACTCAATTCCCTTATTCACAACGAGTCATCACAAGTTCAATTCCACTTCCTACGGGATCCAGTTCCCTTAATCACGACAATCAATCCCAAATCCTCAAGAGAGACTAGATTTCATACCTCAGACGATCACATATCATTTTGGAACCTCCGGGACTCATTCCCTTGCCTCCAGCACACGGATTCATATTCGGGTTCTTACTTTTACGTTTAATCAGTTAAACGTTACTTTCATTACGATTATGATCACATATCACTTTACATTTCTCATTTCATTTTGGGTGAACATTATCAGATTTCTCTTTGGACACCCGGACGCCGTACACGGTTCGATACTTGGAAATCGGACGTCCGGTGGATTCGTACGTACTCCTTGTACACATGATTACACATTTGGGTTCGATTTACTTGTCACGAGGGTGGGAGTATGCAACTTCCCATTTACTTTCGGGTTAACGATTACGGAATTCTTTCAAGGCTCCCGGATGCCACGAACGGGTCAAATCTTGCGAGATTGGGCATCCGGTCGATATATACACACAATTGGGGTTCGGGGATTTGTATTCTAGGGTCATTTCATCATTTCACGAAGGTGACAACACGCAAAATCCACCTCCGGTCTCGGGTGAACAGTAACAGCGCCCATTTAATGGGCTCGGACGCCGCTAACGGGTCCAAACGTGCAAGATCGGACCCGCGGCCGACATATATACATCATTGGGACGTGGGGATTCCAATTTTGAGGTCAATTTCATGATACGAGGCCGGGAAACGGGAAACCCCCAAAATCCCGTGGGTTAGGGTTTCGGTAAAACCCACCCGGGCGAATCGGACACGAATCGGACAACTAACCACATTTTCATGGACCTCAAGGCACGGGTTTTCAATGTCCTAACATTCCCCGTGGGTATCGACACAAAATACCCAACGAAAATACACAAAACATCGAAAGAGAACGAGAAGTGGGTATGAGAACACTTGCCTCGGCGTGCTCTACATTTTCTCCAACTAGCTCGAGCTGGAATCGGACCCGAAGGCCTCCATTTTCCTCTTTTTCCTTCGCGAGCTCCTCCTCTCACCGGGCTCCCACGAGCGCTGCCGTTGCTCGACCGCGACGCCCGTCCGGCCACCACCTCGCACGGTCGTTGCCGGCGCTGCCGACCCGTGCGTCACCGCGCGGCGCCGTCCTCTCTCGCCACTAAACCCTAACCCTCGCCCCTCTCTCTCTCTCGAATTCCCTCTCCCCGATTCTCGCCCCCCCTTTTAACTTATTATTTAAATAAATAAATAATATATATATATATATATATATATATATATATATAATATTATATATTAAGTTTTCTTTTAATCCGATTTAAATTCGACACCCGAATGATCAAATGGGCACACTCTGACACCGACCCAAAAATTCTGAATATTCTTCCAAAATTTCATAATGTTAAATTAATTTTTCACATGCCCGAATTACCCAAAATTACCGAAAATAATAAATAATTCCAATTTAGTCCGATAAAAATATTTCAGGATTTCGGGATGTTACAAGTATTCTTTGGCTTGACACGTCCATCACAGTAGAAACCCGAAGAATACTTGGGCCACGTATTCTGGTCGCTTGTGTGTAAGCGGGAGGTATCCGTGTCACACCTTAGGATACTGTTGTGGAAGAACGAGGACTGCCCTGGTACCCGGGAGAATGGGGCGATTATATGGCACGATGTGCACGACCCCCCGGCTGGGTTGTAAAAGATAAGCCCTCACGGCCTTAAATCATGCGGAGTATCATGATCCTTTTCTCGTTCTCTCGCATCGTTTGCTGGTACGACCTATTGGTCCTGGTCCGCAAAGATTAAAGTAAATTATGAAAGTATGTTCAAATGGTAACTAATGGTACCAAAACATGACAAATGACAAATTGGTTCTTCTAAGTATTTCCTTCCTTTCATGTTTTTATATGATTTCCCCCTTCCCTTATGATTCTGTCTTTTGATAGTGATGTGTGATTACACTTGCTGGGCGATAAGCTCACCATTGCACTCTCTCTTTTCAGATGAAAATGCCCTGATGCCCGATGAGACCGAGTAGGACAAAGAAGCAAGATAGGCGACGTGGATTTTGAAGAACCTCGAGGATCTAGCTTGATTATGTATGACATGAGAATTTTGTGGATGAATGGTTTTGATTCTTGTATACTATGGTTGTCACGCTTCCGCAGTTTGTACTTGTGGTTATGCTTGGGTTTTTTTTATAGTTGGCATCTTTACCTAAGCCGACGTCATACCTAAGTTATGACGCTGGTGCCACTTCAGGGGTTTAGTGGATCTGAGATCCTGTGTATGATGTTGAATGTATTTGTGGATATTGTGCAGAGTTTCTTACAGGTATTTGTATTTTGGTAAACGTTTAAGTTACAAACGGAACTCTGCCCGATTTTCTACAGAAATTTATAATATTAAATTATAATGATTTATTGACAGAAGAGTTATTTAAAAGAAAAATAACCCGGTTCCTCACACATCTAGTCCTTGATTCCTCAAAGGCTACCCTTGCATGACCCATTCCGACGGATACTGATCGTCTCCAAACTGAATTCCTCACGGCGCTGTAATCTTCGAGAAACAATTATTGGATTATCCTTCCAGGTTCAGATAGACCCAATAAAGCAACACACCTTCGAGACATCAATCAATCTTTCTCCAAATGAGCCATCACTCCAAACTCTAGGGAATCACATCCTGCTATCGAAGAAACCACATGCCCAACATATCACATCTCCCAAACTTACATCCCTCCTATAACTGAGCACATGGCTAATCGTCTTTTGCAATCCATGATATAATGCTCAAATAGGGTTCTCACACCCTATTGATTCTAATAATTTATCAATGAAGCCATCCCAAAAGCACTGTAGCACTTCACGGCAAAGTACTTAGTCAATGCCTCATCGATTCAATACAAGGTCCTCCAAATTTAGTGCCAATTTTGGCACAACTCAACAACAACCCTCAATTTAACGATTAGGAGATGATTTGAGCCGATTATTTCCTTTAGGGAACATTCTCAAACACTTACTCTACCCAAACACCTTGGCGACTACAAAACGACTTCCAAGTGTGGCGTTATATGATAACTAAACTTGGCCCAAATCCTAATCAGACGATATGCAAATGAAACACTAATTTCATTGCCACTCAAACAACGATACCTCATATTCAAACCTTTCCACCCGATTAGGATGTGTCATATCCTTACCATCATAGCTCATACTAGCATGGCATCTTACTAACCAAATCATCCTCAAAATCATATCAAACCTTAACACCATAGGGTAATTAAATCGTCCAAACCAATCATACTTACAAACCCGAGAAAATATTGTAGACCATGATACAACTAGTATAAGGCCTACAATTCTCAGATAAATGAATAAGCTTAGAAAACACAAATAAAACATAAATTTTGTATCTCAAAGTAACACATATACCGAAACATCAAGATCCGAAAACCTCGTTTCCTACCACGATGGACGACACTTCTACACATTGTGCCATCATCGTGAAACCTCGATCCACGGTATTAAACTCCTTAATTGTCTGATCCATGGAATAAGGGCAATCCCTATCGGTGTGGTCAAATTGTCCACACTTGAAACATTCTCTCAAAAATCTCACCTAAACAAGACATTCATTTATAAAGCATCCATGAACATATCAGATGAAATCTCTTTATCCTTGAAACCCATGATTCCTTTTTCACGTCAATCACTTGAGGTCGACTTCCTCCTATTTGACATGGGGTAATATTACCTTAGCTTCTTCCGAGTATTGGATGACCGCAATATTATCTTAATTCTCAGGATTCATATCTCAACTTCTATATAGGATCCGAGCTACCCAAAAGTTTAGGCACTTAAGTACCACTAAATCAATATCCTTAGATTCATTATACCGGAATTGACTCTAAGTTTTACTGACCTCAGGCCATCAATCCTACCTTATCCATCATATTTGATACATCAATTAAGCATCTATTCTTAGCAAATTACCAACATGAGGACCGCAACCCAGACCCGACCACCTAAAATTCGAACAAAAACTAATTAACTTAGGCCTCGAATCAAATACTGATCCATTCAAGCACCAAATCAGCACCATTAAATTTAAACCTCAAGGTCCTCCCTACGACTTCTCTTCTTGACCGCGTGGTGGACCGTCACCATGAGCAAACCCTCAACTAGGTGCCAATGATAACACTCCTTCTGAAGTAGGAACAATTCGAGTTAGCTTGCCCTTATGACACTAATTAGGACGCATAAGCTTGACAACAAAACTCATTCTTTATCACCAACATAGTTTCAAGCCTAAGCTAGCCAACCATGATAACTAGAACTATCCAATCAAACTTAATTATCCTACGACTACATCTACTTATTCGATCAATCTTAATCTAATCTAAGCTTCCACATACTATTTAAATTAAACATAAGGTATATCTTTTCTCTGATACCAACTGTAACAGACCGTATTTTCTATCAAAAATTCGACAGAGTTTCGTCTGTAATATGGCCATTGAGTTGATATAAAAATCTGTACAATCTCCTGTACAATACACAAAATACAATCTCAACTTCTCCGAACATCCGGCAACATACAATAACCTCACACAAAAACTACACAGGATCTAAATGCCACGTAAAAATTTGTGGCTCCAATATTATGTCTCCGAACACAATATTGGACATAGAAATGCCACTAGATACTTGTTATATACAACAATAACCTATGAAAACATGAATAAATCCAAATACAGTAGGAACTAAATTATCTAGTCATCAGTTATATGTACAAAATACATTATGATTCCCAAGTGAAAAATGAATACATATAATTTTTGCAAAACATATACAAAACTACAAATAGAAATCTTTGATATGATCTTCCAAGTCTAGAGCCTAGACCACTTCTAGTCTCAACTCTATCTCATCGGGATAAACCTTTGCTAAATTTGGAGATAAGGAGAAGTAAGGGTGAGCTAAAAGCCTAACAAGTATGAGCTAAAAGCCTAGCAAGTATATTATAAGCAAAATAACAAACAGTATATGATCAAATGAAACTGTAAAAGAGATGGGGACAATCTACATATAAGAGAAATAGAAGATGAGAGGGAAGCGGTATGTATGGATGCATGATGACGTAAGACATGATCGATTATTCTTTTGACACACAATTAATTTTTCATGTTTTATTCTTCTTCTTTTGGGATATAAACTATCCGTAATTATTTATATTTGTAGATTAGGGTCAGTAAACCTTGCTAGCTAAAGATATGGGAGAACGATGAGAGGATCATGATACTCCATATGCTCTAAAGCCGTGAGCTCTTATTATTGACCCAAATGAGGGGCCATCCACATATAATGCCTATAGATATGCCAAACACCACGTGATATAGCGGTATACCTATCACCCAGTATATAGGGCCAATAAAATGCTATCCTAACCTTTTACGGTCCAGAGGCAGTCATCGTTCTTCCACAGCAGTATCCTAAGGCTTGCCAAGGATATCATCCACTCCAATAAGCAGCCAGGATACGCGACTAGGGTAATCCTTGAGTTTTTACTGTGATCTTAAAGCATACCAGGGGATTCTACCCTTCATAACATAATTCCATGGTCCTAATTTTATAATTTTTTATCTTTTTAGAAAAGATCCACCATACTTCTTTCACTGTAATTTTCTCCATCCGGGAGAACAATTCAATCATATAACGATTTGTAGGTTTTCCTCCGAATGCTTTGAATGATTTTTATCTTTATTTCAAATTTAAGTCTTCTCACGACTTGGTTTTTATGCATGGATACCATTAAGCATAGAAAAAAATTGAAAATTCTTACCACCAAGACACAATTACCACTTTAGAGGGCTATGGACCATTTTTCTTCATATACAGAACACAAACATATTTTTTCGGGACTTACAATTAAACACATACAATTAAACATAATTTACATAACAATTAAATAGGGTGAAATCATACAATTTAATATCATCTTGGATGAATAGTGTCAGGGCCAATTTAGAGCCTCCAAACGCGTTGAACAGGTCGATTCTTGGGAAATCAGATACCCAACCGATGTATATACACAATTAGGATATAGGTAATATATAATTAAGGACACCTTATGCATAGGGTTCGAATTGGGAGGGATATGGGAGCTTATGAGAGCTGGGTGCAGGTCTAGGGTTTCGCCGAACCAAAAATCCACCTAAAACTATCAAATTAGATACCCAATCGATAAGTTAATTTATATAGGATATGGGTAATGATAATCTTGTCCCAATTTATGTAAGAGCCCCAAAAATTGGAGCCGAAATCATCCAGGCGCGGTTTAGGGTTTGGCGACACTGTTCCAGGCAAAACGAGGGGGAAATCAAACATCAAACGGTAAATAAATTATATTATGGCCATGGGTTTCACATTTTTCATGATTTGGGTGGGTACCAAAACGAAAATAGCAGAGAGAAAATGAATACAAATCAAAAGAGAGAATAAAAAGGATATAGAAACACTTGCCTCGACTCGATCTACAATTTCTCCAATAACTCCAAGCTGGAATTGGACCCAAGAGCGTCCATTTGCACGTTTCACTCTCTTCTCCCTCCCTCTCTCTCTACCCGAAGCCTCTCTTCGCGTTTTGATTCCCCAATCCCTAATTTCCTCATTCCTCTGCTTCACGTTATTATTATTATTATTATTATTATTATTATTATTATTATTATTATTACACTTTTATCTCTTTTTCTTTAAATCTCAGAAACCAAATTGATATTCAGGTGACCGGACAAGCACACTTCAGGAGTCGGCCCAACAAATCTAAATATCACACAAAATTTTATAATATTTAATTAATTTTTTATTATACACCCAAATTATCCAAAATAATAATAAATAATCCCAATTAAATTGGATGAAATTCTGGGTTGTTACAATGTGTCGGATAGTTAGTTTCAAACATCTTCAATTGTCTTGATCCATACGCAATCACCCTCCCATGTTGTATCAAGAACATCCTAGCTTGATTCTTAAAGTATCTTAGTAAATTACAAATCCTCCAGAACCTTCGAAAATCATCAGAATCAGGGCTATTGTTAGACAGCTTTTTAACTCCTGAAAACTTCTGTCACAATCCTCTATCCAATTGAATTTTTTTTTCTTTCTGTGTCAGTCAGGTCAGTGGTATTGTAATTCTGAAAAAGTTCACATATCTTTGGTAGTAACCTGTCATTCTCAAAAAGCTCCTAACTTGGTTACCGATGTCGGTTGGCTCCAACTGATTACAACTTTAACCTTCTTGGGATCGCAGGAGCTTTCCGGAATGTCGGTTGGCTCCTAACTCACATTTATTCAACTTGACATACAAATTCCTCTCTCAAAATGTTTGGAGTGTAATTCTTATGTGCGTCTCATGTTCTTCATAGCTCCTTGAGTATATTAGAATATCATCAATAAATACCACCATAAACTTGTTAAGGTAGAATTGGAATATTGACTTATCAAGTCCATAAAAGCTGCAGGGATATTCGTTAACACAAAAGGTATTACTTAAAACTCGTAGTGCCCATACCTTGTTCGAACACTGTTTTTGCCATGTCTTCATTCTTAATTATTAATTGATGATAACCTAGTTGAAGATTAATCTTGGAAAATATTTGGGCCCATTGCAATTGGTTAAACAAGTCATCAATTCTCGGTAATGGGTATAAATATACATGTCTTTGCTTTTATCTGTATTTTGCTGAACATTTAGCTCACTCACTTGCCATTTTCCTAACCCCTCAGATACAATTATTGATCTAGTATCAGGTGAATCAGGAGTGATGATAGAAGATGTTTAGGATCAAATGTTAATGAAATGTAATATATTAGAAAAATTTTGTACTCCGTCTTGTAATAAATAAATATACATATTTACCATGTTGATATTCGGTGTTGATCGTTTAGTCATACTTATGCAAATTATTATGGATATTATTTGTGCTTTCATAGAATTTTGTAGTAATAATTTTTAGTTCCTAATAGTATCTCTAAAGAATCTAATGTTGTATTGTGACGGAACGTTTTTTTTATTCCGCCAATGATCTCCCGAAACTGACACCAAGTTTCAGTGGTCCGGTCCGGGCCGATCGTGCCTTCTAAATCACAGGATCACAAATGCTATCTAGGACTCATACATTCTAGTCATCAACATATAGCGGAAGTCAATCTAATATCCTGTTGAAGCATTCATATTCATTCCCATAAAAATTCATTTCCGAATATATATAGCCATGAACGTCTAATCACAAAAGTTTATCAACTCTAAGAGATCATTACATTAATTGCTTCTTCGTGGCGATCGTCCCAAAAGGTGTGCTTCTGAATCCTTACGAAATCTTCAGATAGGTTCTAGTCACTTTGTCTCATCAGGTATGAGTTCTAAATTTTCATCTGAGGGGGAAAAAAACAGAAAACAGTGAGCCGAAGCTTAACAAAGTACATGCAGATTTTCCCATAAAACATTCGTGCTGTCAACAATTACAGATGCATATATAGAATATCATTTGACCGGAATCATGCAGAACACTTAGAACAATTAATGCAGGAAATCATGCATCATATATATAAATCATACGGTAATATTTGGCCGTACTATACAGAAGTTAATCAGAAAGTCGGAACAGATAATATTTGAGCATAAAACAAGGCCGGTCACAATTTAGCTTCTTTTATTTATTGCTTAACAGAAGGGGGCTTTAATCGAGGATAGATTGTGCACATCTCCTCACAATCATAGCAATACCTCCTTGTGCAAAGCCCCGAGGACGGCCCTCACTTTCTCCTTGTACAAAGCCCCGAGGACGGCTATCACTACCTCCTTGTACAAAGCCCCGAGAACGGCTATCACTTTGGTTATGCTCGATTATCACCTTAAGGTCCTAAGGCATGCCGGAGAACCTTGCCTCCCAATGTTAAGGTCCGAACTTATTTGTCTTATCATAAAGGCAGTTCACATTCTCTTTGTTCATTCCGGAGGGCAATGTCACAAGCCGGTTTCAAAATCACATAATAAGCCGGTTTTAAAGTTTGAGTACAGATGCCGGTTTCAAATCATAACATAAGGCCGATTTCAATTATAACACAAGGCTGGTTACAATGCAAGGGCCGGTTTCAAAATCACGATACAAGGCCGGTTTCAAAATCACAGAGTAAATGCCGGTTTCAAAATTACAATATAATGCCGGTTTCAGTCATAATGCAACGTCGGTTTCAAAATCACAATGTCAGCTTCGAAATTACAATGAAAAGGCCGGTTTCAGAATCACAGTGCAAATGCCAGCTTCAAAATTATAATACAAATGTCGGTTTTAAAATTTTAATACAAATGCCGGTTTTGATTGTAATACAAGACCGATTTCAATTATTCTTGGCCGATTTCAAATTAATATGTAAGGCCAGTTTCAAATTAATATGCCAGGCCGGTTTTAAATTAATATGCCAGGCCGGTTTCAAATTAACGTGCAAGGCCGATTTCGATATTTACTTAAGCCAATTTCAGATTATATCATGAGGTCGGTTTCAAATTATTTTACTAAATCAAGGCTGGTTTCAAATTTGGGTAATGCAAGTGACATACAAGGCGATCTACTTTTTTATTTTCATGTACTCCAGTTTAACATGAGTTTAGCAGAAAAGTAAAGGACGAAGGCAGAAGAAATGAATTCAAACCAGAATACAGCTTATCAAACAGTAATTAAAACGTCATACGTTTAACCTAAATCGGAAGGGAAAACTGACAGTTTTTAAAGCGGGAACTTTGGGGACGGAAATATAATTGCTAAGCATGAACTTTAAAATCTGGGCACACTTGCAAAAGAACTTAAAAAAAGTGATCATCCAGTATACTTGCAATAATTTGAAGTTAAAAACAGAGTATTAAATCATGAATTTAAAAACAGGGGGGTACACTTGCCTGACAGTCATTCGCCCACCCTTATAGATTGGAAGCTTTCTACTCCTTACTGTTCTTCTTGCTGGTTGTTCGTACCAGCTTCCTCGATCGAAGTTGAGTATATATAGAGGAGGAGTTAGGTGGAGTAAGTGGGGGAATGCTACCTACCTCGTACTTCTTCTCAGACGTTAGGTAGGAGTAAGTAGTCTGAGCTTCTTACTTTGGTACTTCTTCTCAGACAGCCAACGAAGTGGTTCACCTACTTCATTTAGTTAGGGTCTAGTTGGGTTCTAACTATTTAATAAAGTTGGTCATTATCTTTAGTTGTCCTTAATTTATTCCGGTCAAGTCTTTGGTCAGTGCTCAGGGTCGGCCATCTTTTCACTTCTTTTATTTAAGACCGGTTAACCTTTCTCAAGGCCGATCAACTCTTTGGGTCGGTCAGCATTTTAATGCTGGTCAATATCCAATCGACATCAAAATTTCCGGTCAACCCTTACTCAAGCCGGTCAATATTCTAAAGTTGGTCAACCTTCTGAATGCCGATCAACCTTATAAATTTCGGTCAACTTTATCTATTCCGGACTTCAAGCAGTCCGGCCTTCTATGGTACAAACTACTCCGGTTTTAAGTGGCATAAGGCCACTCCGATTCCAAGTGATATAAGGTCACTCCGGCCTCCGGATTTCATCCTTCTTCCGGTTCAAGTCGAAAACGAAAATATATTCTTGGCTTTAACACTTTATTCCGATTTTAAGTTCTCTTTTGATTTTGAAATCTCATACGTGTTCAAGTCATACAGAGTTGGAACCACTTAAAATAGTATTATATTGATCATGTGTACAATAATGATATATTTATGGACTTGTATATAGTATGACGTCTCATTAAGATATATGAGGATGTGAGATGTCACAGGTGGTACTAGAAAAAAGAGATATTGTAGGATTGATCAATTTTATGTCGACGCTTAGGATTGAGTTGAACTTAGGGTTTGAGCTTTAGTAATTCAATTTGAGGTTTAAGCTAATTAATTTCGATTTGAAATCTAGACTTGGTTGATTTTGGGTTGGGACCTCAAATTGCTTATCTAAATTAGATGATGTAATTTAATTAATATTTGGTTATAAGATTAAGAGATGACAGAAATGGAAAGCCACAACGGATCAAGCTTGTATGAAAATTTGAAAAATGAAAAGTTAGTTAGTGATGGTGGCCAAACTTCCGATAAAGGATCAAATTTAAAGAGAGTTTCCAAAAAGTCAAAGCCAACAAAGAGAAGAAGGAGATCGGTAAAAATTCAGGATGTAGGGGACCCAAACTCTGCATGCCCATATTGTGGAAATTTTCATGGAAGGAAGCCATGTTATAAAAATTAGGAGCCTGTTTCAATTGTGGGAATGAGGTCATCTAATTAAGAATTGTCCTTACTATATGAAATAAACGGCAAAAAGGTCTAGTACAGTTGATCAAAATTTTGCAAAGACAACACAAAAGGCTAACGCATCGCCTACCAGAATGGAAGGTCATTTTTGAAAATTTAACATTTTGGCATATATTGGAGTTTAGACTTTCACTTATAGTTTTGAAGTTTGTTTGAGAATTAGATTTTGCATTAGTTGCATTGTTATTTATGGAATTTTGTGGTCATGAATATTGTGTCTTATTAAGTGTCCGACTTGAATGATTATAGTATTATTGGATATATTGGACTTTGAAGTAATATCATGGGAGTTTTGGTTAGTAAGTCACTTTGCTAAGTATAGATTAAAGGAATGTCCTGACTTAAAAATTAGATTACGAATTCTGAATTTAAGAAAAAGAAATGATGAAGTTAATATCATTTTACTTATAAGTTTTTGGGTAAGAATAGGTACTGACTTATCTAACATATGTAACTATGTCTAGGGATTACCTTGTGTTTTGAAGAATGGCTATAAAAGTATAAAGATAAATTCGAGGAAAAACTTTAAAATCGACTTAAGTATAGAGGTCAGAGCAAAGATATGTAAATTTTGAGGATGAATTTTTTTTAAGAAGGGTAGAATTATAAGGATTAAGATCTCAAAACTCACAATTCAGTAAGCTAAACTAATATACGAAAAATTAAGATCAATGAATAGTAAAAATCAAAAAGCTATGAACTCAATCCGAAATGCCATACAAATTTAATTGATGAAACCGACTTCAATCCCGATTAATAAAAGATAGAACCAACGAAAGGGAACCAATTCGGTTAATAAATTCTCAGTCAATGGTAATTAAATCAATTTCTGTCGACTACAAGAAGACCCGATCACCAAAATTAGACCCGATTAATTATGGAACCTGGACTGATTGACTAAATATAGTATAAATTAAATTAATTGATAAAATACTAATATATTCCAACCCACAAACACACACAAGGGAGCCTTATACTTGGCTGAATTCTAGGAATTCAGCATGTAATTTGCTACAGCCCAAATTAGCAACCAAATTTAGCAAATCAAGGGGGTCCACGATAGCAGCTACATCAGCAGCTTGGCAGTAGCTGAATTCAAAATTCAGCTGCAATAAGCAAATACGCATCCATGCCAGCCTCACATAATACCTAGCAATATTGAGGGCAAAAAGAAAGCAGCTCACGGCAGCTTACCTCATCAACTCACATTACACAACTCAGCTAAATAAAGAGAGAACAGCTGCAACACGGCAGCTGATCTCCATGGCTGCTGAAGCAGCCACCTTGCACGGCAGCTGAAGCAAAGCTGCAGCCAGCAGCTCACACAACCTCACACCTTAGCCACCTCAACAACCAACCACAGCTCTCCACTAGGAACAATCTGGAGGAAACAACCAGCAAAATAATAGCATGACTCAGCAAGGCCACACGCCTGGAATTCAGGAGAGGAAATTTGGGGTGCTGGCTGGGCTGATGATTCAGCCTCTTAATTTCTAAAAGTATAAGAGACATGGGAGGAATAGAGAGAGGGAAAAAAGAATGAAAGAAGAGGGAATCGTGAGGAAGAAAAGAGGGGGAAAACTGTGAGAAGGAGAGAAGCAGAAGGAAGGACAGAAGGAAAACAGAAGGGGAAGCTGAGATAGAAAACTGAAGACAGCAATAGTATTTAGCTGAATATTTGGCAAGTGTGTTTGATTCCTTTCTTCCTTGGTGTTGATTATTGATCATTCTTTCAAGTATTATTGTTCTAATACCTGCCTTATGTTAAATTCTTACACATAGTATCATGAAAACATGAGATATACTCGGCTGGCTAACTTAACCAAACAACTGCAGCTGAACCAGCTTCTAAATTCAGGTGAACCGGTGAACAAATGATCGCCAAATCGGCCCATATTTGTTATACAACTAGCTTAATATCTTATCTATGTTGTGACCAAATGGCTCATGAACAGCAGAAGATCTTGCTGAACTGCATTATGGTACAGTTGGAAATCATCCTCTGAACCGGGTCCTAACCAGGCTCCAAATTGGTCAATCCGGCCATGATATAAACTTAAGTGCCTTAAGATAATGTTCAAGTGTAACCTTAAAAAATTTGACCGTGAACTGGTCAGGAACCGGCTACCGAAATAGAAGCCGAACCTAGTTGCATCAGAAAATACTGATGCAGAATTTTCAGACATACTTTTGACCCAAACCGGCCCAAAAATTAGCTTGGACCGGCCATGAACCAAACATATTATTAAACTAGAGTCTCTTAATTATAATTAGGATCTTTGAACAGGTCAAGAACCGGTCTTTAGGTGGCCATAGAACCGATGATAACAAAATTGGCCCAAGAGCACCATTGCTGATTCTAAATCGACAGGTTGGAAAAAATTAACTGAACAAGACCAAAATCAGTTGAACCGGTAGTCTGTCCAACCACAGTTTCATGTAATAAGATTGATCTACCTAGCCGTGAAACGGCCGTCCAAAATGCCTTAAAATGGATGCTGAATTGAACCCTTGAACAGCACCAGAACTGGTTCAGTACTCTGGAAACTGGTTCTGGTAGCTTGAGGAAATAAACTGAACCGGCCCTTACTAGTTGAACCAGCACCCGGCCCAACCAAATTATTAAGTGCTAAGGTTAAACTATTCACCTATGAAAGTTTGGCCAAAAATACCTTTGGAACAGTGATGAATTCGGCCCCCGAAATTGCTAAGTCCTTCCATTTGCCTGTTGACACATGCTGGAATTAAGGCCATACACCACTTCATCTCGGTTTTTAAACCGGATAAATTGGCACCAAAATATTATTAAGACAATATAGATAATAACAAAATATTCACGATAAAAAATTAAGACCCAAACTGACTCTCGAACCGAGCCCGAGCCAGTTAAATGAGCCGGCTAGCATGTTAAATTCCAGTTTACATATAGCGAACCAAATTATCAAGCCATCTTATAAGTATAGAAAAATTAATTGGACCAACCCACGGAACAACCTTTAATTCGATTCCAAACCGGGAACCAAGTCCTTACGAAATTGTACTAAAAAAAATTGACTAAAGGAATTAACCGAGTTAACTTTGGAATTACGTACTAAGTCAACAGCAGAATTAGCCGAATATATCACGTGTTAAAACTATATTTTAATATATATATATATATATATATAAGAAATTAAGGTTAAAGTTGTTAAAATGGACAATGCATTCATTTCTATTACAATTTATGGTTTGTTTTGATTGCCTGTTTTGATAGTATGGAAATTTACATGGAAACTTTGTATGGCCATTGCATTGATTTTTGTTATTTATTACCATATGGTATAGTCTTATGTCCAAGAAAGATGTTATAGAAGTTTCGTAAGATTCAAAAAATGATAGGCATTTTCTCCTAGAATGGAGAGAGTTAAGTAAAGAAGTATGAAGAACAAGATAAATGATTCTATAAAGAAGTTTTCAAGTTTTGAAAATAAGAATGAAATTAGTCTAATGAATTATCTCAGCGGGTAATATTCTCTAGCATGCTATAAATATTACAGTGAGAAATTTAAGGATTAACTTAGCTGTGTTTTATAACGGGTGATATTCCTTAATATGCTTTAGGATATTATAGTAAAAATTAGAGGACTACCCCTTGGCCGTGGGGGTACTTTTGGCGACATTTCTATTATTTGGCCATGTATACTGGGTTAAAAGTATCCTACCCACCTCGGCATGTAAAACGAGGTAAAGAAAAGCTGCTGTAGGATATCAGCTTTTAGTCCTGTCTACCGGATAATATAGGTAGCACCACCCACCTTGGGGTGTAAAGGGAGGTAAACGCCTTAGATTGTGGGGATATGTACAATCTATTCTGTCTTCGGGATGTAAATAACGAAGATATGGCCTTAGATTATGTGAAATAATACAATCCATTTCTCGATTGATCACTCAATTAGTTGGTAAGACCTATTTGCCATAATCCCTAAAGATAAATAACAAAATGACAAATGATAATTAAGAATCAGAAAAGAAAAGTTAAAGAAGTCAAAATTCTTGCATGCTCAAGAAATGATTCATGTTCTTTTGATTTATATGTTTATTTTAAGTTTAAATATGCATGTCTTTACTTTTATCTGTACCTTATAGAACATTTAGCTCACCCACTTGTCGTTTTCCTAACCCCTCAGATATAGGACATGATCTGGCATTGGGTGAATCAGGAGCAAAGATAGAAGATGTTTAGGATCAAATGTTAATAAAATGTAATATATTAGAAAAATTTTATACTCTGTCTTATAATAAATAAATATATGTATTTACCATGTTGATATCATTTAGTCATGATTTCGTAAATTATTATGGATATTATTTGTGCTTCGCAGAATTTTGTGGTAATAATTTTTAGTTCTTAGTAGCATTTCCAAAGAATCTGACGCCTATTCAAGTCATACGAAGTTGGCGTTATTTAAAATGGTATCATATGGATCCTGTATATAATAATGATATATTTATAGACTTATATGTAGTATGACGTCTCATTAAGGTATATGAGGATGTGGGACATCACACTGCCACCATCACTAGAGTTGTCAACACCAGGAATGGAAGCTAGCGAAGCCTTCTCTGTGATGTTATCCTTCATTTTGTGCGCCGGTGTATGTAGAGGGAGAAATCTCAAATTGAAGCAAAATGGCTGCCGTCCATTTGCTGCTGTGACGGACCGGATTATTCTCCATCGAATAACCTCCGTCAATGACAACACAGCCCTAAGTCCATAATTAACCTATGGACTTCTACAGAAAATCCGGCAGAGTTTTCTCTACAATTGGGTAAAAAACCAAAATATAACCTGTTCAAATAAGTCCTGCACAAGCACACATCTATCAAAAGGCTTAACACCAAGCCTACAACACACCACACAGGATCACATACTGCCATATCATCCATGGCTCCAATACAATACTCCTGTCTACTATACTGGAACTAGAGAGATGTCATCTAAATAAAACAAAACTCAAAACATCAATACAGACGCGGAAGCATAACTATATCATCATAAACTATGGAAGTATAACAAAACCATAAAACAATAACAATAATGAGCCACGCCCAACTCTAAGTGGTTGCTCAAAATCCAATCCAACTTTAAGTCCAAATCTTTACTGCGCTCGCCGTCCAGCCAGTCTCATTAAGCAACCTCTCATTGCTCTACTAATCTGGCACCAGCTAAGTGTTCTCATCTGAAAGGAAAAAATATCAACTGCAAGAGTGAGCTAACAGCTCAGCAAATGTAATCATAAACAATTCTCGCAGGAATAAATAAGAATGGGAACAGGGAATGATATTGGAACTCTCCCTAACCACAAAGCAGGAGAGGGAACAAGAACATCTGGGATCTCTTTGGTTCACATGGTTCTCATGATTACATTGATTGGTCATCATTCGGAATCACTTGATTCTCACGGGGTTTTCATGATTACATTTTGAATCATTGGCTTCACATGGATTTTACGGTTACTTCGTTTGGACATTATTCCTTTTCATTATTACATCATCTTTGCAGACCCCGACTAATAGACCGTACTAGCCAACGATGCGAGAGAACGAGGATAGGAATGTGTTCGCTACACATTCTAAAGCCACGGCTACTATTTTAGGTCGGTAGCACACGACCCTCGGTTGCATCCATGCAAATGATCGCCATGACGACTACATCTCAATATGTAGCGTCGACAGACACACCCCACACTCCCGGGGTTCCAGGGCAATCCTCGTTCTTCCACAGTAGTTTCCTAAAGCGTACCACAGACATCACCCGCTCCCACGAGCGGCCGAAATACGTGGCCAAGTATTCCTCGGGTTCACACCGCGATGGACATGGTATACTAAAGAATACTACCCATACGACTCAGGGTCCTAGTTTCAAGATTGGTTCAACACTTGGAGAGGAAAACCCACATTTGCCACACACAATCGCATCTCGGGAAATCTCATTCCCATCACAAGATCTCCAACCGGGAGGTCATCTCATCACACATATCTCCATCCAAGAGATTATATCATCACAAGCACAATGTGGATTCCCTTCCATTCACGTCACGGTTCACAATATCTAATGGGACTCAATTCCCTTAATCACAACAAATCATCCCAAGTTCACAATAGAGATTAGATTTCATACCTCAAACGATCACAAGTCACTTTGGAATCTCCAAGACTCATTCCCTTGCCTCCAGCACACGGATTCACATTCGGGGCTTACATTTACGTTTAAATATTAAACGTTATATCAATAACAATTATGGAAGCATAACACTTATATTTCTCATTTCATTTTCGATGAACGATAACAGATTTCCTTTTGAACACCCGGACGCCGCACACGGTTCAATACTTGGAAATTGGACGTCCGGTGGATTCGTACGCACACTTGATACACGGGATCCCACATTTGGGTTCGATTTAACTTATCACGAGGGTGAAAGTATGCAACTTCCCATTCATTTTCGGATTATCCACAACGAGGAACTTTTAAGGCTCCCGGATGCAACGAACGGGTCAAATCTTGCGGGATTCGGCATCCGGTCGATATATACACACAATTGGGACACGGGGATTCATATTCTAGAGTCATTCCACCATTTTACGAAGGTGACAACGTGCAATTATCACCTCTGGTCTCGGGTGAATAGTAACAGTGCCTGTTTAGAGGGCTCGGACGCTGCGAACGGGTCAAAACGTACGAAATCGAACCCGCGGCCGATATATACGCATCATTGGGATGTGGGGATTCACATTTTGTGGTCAATTTTATGATACACGGGCGGGAAACGGGAAATCCCTAAAATCCCGTGGGTTAGAGTTTCAGTGAAACCCACCCGGACGAATCGGACACGATTCGGGCAAACAACTACATTTTCCTTAGCCCATACTCATGGGTTTCAAGATTCTAACGTTCACCGCGGGTATCGACACAAAATACCCAATGAAAATACATAAAACATCGAAAGAGAACGAGAAGTGGGTATGAGAACACTTGCCTCGACGCGTGCTTTCACCTTTATACCTGGCTCTCGGACGGAATCAGATTCCCGGGCTCGATCTCCCTTCTTCTCTCTCTAGAGTCGCCCCCTCTCTCTCTCTAAAACCCTCGGCGATCAGAAAATTGAGGGAGAAGGGAAACTCGGCGCGTATTTATACTACGCGTACCGCTCGAGCGGCCAGCGGGCAGCCTCACTTCTGGTTTTTTGGCTTGATAGGAGGGCTTGAGCCCCCGGAGGGCGCCGGTTTGAGCCGCGGCAAGCCAGCAGCAAGCCTACGTTGTGTTTTTGTCGTTGAAAACCGTTTTGACCATTCTAACCCAATCTTTCACATCATTGGACCTTGTCCTTGATTATATAACCTTAATAAGTCATGATTATCATGCTTTAAAACCCAAAATCGTATTTACAAAGTTACATAACTCGGTTTACAGTTTTCGTTCCCGATTTATCGATTTTGGCTCTTTGAGCTGTTCATCCGATTCCTCTCATATCTTTTTACCATGATACACCCATATTAATTTAATTGCTTTCTAATTATCATTTCCTTAACTCGAAAGCTCACAGCTGCCATTGCCAAAGGAAATCGGTGAAATTGAGGCGAGTAAATCCTTCCATTTTCCTTATGGATGCTGATTTTGGGATTACATGTGCCATTTTCGGGAGTAATGGGTTGAATTATGGGAAAATAGGTTGAGACACAGAAAAGAGAGAGGAAGTTGCCGAGGCTTCATGCGCTGCCATCCGCCGTCGTGGCTGTCGTTGGGTGCTGCCACCTTCACCCGTGCTGGAGGTGAGTCGGCGAAGGATGAGGATGAAGAGAGAGGCAGAGGTGCACGAAAAGCAGGAGAGAGAAAGGAGCGCACACTGGTAGGAGAGAGAATTGCCTAATTCAGGTACCTTGGAGTATCATTTTGGTAAATTTGCCTGGAATAAAGTTAAAGCAAGTATCCTCTAGCCCTATCATTGGTCTAATTTCGTGATTGATATTATTTGGGTACTATTTGGAGATTTTTTTTATATGCATGCTATTTTTATGAAGTCAATCTATTTATTGTGTACATGGATGTAAATTTTACTAGTTGTTTGGTGGTTTTATGCTAGTATTTGTGAATTGGAGGATTTTCAACGCACGAATAGTATATAGGTATATTTGTGTATTCGTATGTTGTGAAACCACAAACCTGGCCTGCATTAGTCCACATGCATGCTGTTAGGGGATGAGGTCGCTACTTTATGGGACTACAATGGTCCGAGACCCTAGAGGTTGCTTTGTGATCCGAAGCATTTGCTATTTGTGGTGACTTTCTCGACGGGGAAACTTCAGTCCCGATGGGGACATATGACATGTGATATCCTTTTCGCCGGCGGCAAGGTGAGTTTTTATGTAATTGACCTGCCCCATACAATTTGGTGAGAACCATCATAAGGAATTAATAAAAAGCTAATATATTCGAATGTTTTAATATATATAACTAAACTTAAGTTTGTACCTAAAACCGTAGGTGGTCAAACATAGTAAGCAACCTTACCTCTGGGAGATAGAGTACATTGGTGGCCTAGCCTGCTAGACTAAATTGTAGATGGATCAACTTAAGGCTACCAGGAGTAGGTGTATCCCATCATCAAGTTGGTATTATGAATATTTGATTCTTCGATTCTGCACAGGCTTTGTATTTTTGCATGTGTTTAAATGAACTATGATTTGAGATACGTGGTTTGGCCTATGAATGAGTGATAGGAATGTCTCGTACGTATTAATGTGTTTAGACCTGAAGGGACAGTTTGATACGGACGATAATTTAGTACGAGACATCTCGATTTTTGAAAATTTTATAGACATTGTGTTTTGTTTTACGTGGTTGTTATATGATATCCTTTCATCTAATTTATGTGTACTGTTTTATACGATGATAATACTTGTTGAGCCATCGACTCACATTTTCATGTTTTATCCCTTCAAACTAGTGGCATAGATACGCTTGCAAGAGTTCAAATGTGATCTAACATAACATGTCTCTATTGGTGAGTGAAAATATTTATTTTGGATATGTTTCTGATCTCAAGAGTATGTTATGGTTATTATTTATGGCTAGATGAAAGCCCTAATCCTTATGTGGGATATATTAGAGTTATTACTTTACGTTAATGAGTTGTTGTTATGTTTGGATAGCTATCTTGCGATATTTAGATAGTAGGTCATATATTATATTTGTCTGAATTTATATCTGATGAGGTCTCGTATGAGTTTTATTATATTTGGTCCTATATATGTACGGATTGTCAGCTCAAGGTTGGGTTTATCATTATTAATACAGTGATTTTATATTATTGGGTATTATTATTATTGTCGACCTGCATTTAAGTTCATTGGTCATTACCACAAGTGGTATCAGAGAGAAGGTCGTAAGGAGAGGTATTTTTCGGTCATCTTGGGTAAGAAATTAATTAAATATTTGGTGTGATAAGTGCATCTTATGGTGAAGAATTGAAGTTTGGGTCCTAAATGTTTAAATTCAAATCGAAAAGTCAATTAATTGGTTGTGATAAGCCGCATGAGCGACATAATGGGTGATTCGATCTAGCAGCCAGATGAGAGTTTGATTGCTATTTGAAGGAAGGTCAGTTAAGGACAAGATGGAGTGCCCTTCGAATGATTAAGAGTGAGTCAATTTGGAAAATTTTTGAGATGTTTCATCCAATTAAGGCACAAATTGAGTTTCAAAAAGTGGAGGACGTGTTTGAGGTTTTTAGTTGTTCAGATAAAGTTTGGTTTACTGCCCATAAGTTGGAAAGTAAGGTAAGCCGGTGGTGGGCTTCTCAGTACCGTATTCAACTTCTTGTGATGTTTTTGTGGAGGTAATTTTTTAAAGAATCCCTCTCTGTTTAATGATGGTTAAGGCAAGGTAATATATTTATGGTCTCTAAAATTACACGTAAATTTTGTATGTTTTCTCAATTTCTAAAATGAGCTTTGATGATGTCTACCCCTGATGGGTAAACCCTAGTCTGCTAAAAACTATGGACTTTGATATCTGATTTGAATTTGTAGATATAAATGATTGACTGATGTGATTTTTTTGAGGTACCAGACTTTGATATGATATAGGAGTGATTTGGTTGGCAAGTCGTCATATTAGCGTAGATGGTTTCGGTAAGAATATTTTGATTTGCAATTCGGGTTATGAATTTTGAATATGAGGAAGAGTTGATCGAGAAGCAATGAAATTTATATCGTTTTGCCTGCAGATATTTGATGAATATGTGACCACATTCGGGAATTATTCTATGGTCATTAAAGATTTTTTGATCGTATGGTAATTCGAGGATGTTTATTAGAGGAAAGAATTAGCTTGGATTATCTTCTAACCATTAAATTAAGATTGCTGTTAAGGTTGAGCTGGAATTGGCACCAATTTTGAGGATCCTGCATAGAATCGATAAGGCATTGGCCGAGTGTTTGGCCATTGGGTTCTTTAGTGTTTTTGGGGTGAGCAAGATGAATCAATGAGGTTATGTATGAACTACTGAAAATTTTTATTTGTTTGGGAGATGACTTATTTGATAAGCAAGGAATGGGAGTTGATAAGTGATTTGTTTGATCTATTGTAAGGGTTTGATGTTTTCGGAAGCCTATCTACATTTGGAGTATTATCAATTAAGGATGATCGAGAGATTGTGCCGGAGATAGCCTTCAAGATAAAGGTATGGCCATTGTGAGCATGGGTGATGCCTTTTGAGATACCGATTTCATTGGCGTCTTTTGTAAATCTTAGGATTCTAATCTTTTAGTCATATTTTGGTTAATTTTGTGATTGCTTCATTAATGGTATTTTGATTTATTCGAAGAATTATGAGGAGCATAAGATCTATTGAGGACTGCATCGTACATTGTGAAGGGTAGTCAGCTGTTTGCCCATTTGAGGAGATGCGCGTTCTCTCACCTTTCCTTTATCTATATCACTCAGTATTTTATTTTGAATCACTACGGAATAAAATTGGCAGATTATTTCTAACCTGATCATTTTTTTTAACACAAGAAAGGATTGTGCAAAATTCTCTTGGGATGCTGCTACAGGGTAAATTAAATCCAACAGACCGGTTAAAGAACCCGAATGGCAACCAAATAAATTCCAAAGGTTGGGAGGATAGGTAGCCACTGAAATTAATCCGATTAGTAACCAAATTAAAACCTGGTTGCGGAGAAAGGACTCGAGCGACAATGTGACTAAAATTCAGCCATAAGGGCAACCAAAATTCATCCAAGAGGGAATCATAAAATCCGAATTTTCTAGCCTCAATTCTTCCCGGCATCAGCATGAGCAACACAGTAGCAGCTACAACAGTTGCTTGAGGATTTTTTTCAGCCAAGTATCGCACGGGTAGCACGGCACAACACTTAGCAAAATATGGGAAATTAAGAAGCAGCTTATAGCTGCTTACCTTTGCCAAACTTCAGCAAGCAGCTGAAGCCAGCAGTCCATGCAACAGCATCAGCAACCCTTGATATCAGCAACACTTCATCAGCAGCTTCCAACTCTAGCAAGGAAGCAGCTTACCTCGGCAAGCATAAGCTGCTTGTGTCATCCAATTAGCCACCCAATAGAAGCACTCATTGTAATATTTTAAATTTTTATTTGATTTAATTGAGATTATTTATTATTATTTTGGATAATTTATGTGTGATAAAAATCAATTAAATATTATAAAATTTTGATGGATATTTGGATTAGTTGGACTGGTGCTCGAAGTGTGCCCATACTGTGGCCCAAGTATCAATTTGTGTTTTAAAATATAAGAAAATAATATATATCTATATATAATAATACTTATAATGATAATAATAACAATAATAATATTATTATTATTGATAAAAGAAGAAGAAGAAGAAGGAATAGGGGTAGAGGGTTGCGGGGAAGCAGAGGGTTTCGGGAAGAGAGAGAGAGAGGGAGGGAGAAGAGAGAGAAAGAGGAGGAAACTAATGTCTTCCGGTTCGATTTTGATTTCGAACTTGTTAGAGAAGTGATAGATCAGGTTAAGATAAGTGTACCCATACCCTCATCTTTCATTTTCTTACAATGTTATTTTATTTTCTTCGGGTATCCTCGTTTTGATATCCGATTAAAGTCATATTATGTGTTACCCATGACTTGAGTATGCACATATGTAAATTTTGTATCCAAATTCCTAATGTTGGACGGTTTTTCACACCGAAACCCTAACCCTGAGCCTAAACATTTTTACCCACGGATATTTGGGGCTTTTGCCTAAATTTGATCTAGAATATCATTACCCATAACTTGTGCATGTTAATTTATTGATTGAGTATCTGATTTGGTTGTTTTATGTGGAATTTCATTCGTTGGAACCCTTACCCATATGCCCGGACCACATTTAATGGGTTAATTTGAGTTTTATACATGATTTTGTTTTATATTTACCCATATTTTGAATATTAACATGTATCGGTTAGGTATTCAATTTTTAAGTTTTGACACGATTGGCATGTCCAGGAGCCCTAACCGGCACGCTATATGACGGACCAGATTATTCTCCTTAAATGACCTCTATCAATGGTAACATAAACTTATACCCATAATTTATCATTATGGATTCTGCAAAAATTTCGGCAGAGTTTTCTCAGCAACTGGATGAAAAATAAAAGATATAACCTGTTTAAAATAACCTGCACAAACACACAACTATCCAATTTAGATATTTTGGACTACAATACAATACACGGGACCACATTGCGATACCATCCATGGCTCAAATACAGTATTCCGAACTACCGTATTAGGTCTGAAGAGATGCCATCTAGGACTAAATAAAATCCAAAACATCCAACATTATTGCGGAAGCATATCTAAATTTAGAAACCTGCGGAAGTACAACAATAACCATAAAATAATAACAAACCGCATTGAACTACTAGACTGTTTACATTCTATTACAATAGACGTATCCAATTCTTCAAGCCTTCGACATTCAGCTAATCTCCTCAAGCAAGTCTCTCTTCTTACTCTAATTAATCGGGCATTGGCTTAATGTTCTCATCTGGAGGGGAGAAAACAGCGAGTGAGCATACACCTCAACAAATGTAATCATATATCACTAACTATAGCAAATAATAGGAAAAACAGTAACTGGGCGGGAAAAATATATAACTTGAATAAAAAGGAAGCATGCGAGGAGAGGGGACATCTAGGATCATCTGGTTCGTATGTTTGTTCTGATTACGTTTATTTATTTTTGTTACTTTCATTAATCTTTGCAGACCCAGGCTAGTAGGTCACACTAACCAACGATGTGAGAGAATGAGGAAAAGAGTGTGTCTACCATACATTCTAAAGCCGACTACATTTTAGGTCTACAACTCTCGACCATCGACTGCATTTTAGGCCTATAGCACTCGGCCATCTCAACTCGCCCCATATCCCCCGGGGACCAAAGCAATCCTTGTTCTTCTACAGTAGTATCCTAAAGTATACCATGAACATTGCCTGCTTTCATGAGCGGCCAGAATTCGTGGCCAAGTATTCCTTGGGTTCACACCATGATGACATGACAAACTAGAGAATACTACCCCTATAAACCATGGTCCTAATTTTGGGATTAATCCTTCCTTGAGGGAAGATCCACCACAAGTACATCACATTTTTTAATTGAAAAATCACATTTCCATCCTTATCTCCATCTGGGAGATCAAATCCATCACATATCTCCATCCAGGAGATCAAATCTATCATATCATACTTTGGTGGATTCTCTTCCATTTACTTGCTCGGTTCCTTCCTTTCTTTGAAACTTAAACCTTTTTAACCATTCAATTCAAGCTCACAAGAGAGTTTGGATTTATTTACCTCCAATGATCAAATACCATCCTAGAAGCCTCCGGGATGCATTCCCTTGTTTCCGGTGTACACTTGCATATTTTCAGGGCTTGCAATTTAACATGATTAATTAGATACAAATTTTATAAGCATTCAATGGTGGTAGCATGCAATGTTTTCCATTCAAACTCGTGTGAATAGTAACAGGGGGCTTTTAGAGCTCTCGGACACCGCAAATGGGCTGATTCTTGCGTAATCAGAAGTCCGATTGATATATACATACAATTGGAATGTGGCGATTCATATTTTCGGATCAATTTAACATAACACGAGGGTGGAAACATGAAAATTTCCCATTTCATTTCGGATGAACAGTAACAGTGCACTTTTAGAGGGCTTGGACGCTGAGAACAGGTCGAAATGTGCGAGATCAATCGCGCGGCCGACATATATACGCATTTGGGGCGTGGTGATTCATATTTTGGGGTCGATTCAACGAAATATGATAGGAAAATGGAAAAACCTCAAATTCCCGTAGGTTAGGGTTTGGTGGAACTCCACCGACCGGATCGGTGAGTAAATCAGACAATAAAAAACAAAATCCTTGGTCTCAAGTCATGGGTAATACATTTTCCATGGTTTGGGTGGGTATTGACACAAAAATACCTAATGATAAATGGAAAATATCGAAAGAGAAAATTTACTGAGTATGAGAACACTTGCCTCGACGCGTACTACCACTTTTATAACTAGCTCTCAGACAAATTCGGATTCTATGGACTCGATCTCCTCCTTCCTCTCTCTAGAATAGGTGCTCTCTCTCTCCCTAGAAGGGTTTGGTTTGTGGAGAATATAAAAATCACAAAGTAGTACGCAACTTTAAAACTGGCTGGGGCTCGAGCACGCAGCAAGCATACGGCGAGCGTAGCCTTACTGCCTAGGTCGGCTCGAGCGCGCGGCGAGCACAGAGAATTTGGATTCTGTGCTCTCCGTGGGCTCAAGCCACGGAGGGCGCGGGTCAGGCATTCAGCAAGCCTGCAGCAAGTCTACTTTGTATTTTTGCCGTTTGGGATCCGTTTTGACCATTTTAACCCAATCTTTCACATCTTTGGACCTTACTTTTGATTATATAATCTTAATAAGTCATGATTATCATAATTTAAAATCTAAAATCTTATTTACGAATTAACATTTCACGGCTTACAGTTTTCGTTTCTGATTTACCAATTCGGGTTCTTTGTGCTTTTCAATCCGATTCTTCCCGTACCTTTTGACCACAATTCACCTATGTTAACTTAATTACCTTCTAATTGTTATGTTCTTAACCCGGAACCTCACAACTCTCCCCCACTTATAAAAATTTCATCCTCAAAATCTGACGAACCTCAAGATTTATAATTGGAAAAAATCCTTTCAGAATTCCTTTTTCACGATCATACGTCACATCCTTGATCAAATAACTTATCCTAGGGGGCCCATATCTTAAGACGAATTCCTAGTCTCCAAAACGGCTTAACCCAAATACTTAATGATTTCCTCGACTATCGTTACAAGGGAGACGTCATCACAATCACTAGAATTCCCGAAGCGGCCTAAAAATAATGCCAGCCATTCCTCTAGCCTAATTCAATACTTCAAGCGAACCAATGAACTTCCACTTTAGTTCATTCCAAGTCTTGAAAAAGATTCGATCACAGGGAATTTCAATCTTATTCTAAAATTTCGGGGCCATGGGCCCACAGCTCTTTCACTGCACTACTCTAATTAATTATCTAGTTATGAATCATTCCATTGAGATTTCACTACCATATCAAATTCAGCTTGACGTCCCGAAGATTCTCTAATCAAGTTTTACTAAGGTTTCGATACAAATATTAAATCACAATCAAATTTTAAAATCAGAATAATTTATATTCTCGCTATTTCATTGGTAAGTTGACAAACCGACATATTTTTCAAAATACATAGCCTATATCACACACCCAGAATATACAGCAACCCTGATTAAAACAATCCTAGGATAGTCATACCACGAAGATGAATCTCACAATCATCCAACTACAACCACATTCGAAACTACAATCATAACGATCACTCAAAGATTTGACATAGCTTTCGATCATCCTCCCTATAACCTCAGAATTCGATTACTGGGCAACCTCAAAATCCCGTTGGCATACCAATGAGCCAACTAATTCAATTCGAACAGATCTTCTATGATTAAGATATGTGGGTCACTCTAATTGTCCTGAAATAAAGCCATAAGGATTTCATATTTTATAAATTCATAACTTCAATACTTCGAATACGATTTTGTCTCTCAGTTTAAGAATATGACATCCTATCACCCAAGTATTTGGACCTACTAGCAATTTACCATTCACATCTCCTACGAAACTTCAAAGACATATTAAGTCTAAAGACTTGTAGCATCAATTGTCAGCGTTGATGCCCGCTTTCCAAAAAAAACACCGAGGTTTACCTTCCCAATCTTTAAACAGATCTACCCACATGCAATACCATATGATCATTTTTCCTTTACGATACATCTATTCTGGCTCTTAAAATTTTAATAATGGCTATCTTCAAAGACAACACCCATAAGTTCACAAAACGGAGACTTCAATCGCTAATTCCGACCTACATGTGGAGTAACTCCAATTATGAACTTCTCCCCCACTTAATCCGAAGATAGCCACCAATCATGATATGAGAGTAACATAATCCTATCCTTTCTCAAAAGTATTACATTCTACGATAACTTACCAGACCCATCAAGGGTCAACCCAAATGATATGGACATCAATTAACTCTTTTTAGTCCCCGGAAACTACCTTTTCATCTTTCGTTCTAACAATTACAAATCTCTTCTAAGTCAAATGTCACACTGACACTGTAATCCTCGAGGAATACTTGTCAGGTCACTTAATAACTTCGATTAGACCCAAGATGACCATACGTTTCCACGGCACTAATCAGTCTTTCCAATTAACCATCACTCAAAGTCTTATGGATTTCAAAATCATGCTACCAAAGAACCACATGCTTAATAAGGTATTTCCTCAGACTAAACTCGCATTCCCTTCTCAATGGGGTATACAGATTAACAGCCGTTCACAATTTATGATATAATCCTCAAACAAATTGCATACACCCTATGTCATTTTGAATTCATCAATAAAATCACCTCAACACGGGCCCGAATATGGCCAAAAGATCTATCCCATCAAATTTCATGAGACACCCACGAACCTACAAAATTCAAATGGTATTTTCAGACTCTGTAGTAGCCATATCCTTATCCTGAATACCGCCGGGTCTATAACCCCCACTAATCCACAATTAACACGCTATGGACCCAAATCGATCTTAACAATCATCAAGCCTTTATAATAGCTCCCACAATTCACCTATCCATTCACAAAGTCCGCTTATCAAATCATTAATTTCCTAGGCAACCCCATTTTCAAAATTCATGAACAACCTTGTCGGCTCATCTTATTTACCTCGAAGGTTCTAGAGTATTCCACTATAATGCAAAATCAATACCTCCTCGGCTCTACATGGAATCCTCAACGATCGGCGTCGATTTCAACACAACTTCGAATTACCGACCAAAGATAGATCGGCTTACTCTTCCTTCTAATAACATCCTGAAATATTCATATAACCAAACTCAATGACCACAAAATGACCTTTGGGCGTGGTCGCCTATACAAATTGGATTTAACGCAAATCCTCATTAAATGATTTGCAGGAAAGACGACATTAATCTCCTGATACCTCGATCAGTTCAGACTTATGTTTCAAATCCTAAACCCTATTGCAGGACGTTATCTCCTTATCAGTCCAACCCGGGCTAGCACAGCGGTTCGCCCACCGAACTACTACTAAGATCAGGTCAAAACTTAATACCTTAGCTAATTCAAGTTTATACCCAAAATCGTACAATTCAATTTTAAGACATAATATGCTTACCAATCCAATTCAGATAGACTCAACGACTTACTGACCAAATCATCCATAAGTCACATCAAAATTGGCACCACAAAATGGTTCAGGTTAACCCAATCAATTACATCTACGAACCCAAGAAAATATCATAACCCTTGATACTGCTTTTATCAAGCTTGGATCTTTAAATAAACAAATAAACTTAGGAATCATAGAATTATATGTTCGGGATCCCAAATGATATAAGTCTTGTGACATCAAAGTTGAGAAATCTTATCTTCCATCCCGGCGATTAATACATTTTCCTTATGCGCCATCACCACCAAAACTCCGATCCAAGGCACTAGATTTCTTCACTACTAGGCTAGAGGATACGAACTATCCTAAATCTAGTGATCAAGCTATCTACGACTTAGATCATAGTCCCAAAATCTCTTCGATAAGACATTTATCTAAGATTCATCCATGTACATCTACCATAATATATCTTCTATCCTCCTGAATACTAGGTTACCTTTGTTACTATTGCAATGCCTAGGTCTTCCAATTATACATAACTCGAAAACACAACCCAACATGGGCTCGAAATCTCCAAAACAACAACAGACTACAATATCAAACTCAAGAGCCTTACCTCTTATCACAACATGCGGTACTTAACACCCTGAGTTAATACCTTAGAATCCCGATTCAGACAATAGACCTCTTCATTGTCCGTCCCTAGATAAGGACATTCCTCAATCTTGCGATCAAATTAATTACAATTAGAATCAAACTTTTTAACTTAATGGGAAGAATACCTCATCGATTAAAGAACACTCATGCAGATGTCCTACAATACTTCTAATCTTCCCGAGCATTTGGCTACCACAAACACCATTTCAATACTTAAGATCCATGTCTCAATTTTCACAAAGTCTGAGTCACTTAGAATTTAAACACTTAACCGTTATTCATCCCGCTTGCTAGGTTGACCAGGTAACCCTTCTTAGCATATTACTAGCCTCAGGAACTCAATCTAGAGCTGGCCAAACTTGAATTTTAATCCAACACTAATAAACCTAGGCCCCGAATCCTCACTGATCAATTTAAATACTAAGTCGGCACTAATGAAATTAAAACCTCAAGGTGCCTCCTTATAGCTCCTATCGATCTCATGGTTGACCACTACCCCGTGTATTCCCTTGACTAAAAACCATATTACTTCCTATGACCACAAATATCACAATATTATGAATCCTCTAATAATCATATTAGAGGAAGGGGCTAAGATTGATGCATTTCAAAATTAACCCTTTAAGCCCAAGACTTAAGTATTTCCTCTAATCCGAACTACTTAATCTTGCCTCAACATAGAACATATTAACCTGAATCTTCAAACCTCAATTGATCAGCCTAGGCTTACGTTCGGTATCAACTAGCTTAAACGCTAAGTTCCAACTGAAGTCTAGTTTAGTTTAGGCAAATTAAGATATCTTGAACTATTCCAACTTAATCATCCCATACCTTAATCTACCTATTTTGACCAAATTTGAACTGGTCCTAAGCTTCCGCATACGATCCAGATTAAACCTAAAGTATCTTTTTTTTCTATGATACCAACTATGACAGACCGGGTTATTCTCCTTAAATAACCTCCGTCAATAGTAACATAAACTTATGCCCATAATTTATCATTATGGATTATGTAAAAATTTCGGTAGAATTCCCTCTGCAACTCGACAAAAAACCAAAAATACAACCTGTTTAAAACAACCTACACAAGTACACAACTATCCAATTTAGATATTTTGGACTACAATACAATACACAGGACCACATCGCCATACCATCCATGACTCCAACATAGTATTCCTAACTACCGTATTGGGTTTGAAGAGATGCCATCAGGGACTAAATAAAATCTAAAACATCCAATATTATTGCATAAGCATAGCTAAATCTAGAAACCTACGAAAGTACAACAATAACCATAAAATAATAACAAACCGCATTGAACTACTAGACTGTTTACATTCTATTACAATAGACATATCCAAATTTTTAGGCCTTTGACATTCAACTAATCTCCTCAACCAAGTCTCTCTCCTTGCTCTAATTAATCGCCACTAGCTTAATGTTCTCAACTGGAGGGAGAAACAGCAAGAGCGAGCGTACAACTTAGTAAATATAATCATACATCACTAATTACAACAAATAATAGGAAAAACAATAACTGAGTAGGGGAAACATATAACTTGAATAAAAAGGAAGCATGTGAGGAGAGGGGACATCTGAGATCATCTGGTCGCATGTTTGTTCTAGTTACGTTTATTCATTTTTATTACTTTTATTAATCTTTGCGGACCCGAGCCAGAAGGTCGTACTAACCAACAATGTGAGAGAACGAGGAAAGTAATGTGTTTGCCACACATTCTAAAGCCGGCTACATTTTAGGTCTGCAGCACTTGACCATCGACTATTTACTTGCTCGATTCCTTCCTTTCTTTGGAACTTAAACCTTTTTAACCATTAAATTCAAGCTCATAAGAGAGTTTGGATTTATTTATCTCTGGTGATCAAATACCACCCTAGAAGCCTCCGGGACACATTCCCTTGCTTCCCGTGCACACTTGCACATTTTCAGAGCTCACAATTTAACATGACTAATTAGACACAAATTTCATAAGCATTAAATGGTGGAAGCATGCAAAGTTTCCCATTCAAACTCGTGTAAACAGTAACAGGGGGCTTTTAGAGCCCCCGACGCTGCGAACGGGTCGATTCTTGTGAAATCAGACGTCCGGTCGATATATACATATAATTGAAACATGACGATTCATATTTTGGGGTCAATTTAACATAACAAGAGGGTAGAAATATTGAAATTTCCCATTTCATTTCGGATGAACAGTAATAGTGCACTTTTAGAGGGATCAAACACCGCGAACGGATCAAAATGTGCGAGATCGATCGCGTGGCCGACATATATACGCATTTGGGACGTGGTGATTCATATTTTGGGGTCGATTCAACGAAATACTGTGAAAAAAATGAAAAACCCCCAAATTCTCGTAGGTTAGGGTTTGGTGGAATTTCACTGACCAGATTGGTGAGTAAATTGGACAATAAACTATAAAATCCTTGGTCTCAAGTCATGGGTAATACATTATTCTTGGTTTGGGTGGGTATTGATATAAAAATACCCGATGATAAACGAAAAATATCGAAAGAGAAAAGTTAGTGAGTATGAGAACACTTACCTCGACGCATATTACCACTTTTATAACTAGTTCTCTGACGGATTCGAACTTTACGAGCTCGATCTCCTCCTTCCTCTCTCTAGAATCGGTGCTCTCTCTCTCTAGAAGGGTTTGGTTGATGGAGAAAATGAAAATCACAAAGTAGCACACAGCTTTAAAACTTGTAGGCGCTCGAGCACACGGCGAGCGTAGCCTTACTGCCCAGGCCGTCTCGAGCGCGCGGCGAGCACAGACAACTGGATTCTGTGTTCTCCGTGGACTCGAGCCCACATAGGGTGCGGGTCAGGCCTGCAGCAAGCCTACTTCACGTCTTTGCGTTCAGGACTCGTTTTGACCATCCTAACCCAATCTTTCACATCCTTAGACCTTACTTTTGATTATATGACCTTAATAAGTCATGATTATTATAATTTAAAATCCAAAATCTTATTTACGAACTAATATTTCACGGCTTATAATTTTCGTTCTTGATTTGCCAATTTCGGCTCTTTGAGCTTTTCAATCCGATTCCTCTCGTACCTTTTGACCACAATTCACCTATATTAACTTAATTACCTTCTAATTATTATGTTCTTAACCCGAAACCTCACACGCTAGCACTGTTCACCCAAATTTAATTAGGGCTTTTACACAATTTCATCTTGTTTAATTGGTATTAAATCATATGGAATTATATATGCTCAATTATATATTCTGAAAATTACGTTATGTGTATTTGTGAAGGAAATTTGTTATCCAAAAAGTATTAAAGTTATATTTGGCCTGATGTGGTAAGGGATTTCTAACTCTTCCATGCATCCTATTAAATTATGCATATAATTGAAGTCATTCGAAGACTTAAAGTATGAAAAATAATTTTATGTATCTGTATATTTATATATATGAATTTTGCAAAATTTGCGAAGCCTTTAAGGGACCCGACAATCTATTATGTCTGATGATTTGTTGTCTAGGGAATGAGAACTCTGTATAAGAATCTGGTGGACCTTCCCTTACAAGAATAAATAATTCTAAAATTTGGATTGAGGATTTGTATCTCTGAGGGTAGTATTTCATGGTATACCTTAAGATATTACAATAGTATGTCGATGAATACTCCTTGATCATGGGAGGCACTCTTGTGGCGTATCTATTATCTGGCCTTGTATATTGACGAAAAATTTATCGTCTACCGTGGGACGTTAAAATTGAGATATCGTGGCAATGCTTAAAATGTATGGGGTATATACACATTTCATTCCTCGATTGTCTACTCCATTAGCTAGTGAGGCCCACAATGCAAATATGGGTTCAAAAACACAATCTTTTATCCTCCCGATTAGTAGGTCACATTTGTTGCTATTGCAAAGCCTAGATCCTCCAATTACGCATAACTCGAAAACACAATGCAAATATGGTTTGAAATCCCCAAAATGACACCAGGCTATAATATCAAACCTAAGAGCCTTATCTCTTATTATGACAGGTGACACTTAATACCTTGAATTAATACATTAGAATCCTGATTTAAAACACTGGACCTCTTCATCGTCCGTCCATGGATAAGGACATCCCTCCATATTGCGATCAAACTGACCACTATTAAAACATACTCTCGAGAGTCTCACCGAAACAAAGCATTCATCCATGAAGTTTCCATAAACACATTGGACAATATCTCTTAATCCTCGAGACCCATGATCTTTTTTACGTCAATCGCCCGAGGTCGACTCTATGTCCTACTTTACATGGGGCAATACGCCTTATATTCTTCCGAACATGGGATCACTACAACGTCATCTTAAATCTCAGAATCCACATCACAAACTCAATAGGATCTGAGCTACTCAAAAGTCTAGACATTTAAGCATATCCAAATCAATTATGAATTGTTATCCTAGGACTTGATATGTCCGGGAATTACTCCAGTTATACTAACCTCGAGCCGTTGACTTCACCCTATTCATCATGCTTGCTAGGTTGATCAGGCAACCCTTCTTAGCAAATTACTGGCCTAAGAACTTCAATCCAAAGCCGATCAAATCTAAACCTCAAACCGAGACTAATTAACCTAGGCCTCGAATCAACACTGATCAATTAAAGAACCCAATTGATCCAATAAAATTCTAACATTAAGGTGTCTCCGTACACCATCTTCCTCTCGACCCTGTAGTTGGTCACCAATACTAGTAGTCCCCGTCTAGGAGCCACTACTAACACTTCCTTGAGACGAAACAATTTGGATTAGGCCATTTCTAGAACACTAGCTAGGACGTATAAGCTAGTCAATCGAACTAACTAAATCATCATTTCTAACTTAGTGCTAGCATAAGTTATTGGGATTGGGGTAACCAAAACTATCTGGACTAGTTTAATCATTATACGCCTTCATTACGTATTTGATCAATCTTAATCTAACCTAAACTTCCGCATACGATTCAGATTAAACCTAAGGTATCTCTTTTTCTCTGATACCAACTGTGACGGATCGGGTTATTTTTCTTAAATAACTTCCGTTAATGATAACATAAAACTAATTCCCATAATTTATAATTATGGATTCTGTAAAAATTTTGGCAGAGTTTCCTCTATAATTGGACGAAAATAAAAAATACAACCTATTTAAAATAATTTGTACAAGCACACAACTATCCAATTTCAACATTAAGGCCTACAACACAACACGCAAGGCCACAATTCTGCCATACCATCCATGGCTCCAATACAATATTTCTATCTACCGTATTGGATCTCAAGAGATGATGTCTAGGACAAAACAAAATCCAAAACATCAACATATATGCATAAGTATAACTAAATTCAGAAACCTACAGAAGTATAACGATAACCATAAAATAATAACAAACCACATTAATCCTTAAATGACTGTTTACATTCTATTACAACAGACGTAACAAAATCTTCAATCCTTCGACATACAGATAATCTCCTCAAGCAAGTCCCTCTCCTTACTCTAACTAATCAAGCGCTGGCTTAATGTTCTCATCTAAAAGGAGAAATAGTAAGAGTGAGCGTATAGCTCAACAAATATAATAATATATCACTAACAATAGTAGATGACAATGAAAGTAATAACTGGATGGGGGAAACACATAATCTCAATAACAAGGAATCATAAGAGGAAAGGAAACATCTAGGATCATCAGATTCACATGGTTACATTGGTTATGTATTATTCATTTTCATCATTACATTATTATTTACGGACCAGGGTCAGTAGGCCTTACTAACAAAAGGTGCGAGAGGACGAGAAATGGATCATGAACCTTATGATCTAAGGTTATATGACATATCCAATGTCCATCATCGTTTGCCCTCACCGGCGTCAGTGTGGCCAATCTAGGCCTATCACCACGTGGAGTAGCGGTGTCACCCACTACCCTTCCCTCCTGCAGTCTAGTTGCAATTCTCGTCCTTTCACAGCAATATCCTAAGGTTTGACAGGGGTATCACCCACTTCACTAAGCGGCCAGAACACTTGGCCAAAGTGATCCTTGGGTCTCCACTATGATGCTCATGTCATGCCCAAGAATATTACCCATCGTATCATAATCCATGGTCCTAGTTTCAAGATTTCTTAATCTTTTGAAGGGGGATCCACCATTTGCCATGTACGTCCTTCACTGAGAAAAATCACATTTTCATCACATATCTCCGTCTGGGAGATCAAATCCATCATATCACACTTTCTGGATTCCCTTCCGTATACTTGCACGATTCATATCTTTCTTTTGGAACTATATCCTTTGACAACACCTTTCACATGCATAGATATCATAATGTGTGGGAGGAATAAGAACTTCTTACCACATCATGCAAATTCTCACTTTGGGGTCCTCCAGAACGCATTTATTTGTGAACGGAGCATAAATACATATTCCGAAGCTTACATTTATATTTGAACAATTAGACATAATTTTCATAAAAATTAAATGGGTGCAAAGCATATAAATATTCCATTCAAACTCAGATGAACAGTGTCAGGGGCATTTTAGAGCATTCGGACGCAACGAAAGGGTTGATACTTGTAAGATCGGACGTCCGATCGATATATATGTATAATTGGGACGTGGTGATTCATATTTTGAGATCAATTTAATATAATTCAAAGGTGGAAGCATGCAATTTTCCCATTTATTTTTAGATGAACAGTAACAATGCATATTTAGAGGGTTCGGACGCCACGAACGGGTTGAAACATGCGAGATCGATCGTCCGGTCGATATATATACACATTTGGGACATGGTGATTCATATTTTGGGATCAATTTAACAAAATATGGTGGGAAAATGGGAAACTCTCAATTTTCGTGGGTTAGGGTTTGGTGGAATTCCACCGAACGAATCGGTGAGCAAATCGGACAATAAATTACATAATCCTTGGTCTCAAGACACGAGTAACATATTTTTCATAATTTGGGTGGGTATTGAGACAAAAATACTTGATGATAAATGAAAAATATCGAAAGAGAAAAGTTTGTGAGTATGAGAACACTTGCCTTAATGGACATTACCACTTTTATTACTGGCTTTCGGACGGATCCGGACTCCATGGCCTCGATCTCCTCATTTCTCTCTCTAGGATCGGTGCTCTCTCTCTCTCAAAATGGGCTTGGTGGTGTGGAGAAATGAAAATTGCGAAGCAGCACAGGGCTTTAAAACGGGTTGGCGCTCGAGTGCGCAGAGAACGTGCGGCGAGCGCAGCCTTACTGTCTAGGCCGGCTCAAGTGCGCGCTGAGCACGTGGCAAGCATAGCCAATCTGGATTCTATGCTCTCCGTGAGCTGACAGAGGGCGTGGGTCAGGCTCGCAGCAAGCCTACTTCGCATTTTTGTCGTTCGAAACTCTTTTTGACCATTCTAACCCAATCTTTCACATCCTTGGACCTTATTTTTTATTATATAACCTTAATAAGTCATGATTATTATAATTTAAAATATAAAATCTTATTTACGAATTAACATTTCATGACTTACAGTTTTCGTTATCGATTTACCAATTCTGGTTTTTTGAGCTTTTCAATTCGATTTCTCCCGCACCTTTTGACCACAATTCACCTATGTTAACTTAATTGCCTTCATGTCACAATTTATTTGTATTCTGAAAACGTATTTGACCATGTTTCACGTTAAGTATTATGCATCATGTTTCTATTACCTTCCTTTTGGCTTATATTGAGCATACTACGTATATTTCTGCTATATTGTACGCTACTAAACTTTTTGTTCACTCCTTGCTACTTTTTCCTTCTTTCAGATTAGCATAGGCTTGCACCCAATGAGGCGGAGTAGAGGCTAGAAGATGGCTAACCACAGGATTTGGAAGATCATGTTGAAGACTTAATGATTTGTGGTTCTATACACTTTAGGAAGGGCTGCATTTATATATTTCTATTGGATTTATTGTTGAATATTGTTAAATGATGGACAACCAAATAGTATAGTCCACTGTGCATGGATGTATATATATATACTTTCGTAGGTTATTATGATTTGTTTTAGGTACCTAGTGGCTTCTCTCTATGTCTGATATTGTGACTGGGGACATAATGTTGGAGATACGGAATGCTTGTGGCAGATTTAGGATCCTATGTGTGTTAGTTGTGTTTGTCTAGATGTTGGAGTATAAATTTGGTAGATTTTTGATGTGTTGTGGTTCTATATTTATTGTATGGGGTTATTATACTGGTTTTGTATTTATTGGAGGCCATTTTTTGGTTGGAACTCTTCCGAATTTTTGGTAGAAAACTCAATCCGTCACACTCATTAGGCAAAACATAAAGCTAACTCACAGCCAAAGTAGATGATGATTTAGCAAGCCAATTAAGCCACACGGGTGGAATTCAGGAGGGGGGATTGTGAGGTGTTACATAGGCTGACTAAGCACCCCAATTCCAAGCCTTTATAAGAACGTGTGAGGAAGTGAGGAGAAGAAAAAGAAAGAAAAACGTGGGAGGTAAGGAGAGAAAATAGAAAAGAAATAGAAAGAAAATAGAGAGAAACCGAGAGGAGCTAAGGAAGGCAGAATAAAAAATCAGTAGGCAGCAAGGAATGTAGCTGAATATTTTGACAAGTGTACTTGATTTCTTTCTTTCCTTGGTACTGATTATTGATCATTCTTTCAAATATTATTATTCTAATACTTGCCTTATGTTATATTCTTACTCATATTATCAAGATGGCATAAGTTATACTCGGTTGTATGTTGGAGGCAGAATTCAGAGGCAAAATAACCTCTATAATTCGGCTTAATCGGTGACCAAATGATCTCCAAACAGGCCCAAATTTTGTTTATAATAAGCTTAATATCTTACCTATATCGTGATCAAATGAATCCTCAAAAATAGCTGAATTGGTCACTGAAACAGTTTCTACATTAGTGACTGACCTAGTTTCAAAAGCTATGCTGATATCCAGATTTACAACCTACTAACTGGACCCCAAACTGGCTGATCTAGCAGCCACAGTGACTTAAGTGTCTTGTGGTGATGTAGGAGCAACACCCTGTAAAATTTGAGCCTGAACCTATCATGAATTGGTCACTAAAATAGAAACCAAAATCTACTGCTTTAGGAGGCCCTGATGCAAAATCCTTGAATGTAAATTATGACCTAAATCGGCTGAGAAATCAACTTTAACCCCATAATTTTTAACATGAATCTCTTAGCTGTAATAGGACCCCTTGGACTAGCCAAGAACTGGTCTAGAATTGGCCATAAAATTGGTAATAGCAGAACTGGTCCTTGAGCATCCTTGCTGGTGCTAAATTGGCAGGTTGGGAAAAAGAGACTAAACCGGATCCAATTTGGCTGAATCGGCAGCTGCCCAGCCAACCTATAACCTACTGTGACTAAACTATTTACCAGTAAATTGGCTACTTCAAACACCCTAGGGTGAGTACGGAACCTGCCTCCTAAACTCGACCAAATTGGATTCAGCATCCTTGATGCTAAATTTGGCAGCCTGAAGAAATAAACCAAACCGGCCTAGAACTGGTTGAGCCAGTACCCGACTGGCCAAATTAATAAGTTCTAAGTTTGAACTGTCGACTTTTAAAATTGGGACCAAAAATACCTTCGAATTAATGTTGTATTAGGCCCTCGAAGCTGCTAACCAGCTTTCTAGCACGTGCTGGAATCAAAGCCACTAAACCGGTTCAGTTTTGGCTTCCAAACTAGATGAACCGGCATCTAAAAATTTATTAGGATAATATAAGATAATAATAAAATATACATGGTAAAAAGTAAGATCCAAACTAGTTCCTGAACTGGGTCCCAAACTAGCCGGATGAGCCGGCTAGCGTGCTGAATTAATCGGTTCATCAAGCCAGCTTATGAGTGTAGAAAAATCAAATTGGACCAACCCATGGACCAACCATTAACTTGGTTCCAAACTGAAAACCGAGTCTTTATGGAACTATACTAAAAATTGACTAAAGAAATTAACCGAGTTAGCCCTAGATTCAAATATTGAGCCGACAAATGAATCAGCCGAACATAACATATGTAAATTTGAATTTTTTAACATATGTAAACAGATTAATGATAACACTACGAAACCGAAAAAATGCATCATTTACGGTTTGTTAAATTACCACAATTAATGATTGTATATTCGATATTATGAAAAATATATGGAAGCTTTGTAAATTCCATTTGAATATGTATTTTCTACCAAAATTGAGATAATTAAGGAAAAGAATTATGAACAATGTGAAAGCTTCTATATAAGGTTCTTAGCATGAAATAAGAAATTGGATTAAGAAATTATTTTCAGTGGGTGATATTCCCTGACATGCCTTAAAATATTACAATGAAAACTCGAGGATTGTCCTCGACAGTGGGGGTTCTTTTGGTGTTGTTTGTGTATTTGGTCCCTATACTGGGTTAAAAGTTACTGCTCACCACGGGATATTGAATTACGTGGGCCTATGCCTTAGATTGTGTGAAAGTATACGCAATCCTTTCTTTGATTGACAGTTTTGTTAACTTGTAAGGCTTACTATTTCTCATCCCTAAAGATAAATAATAATTTAAAACTCAGAAAATAAAAGTTAAAAGTTCATACATATTTTTTTGATCATGTTCTTTCTGATATATGTATATGTCTATTTTAAGTACAAACGTGCATGCCATTACTTATTTATACTTATTTGAATATTTGGCTCACTCACTTACTGTAATATCTCAAATTTTTATTCCATTTACTTGAGATTATTTATTATTATTTTGAATAATTTGGGTATTATAAAAATTAATTAAATATTATAAAATTTTAATAGATATTTAGATTAATTGGGCTGGCACCTAAAATGCGGGTATATTGTCACCTGAGTATCGATTTGGATTTTAAAATATAAGAAAACAGAAATATATATATATATAATATTATAATAATATATTATAATAATATTGTTATTAATATTAATAATAATATTATGATAAAAAAAGAGGAGGTAGGATTAGGGCAAGAGGGTTGTGGGGAAGCAGGGGTTTCAAGAAGAGAGGGAGGGAGGGAGAAGAGAGAGTGGAGAAAATCGAGGTCTCCAGATCTGATTTTGACTTCGAGCTAGTTGGAGAAGTAATAGATTTGGTCGAGGCAAATGCACCCGTACTCTCTTTTTTCATATTCTTGCACTTTCATTTTGTTTTTTCGGGTATCTTCCTTCCAATACTTGATTAAAATTATAGTTTATATTACCCATGATTTTAGTATGCACATATGTGAATTTCGTGTCCAAATTTTGAGTTTTGGCCGGTTTTTCATACCAAAATTCTAACCCTGTGCCTAGACTTTTTTTACCCACAGATTTTTGGGGCTTTTGCCTGAATTGTGTTTAGAATATCATTACCCATAACTTGTGCATATTAATTTATTGATTGGGTATCCGATTTGGTGGTTTTATATAGAATTTTGTTCGTTGAAACCCTAACCCGCACTCGAACCACGTTTAACAGGTTATTTTGAGTTTTATGTATGATTTGATTTTAATTATGATTTACCCGTGACTCAAAAGTGGATAAATTCTTGTTGGGTATCCGATTTTACACAAACGGACCCTCGTCACAGGCGCGGGTACTATTCACCTATGCGGGGACTATTCATCTAGGGCTATTGAGCAATATTTTGTATAAATTTTACCATGTTTAATTGTTACTTAAGTTATATATATTTGTATTTGTTTAATTATATATTCTGAAAAATATTATTGTAACCATTTGTGAAGAGTATTTCAACCGGAAGCTCTAAAGTCATGTTTGACCCAACTTAGTAAGGAATTTCTGTCACATCAAAGATCATGTTAAATTATGCATATAATTGAAGTCATTGAAGACTTAAAGTATGAGAAATGATTTTCTATACCTGTACATACATATATGAACTTGGCATGAGATGTAAAGTTTTTAAGGGACTCCACAATCTGTTATATCTGATAATCCGTTCCCTAGGAAGTGACAACTCTGTATGAGAATTTGGTGGACCCTTCCTTAAAGAATAAGTAATTCTAAAATCTAGAATAAGGATTTATATTTCTGAGGGTAGTATTCCATGGCATGCCTATGGATACTTCAGTAGTATATCGAGGAATGCTCCTTGACCACGGGAGACATTCTGATAGCGTATCTGTTATCTAGTCTTGTATATTGGAAAAAAATATATCAATGGGACATTAAAATTGAGATATCGTGGCAGTGCCTTAGAATGTGTGGGGTATATACACATTCCTTTCCTTGATTGTCTACTCCGTTGGCTAGTAAGGCCCATTAGCTCAAATCCGCAAAAAATATTGAAGAATTCTACATAATTTAGAATCTAAAGGAACCAAAAATAAAATGTGGAAGCTAGTTGGATTTTAGAAACGTATTTAATCATGTTTTACATTATACATTATACATCGTGTTTTTGTTTCCTTCCATTGGTTTGTATTGCATATCCTATGTATATTGCTACTATATTATTCACTGCTGAACTTTAGGCTCACTCATTGCTTCTTTGTCCTTCCTTCATATTAGCACAGGCCTGCACCCGATGGGGTAGAGTAGAGGCTAGAAGATGGCCAGCCATGGGATTTGGAAGATCTCGTTGGAGACTTATTATTTTGTGGTTTAATACACTTTAGGAAGGGTTGTATATACATATTTCATTGGATTTATTGTTGTATGTTGTAAAATAAAGGACAATTGAATAGTATAGTCTGCTGTGTATGGATATATATATTTTTTCACAGGTTATTATGGTTTGCTTCAGGTACCTAGTAGGATAACTCTGTGTTAGATATTATATCCGGGAACACAACGTTGGAGCTATGGAATGATTATGGTAGATTTAGGATCCTGTGATGGTTAGTGTGTTTGTTTGGATGTTGGAGTTTGAATTTGATAGATTTTTGATATGTTGTGTTGTATATTTATTGCACAGGGTTATTATACAGGTTTTGTATTTGTTTGGAGGCTATTTGTTATCGAAACTTTGTCAGATTTTTGGTAGAAAATTTAGTCCATCACAGTTGGTATTAGAGAGAAGAAATGCCTTATATTTGATTTGAATCGTATACAGAAGCTCAGGATAGTTTAAGATTGATCAAATGAGTAGATGAAAGTGTAGGACAATTAAGTTAGACTGGATTGTCCAAATCATCCTAGTCCAGTAACTTAGGTTATTGTTAAGTTAGGATCGGTAATTGAGTTTGTTTGTCTAGCTTAAATTATCCTAATTAGTGTCCTAAGAGTAAACTAACCCAAATTATCCTTATTTCAGAAAAAGAGTTAGCATTGGCTCCTAGATGAGGGTTTACTCGTGATGGTGGTTGACCACAAGGTCGAGAGGAAGAAGTTGTTTAGAGGGGCCTTAAGGTTTGAATTTGATCGCAGCCAAGCTAGTGTTTCAGTACATCATCATCGAATCGAGGCCTATGTAGTCACTTGTGGTTCAAAGTTTAAGTTTGATCGGCTCTGGGTTGAGGTTCTTAGGATAGTAATTTGTTAAGAATGGGTGCTTGAATACGATAATCGAGCGTGATGGATTAAGGTGGAATCGATGGATTGAGGTTAGTATAATTTAGAGTCAATTTTTGTGTAACAAATCCAAGGATGTCGATTTTTAATTGATTTAATAATGATTAAGTGCCTAGACTTTGGATAGCTTAGATCCTATAGAGGTTGAGATATAAATCCTGAAGATAGAGATGATGTCTGCAGTGATCCAATGTTCGGGAAGAGATAAGGTGTTGCTGCCCCATATAAGTTAGAAGGTGAAGTCAACCTTGAGTAGTTGTCGTGAAAAGAGTCAGATACCGTAGGATATGTAATGGCCCAGATCCTAAAACATTAAAAATCCCCGACATCGAGTCAATATAATCAAGGAGTTAAGGAAAATCGAGGCGTTGACCGGAAAATGAGATAAGGATAGTAATCCGGTCAACAAGTGTTGATCGGAAAGAGTGAGGAAAAGAAGTAATTCGGTCAACGTCTGTTGACCGAAAAACGTAAAGGAAGGCTTATCCGGTCAACGCTAGTTGACCGGAAGAAAGGGAAAGAGGAAAGTAATCCGGTCAACACTAGTTGACCGGAATGTGTAAGAAGGAGAAACCTAAATCCGGTCAAGGCCAGTTAATCGGAAGTGAAGAAAGCACTTATGAAAAGTAGAGTCAGCATGATCATGCCTGAGTTGGTCACCAACTCCCAACCACCCCCGAGTGGTTGACCTGCCCTACCTACTACCTTTAGACCAAAGTCCTATAAATAGGAAGTGAGAGCTTAAGGAAAGAGGTTAGGAAGAGGCTCTCGATAGAATTTTCTAGTGAAGGAAAAACCCAAATTTTAAGGCAAAGTAAAGGAATTCAGGCAATAGTACTTACCTTTTTTTATGATCATAAGTTTAATGCAAGTATATGCATGTTTGCGGCACAAGTATGTTTCATTTTTTATAAACTCATGTTACGGTATGTATGATATTTGTTCTGATCGTTTGATTTAAGGGAGAATCTGTGACGACCCGGGTTTCGAAATATGATAATTGGAAGGTAAATAACTTAAAATAGGTAAATTGCGTTCAAAAGGTACGGGAGGAATGGAGTGGAAAGCTCAAACAACCAGAATTAGTAAATCGGGAACCGAAATTATAAGCGGTGAAATGTTGATTCGTTGACAAGATTTCGGATTTTAAATTGTGATAATCATGACTTATTGAGGTTATATAATCAAAAATAAGGTCCAAGGATGTGAAAGATTGGGTTAGAATGGTCAAAACGGGTCCCAAACGGCGAAAACCCGATGTAGGCTTGCTGCGGGCCAGACCCGCGCCCTCCGTGCGCTCCAGCCCACCTATCGAGCCCAAAATCCAGATTTGCCCGCGCTCGCCGCACGCTCGACGCACGCTTGAGCCGACCATGGCCGAATGGTTGCACTCGCCGCGCGCTCTGTTTTAAAGCTGCGTCATACTTCTTTTTCCTCATTTTCCCACGAGCCCCGAAGCATTTAGAGAGAGAGAGGGCAATGAACAAGAGAGAGAAAGGAGGAGATCGAGGCCATGGAGTCTGAATCCAGCTTCAAGCTAGTTAGAGAAATCGTAGAGCACGTCAAGGCAAGTACATCTATACCGTTTTTCTTCCATTTTTGTTGGTTTTCATCCGATCCCCTTCAGGTATTTTGCCTCGATACTGAACCCTATATATATCATTGTGATACCCATAGTCTAATTATGTATATATGTGAAAATCATCGTCCGATTCGTTGTTTACGTACCGGTATGCACATCCGAAACCCTCACCCACACGCGTGTACTATTCATGCACGATTGGGTCGATTCTAGCCTTTGATTTTTGGGGCTTTTACATGAATTAGGATTGGAATATGATTACCCATATCCCCTATAAGTTAATTCATCGGTTGGGTACCCGATTTGGTGGAATTTTGTGAAATTCCGTTCGTGAAACCCTAACCCTACGCTCGGGTGGTTTTGGGCTTCGATTTTTGGGGCTTTTGATTTATTTGGGACTAGATTATGATTATACATGACTTGGGTAAGTTGATTTACCGATTGGGTATTCGAAATTATGGAATTTAATGGAAATTCGTTCGCAAAGCTCTTGACCTGCGCCCGGACACTGTTTGAGCTTCTATTTGGAGTTAAATGTATAAATTGACTCGGGATTATAGTTACCCATGCCTCGGGTTCTATAGATTACCTGTTGGATGTCCGAAATCTCAAGAATTAATCGATTTATGTATATGTGCACAATTCACGGGTACTGTTCACTCGAGAATTTTGGACGACGTTTTGTGTAGTGTTTCTATGTTTAAATGCCGATAAAGTGACACGTATTTGTGTATATTCAATTATTCAATTTGAAAGTTTCGGCATGCCCAATTTCGAAGGAATTCATATTCGGAGGCTTTTTAAGTTAATCAGTTCTTTCTGGAGAGAGAGGACGCTAAGGTACGACGGTATACACGAAGAGGAAGAAATGGGGAGAAATCACTTATTCCAATCCACACTCCGGGTAAAAGAATAACGGTAGATCGGGCCAGGCAAGTGTACCTCAGACGTTTTTCATTTTTACCGATTCTCTTGCTTTAAAGTTGATGAAAATGTTACGAAAATGATGTTAATGCATGTTTAAAGTACATGAAGCATGTTTCCTTCGATTAATCGGTTAGATTTTATGTTTATCTATATTTATTGCAAGTTTTGGCTTCGATTTCGTGAATAAACTTAAAAATAGTGTTCAATTTGTCTTGAAAAGCATGTGATGAAACCCTAGCTCGAAAATGTGGTGTAGTTTGAGTAAATTGGATGATTTAATGTATATGCATGGCATCTATGACATTAATTTCATGAAATGTGTACATGTAAAAGATCGATTTGAGTTCGAAGGTTTTGGCGAAGCCCTATGTACGAAAATGAAGAGGTTTTGATGAGTTTTAACCGTAGCTTCTGTTATATGAAAGTTAATCGACATTGAAATGAAACTTCCAATATAATTTGTTTTTGAAAATATGTACCGACCTGTACCAAGGAAATTTCCATGTATACTTAAAATTAGCTGAAGGTATATTGTGAAAGTCTGATTTTGAAAAAGGGGTTTTCGATAAAGAGATGGTTTCCATTACGGCTATTTTAGGACCCGGGACTGACTACAATCCGGATAGGTTCTCCGGCATGCCTTAGGACTTTACGGTGGTAATTGAGGATAACTCTATCCATGGAGTTATTTGTGGTCCGCCTTACTCTCAGGGCGTTACGGTCAGGAGGAATTACTGTTACCGGCCTACCTTCGGGTGGCCTACCGTACCGATCCCATGAGATAGGATACCCATATGACAGTTACAAGTCTTAAATTGTGTGGAGTGAACACAATCTATCCTCGATTATTCGCCCCCTTAGCTAGTAGGGTATACTGACAGGATCTGTACCGATATGTTACGAAGTACCGTTTACCGTTTTACCGATATGTTATGTTACCGTACCGATTACCGAATATGAAGTACCGATTACCGAATATCAAGTACCGATTACCAATATGTTAAGTTATGAAGTATCGATGACTGTTTATAGTTTATCGAATATTGTGCACCGATTACTACTTACCGTTTTTCGTTTGTTAATTAACGGTTACTGATTTCTGTTTACCGACTACTGATTTCTGATTCTGAAGTATAATACTGTCAAAGTATGTTTTCTCTATTTTTTGAATTATATTCTGATTAACCATTCTGTTTATGCATTGTTATATGATCATTCTGCATAACTGTTTTACTGCTCATGTGCATGTACCTTGTTGGGCTTCGGCTCACTGTTTTATTATTTTTCCCCCCTCCAGATGAGACAGTAAAGTTAGTGCCTGACGAGAAAGAGTGATCAAGAGAAATTTTTGAAGACTTTTGAGGATCTGAAGCATTTGGACCTATTTTGGGAGAGCAGTTGACGTAAAGACTTGATTGATTATGTAATTTTGTATACTGATCCTGTATTTATGGATGTCCATACTCATGTAGGTTTTGTATAGGGTGCACATGATGTATCTGATAATAAAAGAAAACTATGCTTCTGCAGGTTATTAGTTTAGCTTTTGCTCTAAACTTTTGGATATACTGTACAAATCCTAGACGGCATCTCGTTATTGAACTGTTAGTGTAGCTAACGCTTTTATAGATTTTTGCCATGGATGGTATATGTGATCCTGTGTATGCATGCTGTAGGAAGAATTGTGGATAATTGATAGTTGTGTGCTTGTAATGGTTGATCATACATATGGTATTCTTGGGTTTTTATCCAGTAACAAAGGAGACTCTGCCGAAATTGCTACAGAAGTCTTGCCTTGTGATTTAGTCCGTTAATCCTGTTCCAGTCTTGACGGAACCTTTTGAAGAAAAAAAAATCCGTTCCGTCACAGAATCTTTGTTAATCGCATGTTTAAAAGAAGCCCTGTTATTCATGATGTTTAGCTTCTTTATGCACGAAGTATGGTTATTTGTCGATCTGCATGAACTTCGATAATTGCATGTTTAAGAAAAAAGACTTCCGGCTTTTGAGGAAAGGAACTCCGATTTTAAGAAAAAGACCTCCGACTTTTGATAAAAGACTTCCGACCTTTGAGAAAAGACCTTCGGATTTTGACATATGACCTTTGGCTTTTGATAAACGACCTCCGGCTTTGTTAAAAAAAAGGTATTCAGCAAGTGTGCCATAAAATCGAAACCGGCCCTCGAGTATTTGGAAACCGGCAATTGTGCCATAAAAAAATTGAAACCGGCCCTCAAGTATATTTTGAAACCGGAAAATTGTTCATGAAAGTTGAACTAGCCTTGGAGCATTTTGAAACCGAAAAATTGTTCACGAAATTTGAAATCGAAACCGGCCCTCAAGTATTTGGAAACCAGCAATTGTGCCATAAAAATTGAAACCGGCCCTCGAGTGTATTTTGAAATCGAAAAATTGTTCATGAAAGTTGAACCGGCCTTAGAGCATTTTGAAACCGAAAAATTGGTCATGAAAGTTGAACCAGCCTTAGAGCTTTTTGAAATCGAAAAATTGTTCATGAAAGTTGAACAGACCTTAGAGCATTTTGAAACTGGAAAATTGTTTATGAAAGTTGAACCGGCCTTAGGGCTTTTTGAAACCGAAAAATTGTTCATAAAAGTTGAACCGGCCTTAGAGCATTTTGAAATCGGAAAATTGTTCATGAAATTGAAACCGGCCTTAGAGCATGTTTTGAAATCAAAATTTGTCCCACGAATTTGAAACCGGCTTGTAAAGCGACGTATAAGATCAGTGATTTGAAATCGGCTTTTGAGAAAAGACCTCCGGCTTTGATAAGTAAGATCTTTGATATTTTAATAAAAGACCTTTGGTTTTAAGACGTTAAAGGAAAGGTTATACGGACTTCAATTGTTTGAAGTTAAGAACAAAGGCTATAAGAATAAGGAAAAATGTTTGTAATTCGGACAGCAAGTGGAATTCTACGACGTCTGACTTTTGAACTATGTTGAATGGCCAATGAAAGATATGAACTAAGAATCGAGTTCCTTTTAAACTTGCTGTTAAAGATGGATGAAGGATATTGGAGTGACACTCGGGGACTGCCCCTGGGCCACGGGGGGATTTTTGGTAGCATAAGGCTTTCGAACTATGGCCCCGTATGCCGGGTTAAAGGCATTACCTCCCACCTCGGGGGGCATAATAAGAGGATACGGCTCTAGGTTGTGGGGTAGCACACAACCCTTCCTCGATGTTGTCCGCTCTCGTCCGGTCCCTAAAGATGATAAGTATTTCATTCAGCGTTTTATGAATTTTCTGAAGATAAGATAATAAGAAGAAGAACAAGGATTTCTGAACATAAGAAGAATTGTCATGTTAACTTTTCGTATGCTAAGTTTATGTTATGAACCTCTACTTTGATCCAATTATATGTATGTTAATGTTTTATGCACTTGGGTACCTTGCTGGGCTTTGTAGCTCACTCTTACCATTTTTCAGATGATGAGAAGTTTATGGAGGACGAAATTGAGTAGAGTCATATGAAGTAACTAGACAGCATAGCTGGCCGGAGCTGATCAGTGAAAGAATTAATGTATTTCTTTTGATGTTTTGAGAAGGATTTGTAAAAAAGTTCTGCTGTAAAAGAATTTATGATGTTAGCATGTTTCCGTAATTATAATATGGATGAATGAAGTCGATATTTCTAGTAGCATCTTATGTCATGTCAAGGTTTTTGTAGTCGACCAACTTGAGTGTTGGTCGGCCAAGTGTGAGACTTAACACTGTGATGGCTAACTCAAGGAGTTCGGCCTTAAGCGATCCTTTGTACGAAATGAATGGTATATATAAAAGAAAAGAAAATTTTTCATGTCCACCTAGTTGGTACTTATTCTATATATGATGTAAAGGATAGGGTTGACGATGGCCTTATGTGGTGGAATATGGCTGGTCCGTCACAGGATAGGTTGTGGATGCTTTATGGATGAATATTTTATTTCAATGGCTTTTTGGGGGCATGTCTCAATTGTGGACGGTTCATCCACATGGTTAAGGATTGTCCTTATTCTACGGGTCGGACGAAGAAGTAGTTTAGTGCTTTGGATTAAGGTTCTGCGGTGATGGCACTAGTATTGCTGAGTCGTCTACCATTGGGGGAGGAAGGATTCCTGAATCTAGACATTTCAGTGTATATATTGTTTTAGGATTCTGAATACATATATTTTGTTTGTGTTTCCTAAGTTTATTCATTTATCTAAGGATTGAGGTTTGATAATAGTGGTACCGAGTTTGGATCCGTAGGTATGAATTGTACTAATAAGAACATTATGCCTTGTTGTCTAATTGTGAAATTTTGACTAGAAGGTATAGTTGATCGAGGTATTAGGAAATTAGTATCGCTGTACCTGCAAGTCATCTTATAAGGTTATGTGTTTAATTTATGTCGCGAGATGAGACCACAACTGGGAATCGTCTTGTGATTACTAAGAAGTTTTGGCTATGGAAGCAATGGAGGATCTTCCTTAGAAGAGAAGATGTGCTTAATTTTTCTCTAATCAGTTATTCGAGGTTGTGCCGGAGATGACACCAATATTCTTGAGGATTCTGAATAGAATTAAGGAAGCATTTTTCAGGTGCCGTTTGGGAGTGCTTAGGACATCTTAGGTGTGTAAGATAGACCGTGAAGGTTACTTATGGATTTTTGAATTTGGGTGTTTGGAAGATTTATAGTTGATAAGTGAGAAAAGGCCGATCTATAGCCAGAATGTTATCAATTGGTGATAAATAAGAGTGTGCTAGTAGTAGCATTCAAGAATTAAGACACGATCTTTGTAAGTCTGGGTAATGTTATTTGGGTTTGTGAATTCATTGGCATATCTATAAATTTTATGGGTTGAATCTTTCGGTAATGTTCGGACCATTATTATGATGTCCTCATCGATGAATCCAAGGAATCATATGAAGTGCAAACTTCATTTAAGGATTGTGTCATGGTTTAGGAAGGCTATTAGCTATGTGTTTGGTTGAGGTTGAAGTGTGAGGCTCGGTAAAAGAAGATATTATTTTGGGCATGTATATTCTTCGGTAGTAGGAATGTGGTCCTCTAGTGGATGTTTTGGGTGATGAGTTACTATTAGTGGATGTTTCATATTTGAGAAAGTTGTCAAAACTTTGGGAAGTGAATCGCGGGCAAATCTTATTGTTCAAGAAGGTGAGACATTTTGTTTTCAGAGAAAATATTTATATTTTGAATGTCGAGATTATAAATCTAGGTATCCTTTAAGAAAGGTGTATATTTTTGCTAATAATTGGATGTCAGGATTCTTCAGATTGGGTATTGTCTTGGTGCATCATAGGAATTATTGTAGGGTGAATTTCGAGTAGCTCCTAATATCTAAGTGAAGGAGGTACTCTACATTTGGTTTTTGGAAGGATTGTTGCTTTCTAGATAGTGAGGTCATGGAATTATGAGATGAGCAACACTTACCGTTTCAATTTTGAGGTTATTAGGGCAGCAAAAATTAGGGCTACCATTTGGTTATTTGTGGAATTGGTGGGTTAGGATAGCCCATTTATCATGATCTGGATGACACATTTGGATAAAATAAGTTGGCTTGCCGAATGCCGACGGGATGATTCGAGTTTCGAGGTTTTGGTGGTAACTCGTTCGGTATCGAAATTTTTAGATGACTACTTCAATTGTGTTCTCTAGGTCAATTGTAATTAGATGATTTTGGATTTGCCTTAGATGTATCAGCATCCTTGGGATGTTTCTCAGGTTTCTAGCTGTTGGATAAATTGGGTATCCGATATAAATCAATGGATACATGCTACAAAAGGATTCTTAATGGTCTAATGAGTGGTTAATCAAAGTAGTGCAGCATAAACATATGGGCTCCTAGCCTACAAATTTAGGAATAGATTTGTGATTAGGGTGTAACTGTTGTGGAAGATTAGGAATTTGTCTCATGGGAAGGTTTCAATCTCAATTTTTCATAAAAACTATTAGATGTTGAGAATCAGGATGATTCAAATGATTAAAATGTTTAATGAAGATTATCACATCAAGAATGTAATTTGGGAACACGGAGGTAAAATCTTGAGGGACTATCCTCTATTGTTAAGTTTTGAGATTCGTTAAATTTTAAAGATGAAATTTTTATAAGTGAGGGAAATATAATATCCCGAATTTTTATTCGATTTAATTGAAATTATTTATTATTATTTTAGATAATTTTGGTGTGATAAAAATTAATGAAATATTATAAATTTTTGATGGATAGTTGGATTAGTTGGACCGGAACCCGAAATATGCCCATACTATCGCCTAAATATTGATTTAGATTTTAAAATAAAAAAATATGAATATAATAATAATAATAATAATATTATTATTATTATTATTATTATTATTACTATGATAAAAGAAGAAGAGGAAGGATTAGGGGAAGAGGGTTGTGGGGAAGGAGGGGATTTCGGGAGAGAGAGAGAGAGAGGGAGGGAGAAGAGAGAGTAAGAGGAGAAAATTGAGGTCCCTGGGTTCGATTTCGACTTCAAGCTACTTGGAGAAGTAATAGATCGGGTCGAGACAAGTACACTCATACTCTTCTTTTTTTATTTTTTTGCACTTTTATTTCGTTTTCTTTAGGTATCCTCGTTCCGATACCTGGTTAAAGTTGTATTATGTATTATCCATAGTTTGAGTATACACATATGTGAATTTCGTGTCCAAATTCTCAGTTTTGGCCCATTTTTTGCACCAAAACCCTAACCCTGTGCCCGGACTTTTTTACCCACAGAATTTCGAGGATGGGTGTTTAGAGTATCATTACTCATAACTTTTGCATATTAATTTATTGATTTGGTATCCGATTTGGTGGTTTTATGTGGAATTCCATTCGCCAAAATTCTAACCTGCACTCAAACCACGATTAACAAGTTAATTTTAGTTTTATGCATGATTTGACTTTAATTATGATTTATTCATGTTTTGAAAGTGGATAATTTCTAATTGGAAGTTCAATTTTGCACAAACGGACTTCCGTCACCCGTCCGGGTACTATTCACTCGTGCAGGCACTATTTATCCAGGGCAATTGAGCAATATTTTGCATAAATTTCACTGTATTTAATTGTTACTTAAGTTATATATATTTGCGTATGTTTAATTATATGTTCTGAAAATTATTATTGTAACCGTGAAGGGTATTTCATCCGAAAGCTCTAAAGTAGTGTTTGGCCTATCTTGGAAAGGAATTTCTGTCTCATCAAAGTATCTTGTTAAATTATACATATAGTTGAAGTTATTGAAGATTTAAAGTATGAGAAATGATTTTCTGTATCTATACATATGTATATGAACTTGACAAGATATGCAAAGCTTTTAAAGGAGTCCACAATCTGTTATATCTGATAATCAGTTCTCCAGGGAGTGCGAACTCTGTATAAAAATCTAGTGGACCATCCCTTAAAGAATAAGTAATTCTAAAATCTAGAATAATGATTTGTATTTCTAAGGGTAACATTCCATGGCATGCCTATGGATACTTCAGTAGTATATCAAGGAATACTCCTTTACCATGGGAGACACTCTGGTCACGTATCTATTATCTGGCCTTACATATTGGCAAAAAATATGTGAAGGAACGGATTTTTTTTTTTCCTCAAAGTTTCCGTCAAACAGAAACACAATTGAAAACCCAAACTAAACCAATTGGGCGCAACACAGGATCCAGATGCCATCTAGGACACATATACTTTTAACCATAATAAAAATAGCGGAAGTTATTCTAATACTTACGGAAGCATTCATATTCATTCCAAGATATTCATTTCCGAATATATAGCCAAAATATTTAATCATAGAAGTCCATCAAGTCATTACAATGATATTTCTCCAAAATAGCTTCCGAGGTCTTTAATCCTTCAAACAAGTCCTAGTCACTCCAACTCGTCAGGCACAAGCTCTAAAGCTTCATCTGTAGGGGAAAAAACATAAAACAGTGAGCCGAGGCCCAGCAAGGTACATGCATATGAACTGTAAAATGATGATGCAGACGGTCATGTAACTGTGCAGAAACAGAACGGAAAATCAGAATGTAAACATGCTTGACATATTATACTTCGAAATCAGGAATCAGTACTCAGAAATTGATAATCAGTAACCATTATAATCCAGAAAACAGCATCAGAAACTTCTCTTCTATTCAAAATGATTCAGTCATCGGTGCGGAACAGAAATCAGTACAATAATAACGGTACGGTACAAATAGAACAGAATCAGAACAGAACGGTATAAGAACAGAACGATATAGACCCTGCAAGTATCCCCTACTAACTGAGAGGGCGAATAATCGAGGATAGATTGTGTTTAGTCCCCACAATCCAAGGCCTATCATGTCAGATCATGTCATATTATGTCATATATATCCCATCCCGAGGGATATCTGTACTGGGTGCCACCCGAAGATCGGCCTATGTTCCCTCGACTTAACGCCCTTGAGGACAGGGCGGACCATGAATCACTCCATGGACAGAGCTATCCTCGATTACCACCGTAAGTTCTAAGGCCTCACCTAAGAACTTACCCGGGGATCAGTCAGTCTTGGGTCCCAAAATAGTCAGAATGTGAAATCATCTCTTTATCAAAAATCCTATTTTCGAAATCAAACTTTCATAACACAATTTTATCAGTATTGATACATATTTTCGGAAACAATTATACTTGGGGCCGGTTAGATTTTATTTAGGGAAGGGCCGGAGCGTTTAAACTTAAAAGCCGTAGTTCTTTACGATGAAAGCCGGAGTTCTTCTTCTTATTTTTCTCAAGGGACGGAGTACTTTTCACCACTGGAAGGAGTGCTTTTCACTATCGGGATGGAGTACTTTTTACACAAACGACGGAGTGCTTTTTCATTAACAGGACGGAGTACCTTTTATACAAAGGACGGAGCTCTTTTGGACGGAGTACTTTTCTTAAGGGACGGAGCTCCTTTGGACGGAGTACTTTTCTTAAGGGTCAGAGCTCTTTTGGACGGGGTGCTTTTCTTAAGGGACGGAGCTCTTTTTATCTTAAGGCGGGAGTTCATTTCACATTACAAGCCGGACGTCTTTTGGATGGAGCGCTAGAGGACGGAATGCTTTTTGGACAGAGTTCTTTCTTTTAGTGGGACGAGTACTTTTCAAAGGCGGAGTTGTTTACTTTCAGTGGGACGGAGTACTTTTTGCTTTTTACTACTGGACGGATTGCTTCTCGAGACGGAGTTCTTTACGTTCAGAGGGATGGAGTACTTATCAAAGACGGAGTTCTTTTTGACAAAAGGCGGCGTTCAAGGCCGAAGTTCATTTTTTTCTCAAGCGACGGAGTCCATCTTCCTAATACATGGCCGGAGTTCAACTTACATTCGGACCGGAGTTCATTTTACATCCAGGGACGGAGTTCATTTTAAATTAAGGCCACAGTTCTTTATAAAGCCGGAGCTCATTTTCATATTAAGGCAGAAATTCGTTCAAGGCCAGAGTTCTTTTGGAGTACTTTTTTCACAAAAGGACGGAACTCGTTTTTACATTCAGACGGTGGATATTCAATGCGAAGCGAGGAACTTAAAACAGAGTACACTTCAACATTCTCAAAAGCAGAGCAGAGCACACTTGCAATATACTTAAAGCATGAACTTAAAACTGCGTTCGAATTAACTTATAATAGAGCATGAATTTAGAAACAGAGTAGATACACTTGTAATGAACTTAAAAACGGCGTCCGAGGTACACTTGTAACAGAACATGAATTCAGAAACAGAGTAGATTATACTTGTAATGAACTTAAAAACGGCATTCGAGGTACACTTGCAACAGAACATGAATTTAGAAACAGAGCATATTATACTTGTAATGAATTTAAAAACGGCGTCCGAGGTACACTTGCAATAGTGCATGAATTTAGAAACAGAGCATATTATACTTGTAATGAACTTAAAAACGGCGTCCGAGGTACACTTGCAACAGAACATGAATTTAGAAATAGAGCAGATTATACTTGTAATGAACTTAAAAACGACGTCCGAGGTACACTTGCCTGACAGTCGGTTGCCCAATATTACCGTCTGAAGTTTTTCCTTCCTCCACTTCTTCCTTACAGCTTGCGTTTTGCCATTTGCCAAACGCAGCCACCCGACGCTGGGTTTATATAGAGGAGGGGTTTGGTGGGGTAAGTGGGGTAGGCGACTTACTTTGGTACTTGTTTGCAGACGGTAGGTGGACTAACTAGATTAGTTCACCCACTCCATTTGGTCGCCGCCTAATTGGATTCTAACTAAATCCTAAAGTTTGACTTTTTCCTCAGTTACCATTACTTTGTTCCGGCCAACTGCTCCTTATTTATTGCCAATGCTGCCAGTCGACTCTCCAATTCTGGTCAATATCTTCTAATCCGGTCAACTCTTCTACTCCCATCAACTTCTTCAAAATCCGGTCAACTCTTCTACTCCCGTCAACTTCTTCAAAATCCGGTCAACTCTTCCATTTAACGCTGGTCAACTTCCTCTTATTATTCATTCCGTTCATCACTTTCTCATCAACTTCGGATTTATTTTCCTTCATCGACTCCGGATTTCTTCTTCGGAAATTCTACTCCGGTCTTCAAGGACACTTCGGCCTCATTTCAACAATGCACTCCGGCTTCAAAGCCACTTCGGCCTCCTCATGCTTTCCGGTCAACATGCGTTAACCGGTTTTTACCTTCTCCTCAACATGCCTAGACCGGAGTATCTTCGAATCTGGTCAACTTTTACTAAGTCCGGTCAACTTCTTTTCATTCACTCCGTCCATCACCGTCTCGTTGACTCCGAATTTCTTCACCTTGTTCCCCTAATACTACTCCGGCCACACAAAGCCAGACTGCTTTTACATTAAGGGAGGACGAACTTCTTTTTCAAAGGGCTAGAGTTGATTTTTCGTGTAAAAAGGGCGGACTGGATTTTCACACGCTCAAAGCCGGACTGCACAAAGCCGGACTTGATTTCTGCCTTAAGGAAACCAGACTGATTTCTTCACTTGGAAAACCGGACTGATTTCTTTGATTATTTTGACCCTATGACTGGGACTTCTATGTTTTAGAATCTGGGTCGTCACAAAATATACCATCCATCATGGGATATTAAAATTGAGATATCGTGGAAGTACCTTAGAATGTGTGGGATATATACATATTCCTTTCCTTGATTGTTTACTCCGTTGGCTAGTGAGGCCCACTAGCTCAGATCTGAAAAGATAATGAAGAATTGCGCATAATTTAGAGCCTAAAGGAATCAAAGATAAAATGTGGAAGCTATTTGTATTTAAAAAATTGTATTTCATCATGTTTTGCGTTACGCATTATACATCAAGTTTTTGTTTCCTTCCTTTTGGTTTATATTGCATATACTACGTATACTACTACTATATTATGCACTGCTGAGTTTTAGGCTCACTCATCACTTCTTTTTCATTCCTTCAGATTAGCATAGGCCTGCACCCGATGGGGCGGAGTAGAGGCTAGATAATGGCTAGCTGCAGGATTTGGAAGATCTTGTTGAAGACTTATTATTTTGTAGTTTTATACACTTTAGGAAGGGCTGTATATATATTTCTGTTAGATTTATTATTGTATGCTGTAAAATGGACAATTAGATAGCATAGTCCACTGTGCATGGATGTATATGTATATATTTCCACAGGTTATTATGGTTTGTTTCAAATACCTAGTGGCATCTCTCTGTGTCTAATGTTGTGTCCGGAAACATATGTTGAAGCCACTGAATGACTGTGATAGATTTAGGATCCTGTGTTGGTTAGTTGTGTTTGTCTAGATGTTGGGGTTTAAATTTGGTGGATTTTTGATGTATTGTGATTGTATATTTGTTGTACAGGGTTATTGTACAGGTTTTGTATTTATTTGGTGGCCGTTTTTCTACTGAAACTCTGCCAAATTTTCGGTAAGAAACTCGATCCGTCACACTTGCTGTTTTCTGACCCTTTAGATAACGACCAAGAGTTTATACCAAATGAGCAAGTGTAAAGATCGGAATATTAGGATGATCTGCATACTACATTTTGATGGAATGCAGTAAAAATATGAGAGCCTGTAATGGATTTCGTAATGGAATGAACATCAGCTTATACTTCCGTAAATTATTATTATGGTTATTTTTTATACTTCCGTAAATTTATGGAAATTAATTTTTGTTCCTAGTAAGTATCTCTGAAAAATTTGGCACTATATTTTTATGCATATAGTGTTAGCGCCACTTATGGACGTGATAATATTATAGATCATGTGTGTTATATATATGTCAATTATGTATATATATTATTTGGCATAAGTATTCACGGATGTAGGTGGTGGGAAGGCAATCCGTGACAAGCTTGATTGGAGGAAGTGTTATTTTTGGGCATGCTATTTCTTTGGTGGCTTATTGGGAAAGGCCAGTGAATGTCACGAAGTGCACAGTTTCTTGCATCTAGCTAAATTTGATAAATGATTTGTTTACGATTCCTCGAGAATTGCAGTGTCTATGGGCCATTTCACTCAGAAGCGATCGGTATTTATTGGAATTGTGAGAAAAGCTTTCAAAAAGAAATGAAGGGCGGATTATCTATAATGTCGATTTAGTCAATCCCTGATGGATCAAGTTAATCTGTGGTAGGTTGTGATACTTTCGAGGAAGATTTGAGATTACATTCTGATGTAGCGTATTCAAGTGATTGCCTATAGGTTAAGTCGGTTGAAAGTCTATGATCAAAATTACTCCCCCCATGGTTTGGAGATAATAGTTGAGGTCTTTACTTTAAGGATTTAGATATATTATTTGTATGGAGATAGTTATTGTTCAATTTGATAATATAGGTTTGAGGAAATTGTTTCACAAAAAGAGAGTTGATTATGCTGTAGTGTAAGTGGGTGGATTCGCTTAAGGACTATAATCGTTAGTGTGAGGTTCCGAATTTTAAAAAATAGTAATTAGGAGATAATTAAGGTAATATAATCAAGATTAGACTTAATTCATGTAAAAAATTAAGGTTCAAAAGCATAGAAAGAACTGGCAGGGGATGCCTGTCGGGCGCCCAAGGCAGTGATGTAGGCACCAAATTCAGTGGACCCGTGTCTACCGGGCGCTCGATCACCAACAGCAAGTGTCAAATCTAGTAGGCCAGCATCTGCTATGTGCTGGGTTGGCACTCGAGTGCTAGCCCGCGTTATAAAACGGCAAGGGTTTTGTTCTGCATCACTTTTTCGATTTTCACAAGAGTGGAGAGAGAACATGAAGGAGAAGAGAGAGAAGGAAGAAATTGAGGTTACCAAGTCTGATTCCGACTTAGAGCTAGTTAGAAAAGTGGTAGATTGGACCGAGCCAAGTGCATTCATACCCTTTTCTTTCTCTCTTTGCACTTTTTATTTTGTTCCTCTCGGGAATTCTCATTTTGATACCCATTTAAATTCATATTTTATGAAACCCATGTTTGAGCATATATATATTTTGATTTCATGTCCGATTTGTAAGATTGTGAGGTATTTCGTCCTACGAAACCCTAACCCGTGTCCCATGGTTTTTACCTGATTTAATGACAATTTATGTATGAATTGGCCTTAGAAACTTGAAACCCTAGTTTCATGGACGTAAGTACTTTGATTATTTGATATTTATTCATATATATGTTATATATGTTAATTTTATGTATATCGAAAATATTATCAGATACTTCAACGGGTTGGTCCTTTAACCTTCGGGTTGATTTGGCCTTCATCCTTACTTGAAACCCCAACCCTTGCGTGCCCTTCGGGTGTTCGATTCTGCCAACTTATGCCCCGGCACTCTCGAGTGCACCTTAGGTGCGGTGATTCTACTCGACGCGCCTTGGGTGCACCTTATGGGCCACTCGGGTGCTGGTCTCCCGATTCCTCTTTTTGTTTCCAATGCTAATTTTTGTATATACTTAATCATAATCTTGATTATATTAACTTAATTATTTATAATTACGATATTTAGAATCCGATACATTACAACTCTCTCCCACTTATAAAAATTATGTTCTCAAAATTTAAAGAATTTTAAAATTTAACAGTCAGGAAAAATCCTTTCAGATTCCTACTTTACAATCCTGTGTCACATCCTTAAATAAAAGATCCCTTCCTAAAAAATCTTAACCAAATAAATTATACTAATTCCCAATATGTAATGTTTCCTATCCACTTCTAGGCTGGAACCTACCATAAGGCAAATTCCTAATACTCCATGATCACATACTCATTCCCTCAATCATCAAAGCATAGGAGACTTCATGACGATCTTTCAAATTTAAAGGCAACCTAAATTTACTAGCTATTTTCTTAACTTAATTCAAAACCTTGAACGAACTAATGAACTTCTACTTTAGTTTATCCTAAGCCTCAAAAATAACCATTCACTTCAAACCTTAAACTAAACCTTAAAATATATGGTCATCCACTCCACTACACTGCTCTAATTGACCATTTACTTGTATACTAAAATTAACTTGTAATTTTCATCCAATGATTCATACCAAACACCTAGACTACACAGTAGCTATGGCCTCAAGAAAATCCCAAGGATGATGGTACATCTAAGGCAAAACCTATAATCCTCAATTATATCCAACATAGGAAACACAATTAAAGTAATTATTCCAAAAATTTCAGTACAGCCTTATGTTACTACCAAAACCTTAAAACTAGAACATTTAGCAACTTATCATCTTGTTGACATGCCCATAAGCTAACTTACTCAATCCAATCTTATCATCCAAATTCGTAATAAATAGGTCGTCCTCATTAGCTAATCCACCACTACCTAAACACCAAAGGTCCTTACTGTTCTGACAATCTCTAAACAAAACTATAAGGATCTTTCATCTCATTATTCTGAAGCTTCAATACTTTAGATACATCTCTTCCTATCAATCCAAAAGCAAGGCACCCCATTGGTTCAGACATTAGGACTTGCTCATGGCTCATCCTTCAACCTCTCCTATGGAGCATCAAAGACATATCATATCTAAGGACTCCCAACATAAAATTATCGGTACTAATACTCGTCTTTCTTAAAAAAACATCGAGATTCTTCTTCACGCTCCTAAGGTAGATTTACCCGCCTACTCTGTCACATGATCATCTCCTCCTTACGACACAATATTCAAACTTTTATAATCATTAGACAATAACTATCTCCAAAAGACACACTTATAAATCCTCAAAGCAGAGACCTCAATTGCCAACCTTAAACCACGGGTGGAGTAACTCTGATTATGGGCTTCTCCCCCACTTAATCCAAGGGCAACCACCCACATACAATGTAGGAAAAATATAATCCTAAATTTTTATCAAAGTATCACATTCTACTACAATTCACTCGATTCTTCAGGGATCAACCCAAATGGCATGGCCGATAATTTACCATTTAATCCTTGAAAGTTATCCTCATATATCTCACTCCGACAGATACCGATCACTTCCAAGTCGAACGCCCTATAGACACTATAATTTTTCAAGGAACACTTAACGGATATCTTATCGAATTCATCTAGACTCTAGATAACTGCACACTTATGTGACATTAATTGGTCTTTCCCAAGTTAGCCATCGCTTAAGTCTTTAGAGAACTACATTCATACTATTGAAGAAATTACAAGCCCATCATGACGCTTTTTTTAACCAAATCCACATTCACTACTCAATCGAGCTCACGGCTTACGACCTTCCTAATCCATGAGAGAGTCCTCAAATAGAGTTCATACACTCCCATAATCCTTCAAATTTATCGATGAGGCCTTCATAAAATTGACCTAAGCATGGCCAAAAGGTCCAACTCATAAAATCCACAAAAATGCCAACGAACTTACAAATCCAATGGCATTATCGAAACTTATAACGGCCATATCTTTATTCTGTATGCTGCCAAGGGCACAATTCTTAATTATTCATGTCAAGGATCGCCTTTCCACTGCTTATATCAATAAATACATATGCAGGATAATATATAATATATATATATATATATATATGCATAATTAATATATATATAGTACATAGGATCCATATTATTACTACGTCTATAAGTGGCACCAATACTATATGCATAAAAATACAGTGTTAGCCTTTTTAGAGATGCTTACTAGAGACCAAAATTCATTGTCATAAAATCTCCAGAAGTATAACTAATAACCATTATAGCAATTTACAGAAACATAATTCATGTTCATTCCATTACAAAATTCACCAACTCTGTCCACATAACTCATGCCTTGGGCGGTGCCGTGAGCTCCCGAAATAGAATCAGAAGCGCCTTCTAGGTGCTTGAGTATCGGGGTAGGTGCTGGAAGTAGAACGGGCCATGCCTGCCAGGAGCTCGAGTGACAGGCTAGGCATTGGAACCCGAGTAGGGCGCCCCTATTGTGTGTCGGTCGACGATCGAGCACCAACCTATGATATAAAAACCTAGGAGGGTTTTATTTGCGGCATTTTTTAACTTTCCAACGGCAAGGCGAGAGAGAAAGAGGGAGAAGAGAGAGAGAGAGGAGAGATCGAGGCTCTCTGGTTCGAGTCTGACATGGAGCTAGTTGGAGAAGTGATAAATCAAATCAAGATAAGTACACCCATACCCTTCTCTTTCATTTCTTTGCACTTTCATTCTATTTTCTTCAGGTATCCTCGTTCCGATACCCAATTAAGTTTATATTTTGTGTTACCCATGACTTGAGTATATATATATGTTGATTTCATGCCCGATTTTGTAGTTTTGATCAGTTTTCGAACATGAAACCTTTACCCTGCAACCAAACGATTTTACCCATTTATTTTAGGATTTTTGCATCAATTAGCTTTAGAATATTGTTACCCATATCTCAAACATGTTAATTTATCAATTTGGGTCCAATTTGATAGTTTTGTACAGTTTTATGCACACCAAAACCCTAACTCGCGCCCCCTTAGATTTTTACCAAATTTAATTGTAATTTATGCATAATTTGGCTTTAGAAATTCATAACCTTAGCTTTATGGATATGGGTACTCCGTATATTTGGTATTTACGTATATATATTTTGTATATGTTAATTTTATGTATTTCAAAAATATTGTGAATGAAAATTGTGATATTTAACTATATGTACATTATATATGTGACCTTATATATGCTCAGGAAATTATGTTATACACATTTGTGAAGAGATTTATCGTTCGGATGCTCTAAAGTAATATTTGGCTCACGATGGTAAGAATATTTATTTTTTCCTTACCTTATGCTGATCATGCATATAATATAAGTCATGTGAAGACGTAAGCCCATAAGAATTATACAAATTATCAGAAGTATAAAAAGAAAATTTCATGATATGTTATGTTTGATGAACTGTTCTCTTTGTGTGAAAATAATATTTTATGAATGAGTATGAAATTTCCTAAGGATAAGTAATTATGGAATTGGACCAAGAACGTGCATTTCAAATGGTAGTATTCTTTGACATACCTTAGGATATTACAATGAAAGCACGAGGACTGCCTCTGTGCCATAGGGAACATGGTGACATATATTTATGGCCCCGTATATCGGGTTAAAGGTATACTACTCAACAGAGGGTATTAAATTGCACGGGTTTATACTTTAGAATGTGTAGAAACAAACACATTTCATACCTCGTTTGACCACACCATTAGTTAGTAAGGTTACTCGTCCTGATCCTCAAAGAAAATGAAATTTTTGCATATTTTAGAATCCAAAATGATTAAAAATAAAATGTGAAAGATGAATAAGTTCCGAAAAAGTATTTAAGCATGAAATTTTTGCAATTTTTCAATTCACTACTGGGTGTTGAATTGCATAGGTTTGAATTTTAGAATGTGTAAAAATAAACACATTCCTTTCATCGTTCGACTGCACAGTTAGCTAATAAGTCATACTAGTATTGGTCTACAAAGATAATGAAATTTCTGCATATTTTAGAACCTAAAAGAATCTGAACTAAAATGAAAAAGATAAATGTGTTTTAAAAAAATATTTATTCATGTCACATGTTATGCATTCATATATTGTTTTTATTCCCTTCCTTTGCTTTATTTTATATATATTGCTTCTTGATTATATTACACTTGTTAAACATTTGGCTTACCCTTACTATTTTTTCTTCTTTTAGATAAGCACGAGCCTCTACCTAATGAGGCAGAGTAGAGCTTAAGAGTTAGCTAGGTTGTAGATCTTGGGGGAAGAGCTTTGTGGATTTGGTTTAGTAGCTTTGCACCTTCCTCATGGTGTATTTTGTATATTTTGAGATGAAATTGTATACCGATATATGTGTATGATGATGATGTATATTGTAATTTAGTTTCCATTATATTGATGGATATATATTTTTTCACAGGTTATTATGGTTTGTATTAGTACCTAGTAGCATTTTATTTGAGCTAACGTTGTAACCAGAATTCTAACATTGGTGCCACATGTTCATTGTGGCATTTAGATTGTAACATCCCGGTTTTCACATATAATAACTAAGGTTGTATAATCAAGATTTGGGAGAAATATTAATAAGTCATTATGGCTAATAAATTATCTACTAAGGATGAGAATAGTGGACTGGAAGAATTAATTGATGATCAAAAATTGGAAGGATTTGACTATAAATTTTGTTACAAATGTTGACCGAAAATTGGTTTCGTTCACCGGATTTGGCTGCCTTGACCGGCAGAACCAATGTAATGACCGGCTGAAAATTTATCAAAAGATTGAAGATGAAAGTAACCGGTCAACACGCTGACTAGTTTTGCACACATGATAGCTGGGATGAAATTTGAGGAGAAATTGCTCGATCAATGCCCGTTGATCGGCATAAGGAGACGCGATTGGTATGCTTGTGAGAAGAATGACTGGTTTGCGTGAATTTTACCAGTATTGCAACTTGCCCGGTATGCTTGTGAAGTAAAATGCTCGGTATGCTTGTGTGAAGTAAAATGCTCGGTATGCATCTTTGAGGCTAAACGCCTAGTTGCCAAGTTACCCAGTCTACTCGTTGATTGTATTGTAACATCCTAAAATATTTTTATCTGATTAAATTAAAATTATTTATTATTTTTGATAATTTTGAGTAATTCGGACATGAAAAAAAATTAATTAAATATTATAAATTTCGGAGAATATTTGGATCTGATGGGCCAGTGTCAGAATTGGGCTCATTCGGCCGCCCGAATATTGATTTTGGTTTTTGTGATTTAAAGAAAAATTGATATATAATAATAATAATAATAATAATAATAATAATAATAATAATAATAATAATAATAATAATAAACAAGAGAAGCAGAAGAATGAAAGCAGAGAGAGGGGGCAGCGTGAGGGTTAGGGTTTTGTGGGTGACGATGGGCATGGTTGGCGGTGTGCGATGGCCGGCGGTGGTCAGCGTTGGCTGTCCGGCGACAGCAACATGTGGGCAAGGCGGTGGTGGCCGCGGGTGAGGCGGCTGTGTGCGTAGAGGCCAGCGCAAGGAGAGAGACCGCATGAAGAAGAAATGGAGAAATAGAGGCTTTTGGGTCCGATTTCGACTTGGAGCTAGTTGGAGAAAACGTAGAGCACGTCGAGGCAAGTGTTCTCATATTTACTATTTTCTCTCTTTCGATTTTTATTTTTTCTCCATCGGGTATTATCATTTCGATACCCACCCAAAGCGTGAAAATCATATAGCCCATGATTAGTGATCAATAAATATGTAGTTATTTGTCCAATTTGTTGTCTGAATCTCTCGGTTTGGCATCACCAAGCCCTAACCCACATCCAAAATGGGATTTTCATTTTTCCTCCCATATTTTGTTAAATTGACCCAAAAATGTGAATCACCATGTCCCAAGTATGCATATGTATCGGCTAGATGATCGATCTCATAAATTTTTACCTGTTCGCGGCATTTGGATCCTCTAAATAGACTCTGTTACTATTCACCCAAGTTTAAATGGAAAATTTACATGCTTTGCCCCCGTTTAATTGTTATAAAAATTATGTCTAATTGTTTAAATGTAAATGTAAACTTCAAAATATGTGTATGCACACCGTTTGTAATGAAACGGGCTCCGGAGGACCCCAATGTGATATTGGCTCATCGGTGGTAAGGAATTCCAATCTCTCTCATGAATTTTGATAATCATACACATAAATTGAATTGTTAACAAAGCTTAAGTTCTAAAGAAAGATAAGAATCGAGCAAGTAATCAGAGAAAAATCCACAATGTATGTATGATCAAATCAGTCTCCTGATTGGAGATATTGTAAAGGAATTTTCTAAAGGAAAGACAATAATCGTACATGTAATCGGAGAAAAGTTCACAATATGATATGTAAATGATTGAATCTCCCAAATGGCAGGAGATATTTTAAGTTGGATGGGGTGGACTTTCTCTCAAATGGAAATGGAATAATGAAACTAGGATCATGGACTTATATTCATTGGATAGTATTCTCTAGTTTGCCACGTCTAACATGGTGGGAACCCAAAGAATACTTTGGCCATGTATTTTGGCTGCTCATGGGAGCAGGCAATATCTGTGGTATGCCCTAGGATACTTCTGTGAAAGAACGAGGATTGCCCTGGTTCCCTGGGGGATATGGGACTATTGTGATGGCCGAGTTGCTGTAGGCCTAAAATGTAGTCGTATGCTTTAGAATATGTAGTGAACACATTCCTTTTCTCATCCTCTCATATCGTTAGTCAGTACGACCTATTGACCCTGATCTGTAAAGACTAAAGTGAATAATAAGTGCACTAAAATATATTTACATTGCAATTAAATGTTCTAATCATGTTAAATGGTAAATTGGTACTTCTAATTGTCTTCTTCCCTTCATGCTCCATTGTATATATAACTGCATGTTGCCCCTTTCCATTATCATTTTTGTTGTTCTTCACCGTTTGATAGTAATGTATGATTTCACATATTGAGCTTTTTAGCTTACCCTTGCTTCTCCTTGTCTTCAGTCTAGTATAGGTCCGTTAAATCAGATGGGATAGCATAGAGATTGAAAGTGAACTAGGCTCGGGTTTCAAAAGATCAGATCAAAAGACTTATGCCTTATAGATTGTAATTAAATGTATACTTTTATATTTTAATTGGGTTTTTAATGTATATTGTTCAAATGGATAATGATTAGGTAGTTTAACTTCCACTGTCGTTTGGATTATTTATGCTTTCGCAAATTATTGTGGTTTCTAATAGGTACCTAGTGGCATCTCTCTTGGGCCGACGCCGTATTTAAATACACCAAGTTGGAGCCACGAATTGTATGTGGATTTGGATCCTGAGTGGCGTTGTGTCTGGATTGATGTATATTTTCGGACTTGGAGTTAGGATGTGTAGTTTTGTATGTTGTTGAAATATAATATTGGCTGTTGGGATTATTTCAATATATTTTTTTATTTTGTAGGGTTGTACAAGTGTTTGTATTTTGGCAAATATCCGATTTACAAATAGAACACTGCCCAAATTTTTACATAAATTTATAATATTAATTATGGCTTTATTTATGTGTTTATTGACGGAGGTTATTTAAGAAAAAATAATCCGGTCTGTTATAATTAGTATCAGAGAAAAAGAGATGCCTTAGATTTGATTTAAATTGTATGCGAAAACTTAGGTTAGATTAAGATTGATTGAATAAATGGATGAAGGCGTAGGATGATTAAGCTAGTCTAGATAGTTTTAGTTATCCGAATCCAAATGACTTAGTCTAGCACTAAGTTAGAAATGATGATTTAGTTTGATTATCTAGCTTATGTGTCCTAGCTAGTGTTCTAGGAGTGATCCAAATTGTTCCTGTCTTAAGGAAGTATTAGCAATGGCTCCTAGATGGGGACAACTTGTATTAGTAGCCAACCATACGGTCAAGAGGAAGATGGTGTCGAGAGACACCTTAATGTTGGAATTTGATTGGTATCAATTTGGTGCCTAAATTGGTTGGTAATGATTCGAGGCCTAGGATTAATCGGTTGTGGTTCGAGATTTAGGCTTAATCGACCCTGAATTGGGGTCCTAGGAGTAGTAATTTGCTAAGAAGGAGCCCTTGATCAATGTATCAAGTATGATGAAAAACGTGAAAGCGATGGTTTGAGGTTAGAATAATTAGGAGTTAATTTTGAGGTTAACAAATTGTAGGATGTTGATTTATAATCAATCTGAAAATACTTAAGTGTCTAAACTTTTGAGAGGTTTGGAACCTATAGAGGATAGGGTCACATTACCCACATAAGATAGAAGGCTAAGTCGGCCTCGGGAGATTGACGTGAAAAGAATTATGGGTCTCGAGGATGACAGATATCATAGGAATTTTTCGTGAATGCTTTATGAATGAGTATCTTATTTTGATGGGATTTTTAGGAATACATTTCAAGTGTGGATAATTCGACCGCATGAATAGGGATTGCCCTTATCCCATCGGTCGAACAGTTTAGGAGCCCAGGATTTGAAATCGGGGCTTTGCGGTGATGGCATGAAGTATAGAAGTGTCATCCATCATAGCGGAAGATAAAGTTCCCAGATCTTGATATTTTGGAATATACGTTATTTTAGGATTCAGAATCTATGCTTTATTAAAGTTTCCTAAGCTTATTTGTTTATCTGAGGATCGTAAGCTTTATACTAGTTATACCATATCTATGATATTTTGGGGCCCGTAGATGTGAAGGGTTGGGCTGAGTTGACTTATTTTATGGCACCAATCCTCGATTAAGGATAATCGAGAATCGCGCCTACGGTAGTCTTCAGAATTAAGATATAACCATTATCAGCTCTGGTGATGCCATCTGGGTTTTATTGGTTCATTGGCGTTTCATGAGTCTTATGGATTGGATATTCCAATCATGATTAGGTCAATTTCGTGATAACCTCATTGATGAATTCAATGGGAGTATGCATTTTGTTTAAGGATTGTGTCACATATCGTGAAAGGCGGTTAACCGAATGCCCAATTGGGAAAGGTACGTGAGTTTAGCTTGAGTAAATGCCCTGTTGAGCATGTGACATCTTCGGTAACATGATTTCAAACCTGCAGGACTTTAAGTAGTGACTTATTAGGAAGATTGATTCATGTTGCAAAGGATTGTAGAGCCGTAAGGCGTTTGGCTTAGAAGTGATTGGCATCCATAGGAATGGGACATGAGAAGGTAGCCTTTAAGGAATTATGGGTAGATTGTCAACCACAATGTTCAGGTTGACCCCTGATGGGTCTAGTGAGTGATAGTAGAATGAAATATTTTTGAGAAAAGTTAGGATTTTGCTACCCATGCATCATGATAGATGGCTACCCTCGAATTAAGTGGGGGAAGAGCCCATAATTTGAACTTGCTTCACCTGCCGTCGGGGTTAGTCGATGAGGTCTTTACCTTGAGGGTTTATAGATGTTGCTTACAATGACAATTATTATTCTATAATTCTAAAGGTTTGAGGAGTTGCATCATAAAGAAAAAATGAGTATGCCATAGTGTAGGCGGTAATTTGAGGACTGTAATGGTGGACCTCGGCATCTTTTGAGGAAAGTGAATAGTATGATTGATAATTGATATTAGAAGTCTTCAGATTTGGTATGTCTTTGATGTTTTATATGGGATGTCTTACTTGTGGTCTTGGGATGAAGAATTGTATTTGAAGTATTAAAGTTATGAAACTATGAAATGATGAGTATTTATGGTTTTGATTCAGAACGATTAGGACGGCCCACTCATCTCGATTATAAATGACGTGTTCGGGTTTGATCAGATGGCTCATTGATATGCCAACAAATTCTTGAGGGCACTAGTATTTGGGTTTGAGATTTAAGTGATAAGACTATACCAAGTTTTTATGAATTGGATATGATTGAGATTTTGATCTTGGGGATCCCGTGATAAATTGGGGATTGTGGAATGGCCGCCTTAGGATGTAATTGAATGTGATTGAAAAGAGCTAAGAATGAGTGGTCATGTATTTCAAAAATTATATAAGTATTTGATGACTATTTGACAAATCATTCATTCTTGTAATATGGATTCTGAATTTTTGAGAAATGTCGGTTTGAGGATATTCCAACGAAAGAATAAGAATGTAAAGTGCTATGTCTTCGAGGTTTACTTAAGAATAGAGGCTTATGTCAAAAATCTTAGCCAGGCTCAAAAAACATTGGGTATTAGGCTAGATCAAATATAATGATAATGTGTAACTGTATGGATTATAGTTAGATGAAACAATCAGAATTGCGCAGCAAAAGTATGGTGAGCCTATGTATCCTAAGGATAAATTCGAGGTTCTTAAAGCCTAATAAGGATATATTAGGCTAGATCAAATATAATGATAATGTGTAACTGTATGGATTATAGTTAGATGAAACAATCAGAATTGCGCAGCAAAAGTATGGTGAGCCTATGTATCCTAAGGATAAATTCGAGGTTCTTAAAGCTTAACGTGAATGAAGATAAGAAATTCATTTAATATTTTGAAGAAAACAATGAAATTGAGCTGCTTTTGGGATGCTTAAGGTTCCCTAGGATTGGATAGGAAGCATGGGATATTTGGACATAAGATAATTCATTTGCATAAGGCCCCATAGGATGAGTCTATGATCATGGATGTGGCATAGAATAGTGAAGAAGAACTCTAAAAGGATTTTTTCTTAATTGTAAATATTGAGGTTCGTCAAATTTTAAGGACAAAATTTTTATAAATGGGGGAGAATGTAACATCTCAAAATATTTTTTATCCAATTAAATTGGGATTATTTATTATTTTCGGTAATTTTGGGTAATTCGGGTGTGAGAAAAATTAATTAAATATTATAAAATTTTGGAGAATATTTTGATCTGATAGGCAGGCGTTTGAAGTGCGCTCGTTCGGCCGCCCGAATATCAATTTAGATTTTTGTAATTTAAAGAAAAATGGATATATAATAATAACAATGATAATAATAATAGTAATAATAACGATAGAAACAAGAGAAGCAGAAGGAGAATGAAAGCAGAGAGAGAGCGTGCAGCGTGATGGTTAGGGTTTCGTGGGCATAGCTGGCGGTGTGTGGTGGCCGGCGGTGGTCGGCGTTGGCTGTTCGACAACAGTAGCATGTGGGCAAGGCAATGGTGGTTGCGGGCATGGCAGTGATGGCCGCAGGTGAGGCAACTGCGTGCATAGAGGCTGGTGCGAGGAGAGAGACCGCGCGAAGGAGAAGAGGAGAAATGGAGGCTTTTGGGTCTGATTCCGGCTTGGGGCTAGTTGGAGAAAACATAGAGCATGTCGAGGTAAGTGTTCTCATATTCACTATTTGCTCTCTTTCGATTTTTATTCATTCTCCATCGGGTATTATCGTTTCAATACCCACCCAAAACGTGAAAATCATATAGCCCATGATTTATGATCAATGAATATGTAGTTATTTGTCCAATTTGTTATCTGAATATCTCGGTTTGACATCGCCAAACCCTAACCCACGCCCAAAACTAGATTTCCATTTTTCCTTCCACATTTTGTTAAATTGACCCCAAAATGTGACTCACCACATCCCAAATATGCTTATATATTGGCCGGACGATCGATCTCACATGTTTCGACACGTTCGTGGCGTCCGAATCCTCTAAATGGACACTTATACTATTTACCCAAGTTTGAATGGACAATTTACATGCTTTTCCCCCATTTAATTGTTATAAAAATTATATCTAATTGTTTAAATATAAATGCAAGCTTCAGAATATGTGTATGCACACCGTTTGCAATGAAACGGGCCCCGGAGGACCCCAATGTGATATTGACTCATCAGTGATAAGGAATTCCTATCTCTCTCATGAATTTTGATAATCATGCACATAAATTAAATTGTTAACAAAGCTTAAGTCCTAAAGAAAGATAAGAACCGAGCAAGTAATCAGAAAAAAATCCATAATGTGTGTATGATCAAATCGATCTCCCGATTGGAGATATTGTAAAGGAATTAGCTAAAGGAAAGATAATAATTGTACATGTGATCGGAGGAAAGTCCATAATATGATATGTGAATGATTGAATCTCCCAAATGGTAGGAGATATTATAAGTTGGATGTGGTGGGCTTTCCCTCAAATGGAAATGGAATAATGAAACTAGGACCATGGGCTTATATTCATTGGGTAGTATTCTCTATCTTGCCACGTCCATCACTGTGGAAACCCAAGGAATACTTCAGTCGCATATTTTGGCCGCTTATAGGAGCGGGTGATATCCATGGTACGCCGAAGGATACTACTGTGAAAGAACGAGGATTGCCCTGGTTCCCCGGGGGATATGGGGCGTATTGTGATGGCCGAATTACTGCAGGCTTAAAATATAGCCAATGGTTGAGTTGTTGCAGGCCTAAAATGTAACCGTATGCTTTAGAATGTGTAGCGAATACATTCCTTTCCTCATCTTCTTGCATTGTTAGTCAGTACAACCTACTGACCCTGGTCCACAATGATTAAAGTGAATAATAAGTGCACTAAAACGTATTTAAATGGCAATTAAATGTTCTAAATCATGTTAAATAGAAAATTGATACTTCTAATTGTCTTCTTCCTTTAATGCTTCATTATATTTATAAATGCATGTTGCCCCTTTCTATTATCATTTTTGTTGTTCTTTACGGTTTGATAGTGATGTATAATTTCACTTACTAGGCTTTTTAGCTCACCCTTGCTTTTCCTTGTCTCCAGTTTAGTACATGTCGTTAAAGCAGATGGAATAGCATAGAAATTGGAAGTGGACTAGGCTCGGGTTTCAAAAGATTAGATTAGAAGACTTATGCATTATAAATTGTAATTAAAGATATACTTTTATATTTTTATTGGGTTTATTAATGTATATTGTACAAATGGCTAATGATTAAGTAGTTTAACTTTCGCTGTCGTTTGGATTATTTATGCTTCTGCAGATTATTATGGTTTGTAACAGGTACCTAGTGGCATCTCTCTTGGGCTGATGCTGTGTTTAAATACACTGTGTTAGAGCGACGAATTGTATGTGGCATTTGGATTATGTGACGTTGTGTCCGGATTGATGTATATTTTAGGACTTAGAGTTGGGATGTGTAGTTTTGTGTGTTGTTGAAATATAGTGTTTGTTGTTGGTATTATTTTGATGTATTTTTGTATTGTACAGATATTTGTATTTTGGTAAACAACTGATTTACAAACGAAACTCTATTCAAATTTCTGCAGAAATTTATAATATTAATTATGGCTTTATTTATGTATTTATTGACGGAGGTTATTTAAGGAAAAATAATCATGTATGTCACACAGATAAAATGGTAAGGATGCCAGTTTGCAGTAATGGCTGGATGAAATTATCAAAATTGATTTGCAACAAAGGACCGGTATGGATTAATGGAAAGTTGACGGGAATAAGGGAACGTTGACCGGCTCAAATGACAATTCTTCCAAAGACATTTTCTGGACAGGATTGAATGAAATTCTGGAGATGTTTCTTTGGAGACCATTTTCGGACATGGTTGAATGATTCCGAAGATGGTAATTCCGGAGATGATGGTTTTCGGAGACGGTGAATTTCGGATACCATAACCAAAACCTCTGGAGACCAAGATGCATGTAAAATTCGGAGACCACGAGATGCTTTCCGAAGACCATGTGGATGGATTTTCGGAGACCACGAATCCTAAGTGACAAGTTTTCTGGAGATGATTTTCGGAGGCGACAATCCAGAGACGATGATTTTCGAAGATGATTTTAGGAGACAAATTTGGTAAATTTTCAGAGATGATTCCAAAAATAGTAATTTCGAAGACAATTAGATCAAATTCCGGAGACAATTGGATGAGTTTTCGGAGACGAATTTCAGAGACGATCAAGAAGACTTCTGGAGGTGATTTCTGAAAAGAATTTAGGAGGCTTCAGGAAGAAGATTAAGTGAGTTCCCGCAGAGGAAATTGAGAGCAAATTTTCAGAGAAGAAATCTAATGTAAATTCTAAAAGAGGATTTAGAGGAAATTTGGGGGCAATTTCTGAAGATGATTAAATAAATATCTGGAGATGATATAGTAAATTCGGAGAAGATTCAGTGAGTTTCCAGAGACAGTGTCCAACCAGAGTAGGTGAACTGCTTTCACCTACTGGAACTCTCTGAAATTCTCTAGAGGACGGGAGATGATTGAAATATTGGTAGACTTGCTCCCACCTACTCCACTGACCTTCTAGAAAGGAAACTGAAGCAAGAAAAGGAAGTCAAGTAGTTAACTTACCCCACTGACTTCCACTTAACTCATTTTCTATAAATGTTGAGCTCGATAGTAAGGAAAAGAATTAGAAAAATCTGTGAAGGAAGGAAAAAGTAGGAGATGAAGAGAAAGGAGTCTTAGGCTAGATTGAAGTAAGGAGTCCAAAAACCAGGCAAGTGTACTCTTCGTTTTTAAGTTCAGATTTTAAGAATGTTTTAATGCAAACATACCCTTTGACTAATTCATGTTTTGAGTCTATTAAGCGTTGTTGTTATCATGTCCTCTTTGTTAAGTTACTACGTGAAGTATGCCATGATAATTTTACTTTCCCTACATATTGTTAGTATTTATGAATGTATCATTGAAGGACTCTGATAAATTTCTTTAAGGAAGGACTTCAGTTAATTGTATGTTTAAAGATGTCCGGTTATTGCACATAAAAGATGTCCGGTTATTTGCCTGTTTAAAGATTTTCGGTTATTGCCCGTAAACGATGTCATGCTATTTTCCAGTTTAAAGATATCCAATTATTTACTTAAATGCATGAAATTTGGTTAATTTCTAATCTGCATGAAGTTCAATATTTGTATGTTTAAATAAATCTGGTCATAAGCATGTTTAAAAGAAGTCCAACTATTGCATGGGAAATGTGTCCAGTTATTTACATTATTTGACTTCAGATTTTTGGAAGAGCATGATTTACGGAAATAAATGTTCTGACGGCCAAGAGCTGTAGGCCTTAAATGTAGCAGTTGTATTAGTCAAGATTACGGACCTTAAATGTTGTATTTTGTTGGTTAAGACTATGGATTTTAAATGTAGCGTTTGATGAGATATGATATGGGATATGACGACTGAGAGCTATAGACCTTAAATGTAGCGGTTATAGATGACGAGAGCTGTAGGCCTTAAATATAGTGGTTATGGACGGTTAAGAGCTACAGGCCTTAAATGTAGCGGGTTTTCAGCATTTAGTTTTGAATCTGTATATATTTTGGAAATGCATTCACTCGAAGATGATTTCGGCTCCTATTTTAAGATTTCCTGCAAATGACTTTGATTCATGAATTACGAAAAGGACCTTAACCCACGCTTTTTGCTTTCTATGCATGCTGTTATTATGAATGACATTTGTTTGAAGTCATATATTTATGCATATAGGTACCTTGTTGGGTTTTTTAGCTCACCTCTTTTCTATTTTTTAAACGACGATGAGTTCATACCAGATGAAAAAGAATGAAGTCTGATGGACTAGTTAGGCAGGATAACTGACCGAAATTGATGTAATTCTCTTTTGATTATTTTGGGAAGATTTTGTAAAACAATTCTGTTGTGAAAATTAATGGATATTAGTATATTTTCGGATGATATTATAATTTGAATAATTTTAGTTCCTAGTGGCATCTCATGTGTCCTAGCCAACCGACAATGATGTTTGGCCAGCCAAGATGAAGTCAAACAAGTTGGAAATGTCTGCCAACTTGCTAATAATGGAGTACAAAAGAAAGGAAAAGAAAATTTTTATGCTCCAAAATTACTTGCTGATGATGGAGAGTTATGTATGAATCAGATGGAGGTCATATTGAGGGGGGAATATCACCAGTCCATCACATAGACCCTGTGTTGTGATGTTGTGGTTATTTATTTTATGCTGTACGGGGAATTTGTATTGGTTGTATTAGTTTGATGGCCGTTTTATAGCCAGAACTCTACCGGATTCCGATTTGGTAAATGCGGTCCGTCTCAGTTGGTATTAGAGAAGAGATAACCCAGATTTGATTTGAATTTTATACATAAGTTTAGGTTAGAGTAAGAAAGATTGAATAAATGGATAAAGGTGTAAGATGATTAAGTTAGATCGGATAGTTCTAGTTATCCTAATTTGTATAACTTAGACTAGAACTATGTCAGGATCAGTAGTTAAGTTTCATTTTCTAGTTGTGATGTCCTGGTAAGTGTCATAATCAAGTTAAGTTGATTCACTTAAGCTAGGACAAAGTTAGGATCGGTTAGTTATATTTGACCGCATAGTATATAGTGTCCTGGTTAATATTCGAATTGAGTTGCAATCTAACCTATATCGTTTGTAATGTACCAATTTTTTAATATCGTAATTACGGATAATTAAGGTAATATAATCAAAATTAGGCTTAATGCATGTAGGAAATTAAGTTTCAAATGCGGTAGGAGGCGGCGGCAAGGGGGACACCTGTTGAGGCCCCATTCTAGGGGACCCGCGCCTGCAAGGTGCTCGAGCCCCAGCCTGAGATTTAAAAAGCCGTGAGGGTTTATTCAGGCCATTTTTTTGGGCTTCCCACACGAAGGGGAGGGAGATAGGGAGAAGAGAGAGAAGATAGATCGAGGCTCTCGGGTTCAAATTCGGTTTAGAACTAGCTAGAAAAGTGATAGATCGAGCTGAGTCAAATGCATCCATAGCCTCCTCTTTCGTTTTTTTGTACTTTCATTCTATTTTCTTCTAGTATTCTCGTTCCAATACCCGATTACGTTTATATTTTATATTACCCATGATTTGAGCATACATATATGTTGATTTCACACTCGATTTCGTAATTTTGACCAATTTTTGAACGTGAAACCCTAACCCCGTGCTTGAACAATTTTACCCGTTTATTTTGGGATTATTGCATAAATTAGCTTTTGAATATTGTTACCCATATCTCGAATATGTTAATTTATCAATTAGGTGTCCAATTTGGTAATTTTATACAGTTTTATGCGCAACGAGACCCTAACTTGCGCCCTTTGGGTTTTCACCCGATTTAATTGTAATTTGTGCATGATTTGGCTTTAGAAATTCGTAACCTTAGTTTTATGGATGCGGGAACTCCCAATATTTGCTATTTATATACATATATTTTGTATATGTTAATTTTATGTATTTTAAATTTATTGTGAATGGAAATTGTGATATTTAACTACCTGTACATTGTATATGTGACCTTGTATATACTGTAAAAATTATGTTATATGTATTTGTGAAGGCATTTATCATCCAGAAGCTCTAAAATCATGTTTGGCTCACGGTGGTAAGAATTTCTATTTTTTCTATATTTTATGATGATCATGCATATAATTTAAGTTATGTGAAGACGAAAACCCATAAGAATTATTCAAATTATGAAAAATATAAGAAAAAAATTTCATGATATGTTATATTTGATGTACCATTCTCCCAGAGCAAGAATAATATTTTATGAATGAGTAGGAAATTTTCTAAGAATAAGTAATGATAGAATTGGACCAATGATTTGTATTTTAGAGAGTAGTATTTTCTGGCATGCCTTAAGATATTACTGTGAAAGTATGACAACTACCTCTGAGCCACGAGAGATATAGTGGCATATGTGTCATGGCCCCGTATATCAAGTTAAAAGTATACCACTCACCAAAGGGTGCTGAATTGCGTGGGTCTGTGCTTTAAAATATGTAGAAGCAAATACATTCCTTTTCTCATTTGACTGCACTGTTCGCTGGTAAGGCTTACTGGCCCTGGTCCGCAATATAAAATGGACTTGTTGCATGTTTTAGAACCTAAAGTAAGAATATGTAAAATGAAAAAGATAAATAAATTTTAAAAATATATTTATTCACGTTTCATATTTATACATCTTCACTATACTCATATATCCTTCATCTACTTTATTTTGTATATATTATTTATTGTCTTTAATTATATTGTACTTATTGAGCATTTGGCTCATCCTTATTACTTTCTTTCCTCCAAATGAGCATGCTTTTATGCCTAGTGAGGTTGAGTAGAGCTTAGGAGATGGCTAGGCTGCAAATCTTGATGGAAGAGCCTTTTGGACTTAGATTTGTGATTTTTGTATGAGATAGATATTTTGTATTATTTTAAGATGGTTATGTATATCGTTGTATGTGCACGATGATAATGATGATATACTCATAGTATAGTTTCCACCTTGGTTGGTGGATGTATATACTTCTACAGGTTGTTATGGTTTATTTTGGCACCTAACGACATCTTATCTGAGCCAACATCATACTCGAAGTTATGACATTGGTGCCACGTGTTTGTGTGGCTATTTTTAGATTTTGTGTTGTGATGTGTGGTTATATTGTGCTATATAGAAATTTTTGTACAGGTTATATTTATTTGGCGGTCTTTTTTTATCAAAACTCTACTAGATTCCGGTTAGAAAAACATGGTCTATGACATCATTCTTGTTTCAGAAAGAATGTTAGTAGCTAATCATGCCACCTAGATGAAGTTTGACACATGGAGATGGTCAACCACATGACAGAGAAGCTAAATATATTAATTTGCTTGGGAGGATGGCGAGATTGGAAAGTCTTGGAGGATCTAATCCGAACAAGAACCAAGAGAAGGAGAAGTTATCGGGGGATACCTTGAGGATTAATTTAGGTTGATCTTGATTCGAGAATTAGGATTGAGGATACTTGAATGGCATGCCAAGTGAGGCGGATAAGGTGCAATCAATGGCTCGAGGTCAGGAAACTTGGAGTTGATTTCTGGTGTTAGCGAATCCAAGGATGTCGATTTATAATCGATTTAATAATGATAATCAAGTGCCTAAATTTTCGGGTGGCACGGATCTTGTAGAAGTTAAAATGTGGATCCTTAGAATTGAAATAGTATTTATGGTGACTCAATGTCTGAGAAGAGATATGGTTATGTTTGTCTTATGTATGTTGGAAGGCGAAGCCAACCATGGATGATTGATAAGGAAAGAATCATGGGTTTAAAGAATAAAGAGATATTGTGGGATATGTTCATGGATATTTTTAGTGATAAATATTTTTTTTCGACGAGTTTTGAGAGCATGATTTTGATTGTGGACAATCGGCCACATGATTAAAAATTGTCCTTATCCATGGGTCGAACAATGAAGAAGTCCAGTACCTTGACTCTGGGTTTTATGGTGCTAGCACAAGGTGTAGAGGTGTTGTCTACTGTGGTGGAAGGTAGGATCTTTAAGATTTGACATTTCAGTATGTGTTATTTTGGGATCCTAAATCTATATATTTATATCGTGTTTCCCAAGTTTATCTATTTGTTTGAGGACCATAAGCTTGTGCTAGTTATGTTGATGTCTACAACATTCTCTTGGATCCGTAGATGTGATTGGTTAGGCTGAATTGATTTGTTTTGAGGTACCAAATTTTAATTTCATTTTGGTGGCAATTTAGTTGACGAGTAACCATGATAGTGTAAATTGGATTGGTAATGATATTACATCCTGCAATTGGGTTGTGAAATTTTGAGTATAAGACTACATCTGGAAGTCATTTTGTGATCACTGAGAAGTTTTGGTCGTATGAATATTTGAGGATGTTTTTGTAAGGAAGATTAACTTGATTTATCTTTTGATTAGTAATTCTTGGTCATGTTAGAATAAAAACTCATTTTTAAGAATTTTGCATAGAATCAGGAAGGAATCGATTAGGTGCCTGATGTGAGTAGCTCTAGAACCTTTGTGGTGAGTAAAATGAACCGATGAGGTTACTTGTAAATGACTAAAAATTTTGGGTGCTCGGGATATTAATGATTTGATGAGTGGGCAATGTGAATAAATAGGTGATTTATTTGATCTATCACAAAGGTTTAATAATTTTCAAGGTCGATTTGTATCCAGAGTATGGTTAATTGTAGATTATTGAGAGTTGTATCTGTGGTGACATGCAGGATAAAGATGCAACCATTACAAGTTTCGATAATGTTATTTGGGTTTCTAGGTTCATTGGCATTTTTGAGAATTTTAGGAAGTGGATCTTTCAGCCATACTTAGGTCAATTTTGTGAAGGTCTTATCAATGAATTCGAAGAATATGGGGGTATATGAACTCTGTTTCAGGATTGTATCATAGATTATGAAAGGCAATTATCCGTGTGCTCAATTGAGAATAGAATATGAGTTTCAATAGAGGAAATGTTATGTTAGAAATGTGGTTTCTTTGATAGCATGAATATAGTTTTGTAGAGACTTGAGCAATAGCTAACTTAGCAAAGACTGAATGATGTCACGAAAGTGTGTGTTTCTCTTGGATCTAGGCGAATTCAATAAGATATCCATTTAAGTGTTTCTCGAGGATTTGTAGTGTCCGTGGGGCATTGGGCTTGGAAGCGATTGGTATTCGTTAGAGTGAGATATGTGGGAATAGCTTTCGAGGAATGAAGGATAATCATCGACCATGTCGTTTGGGTTGATCCCTGATGGATCAAGTGAATTGTAGTAGAATATGATGCTTTTAAGGAAGATTTAGGATGGTATTTTTCTTATATCGTATGTGGGTGGTTGCCTTCAGATTAAGTGGGAGAGAAGTTCATGATCAGAGTTACTCCATTTGTGGTTTGAAATTAGCAATTGAGGTCTCTACTTTGAGGACTTATAGGTGTTTCTTTTGGAGATAGTTATTGCCTAATGATTCTAAGTGTCTAAATGGTTGTATCATAAGGAGGAGATGATCATACGACAAAGAAAGCAGATAAATCTGCTTTAGGAGTGTGAATAAAAGTCTCAGTGTCTTTTAAGAAAAATGAGCATTAGTGCCAATGATTTGATGTTGGGAGCCTTCAAATTTGAGATGTCTTTAATACTTTGTAAGGAATGTTGTAGGGTGAACTGCAAGCAGGTTCCAATATATGGGCTAATGGGACGTTATATTTTTTATTTGGAAGACAAAATTATACTCGGAGCATTACAGCTATAGAAATATGAGATGAGAAGTCCTTAAAGTCTTACTTTGGGATGGTTAGAATAGCAAAGATTTTGGGTGTTTAGATAATTATAAATTAGCTAATAAGGACGGTCCATTTATCACAAATTTGGATGATACGATTGGATTGTTTAAGTTGGCTCGTTAGTAAGCCAACGAGATAAAAAGTTTACGGAGTATTCAGGTTTCGAGGCTTAAGTAGTGAATTTGAAGCTGTGCCAAATTTCTAGGTAGTCATTTCAATTGTGTTTCTTAAATTGATTGTAATTTGAGGATCATAGGTTCTGTCTTAGATATATCGATACCTTTGGGATTTCTTAAGCCTATAGCTGTTATATAACTTAGGAGTCCAATATGAATCAATGAATTCGAGTTGCAAGAGGATTTTTAGCGCGCCAACAAATGGACAATCAGAGTAGCGTAGCAGTAGCATGTGGGCCCATGGTCTAGAGATTTCAGAATAAGATTGAGATTCAATGTGATCAATCATTTTTCGAGGCTTAGGATGAATTGAAGTAGAAGTTCATCAGTTCGTTTGAGGTTTGAATTAAGTCGAGGAAACAGTCAATAAATTTGAATTACATCCAATTTGGTGGATTATAATGAAGCTTCATTGCATTGATGGTTGAAGAAATAAATATGTGATTGAATTAAGTCTTGTGGGAGATTAGGAATTTGTCTTGTAATAAGATTCCAACCTAGATTTAGATAAGAAATGTTAGATATTGAAAATTAGGATGATTCATTTGGTTAAGACCTTTTGGGATAAGTTATTAAATCAATGAAGTAACTTGGGAACCCGAAGAAGAAATTTAAAAGGATTCTCCCCGATTGTTGAATTTTGAGGTTCGTTTAATTTCGATGGCAAAATTTCTATAAATGGGAGGAGTTGTAATGTACTAATTTTTGAATACCGTAATTGCGGGTAATTAAGGTAATATAATTAAGATTAGGCTAAATTCATGTGGGGAAATTAGGATCCGGGAGCACAAGAAAACTCGATGAGGGGCACTCACCAGGCGCCTTGGGTGGCGCCGTAAGCGCCTGAAGAAGAATCAGCAGTGCTTGCTGGGCGCTCGAGTGCCAGGGTAGGCGCTAGAACCCAAGCAGGGCATGCCTGCTACCCGCGGAGTGCAAGCCGACGATATAAAAACCCGCGAGGGTTTTGTTTGAGGCATTTTCCGACTTTCCAACGACAAGGAGAGAGAGAGAGGGAGAAGAGAGAGATGAGAGATCAAGCTCTCGGGTTTGAATCTGGCTTGGAGTTAGTTAAAGAAGTAATAGATCGGGTCAAAACAAGTGCACCCATATCCTCCTCTTTCTTTTTTTGCACTTTCATTCCGTTTTCTTCAAGTATCCGTATTTTGATACCCGATTAAATTTTTATTTTGTATTATCCATAATTTGAGCACGCATATATATTGATTTTATACCCGATTTCATAGTTTTGATCGGTTTTCGAACGTAGAACCCTAACCCCGTGCTCGAATGATTTTACCCGTTTATTTTAGGATTTTTGCATAAATTAGCTTTAGAATATTATTACCCATTCTTCGAACGTGTTAATTTATCAATTGAGGGTCCGATTTGGTATTTTGTATGGTTTTATGCACACCAAAACCCTAGCCCAAGCCCTCTTAGGTTTTTAATCGATTTAATTGTAATTTATACATGATTTTACTTTAAAAAATTGTAACCTTAGCATTATGGATGCAGGTATTCCATATATTTGGTATTTATGTATATATATTTTGTAAATATTAATTTTATGTATTCCAGAAATATTATGAATGGGAATTATGATAATTATATGTATATTATATATGTGACCTTGTATATGCTTCGAAAATTATGTTATATATATTTGTGAAGGGATTTATCATTCGAAAGCTCTAAAGTCATGTTTGGCTGACGGTGGTAAGAATTTCTATTTTTCCTATTCTTTATGATAATCATTCATATAATTTAAGTCATGTGTAGACGTAAACTCATTCGAATTATGCAAATTATAACAAGTATAAGAAGAAAATTCCATAACATGTTATGTTTGATGAACCATTCTCCTGAAATAAGAACAATGTTTTATGAATGAGTATGAAATTCCATAAGAAAAAGTAATTATGGAATTGAACCAAGAATTTGTATTTCAGAGGGTAATATTCCCTAGCATACTTTAGGATATTATTGTAGAAGTACGATGACTGCCTCTGGGCCACGGGAGACATGGTAACATATGTTCATGGCCCCGTATATTGGGTCAAAGGTATACCGCTCACCATTGGATGTTAAATTGCGTGGGTTTACACTTTAGAATGTGTAGAAATAAATACATTTCTTTCCTCGTTCAACTGTATCGTTAGTTAGTAAAACCTATCGGCTCTAATCCGCAAAGATAATGAAATTTTTACATGTTTTAGAACCTAAAAGGATTGGAAATAAAATGAGAAAGATAAATGTGTTCTGAAAAAATATTTATTCATTGCACATGTTATGCATTCATATACTGTTCTTCCCTTCCTTTGCTTTATTTTACATATATTAATTATTGTCCTTAATTATATTACACTTGTTGAATATTTGGCTCACTATTACTATTTTTTTATTTCAGATGAGTACAAATCTTTGCCTGATGAGGCAGAGTAGAGCTTAGGAGTTGGTTAGGCTGCAGATCTTGGATGAAGAGTTTTGTGGATTTAGTTTAGTAGCTTTGCACCTTCCTCATGGTGTATTTTGTATATTTTGAGATAGAATTGTATACCGATATATGTGTGTGATGATGATGTATAATATTGTAGTTTAGTTTCCGCTATGTTGATGGATATATATACTTTTGCAGGTTATTATGCTTTATATTAGTACTTGGTGGCATCTTATCTGAGCTGGCATTGTAACTAAAATTATGACATCGGTGCCACGTGTTTGTTGTGGCATTTGGATCCTGTGTTGTAATGTTGCGGTTATTTGTATTGTACTGTACTGAGTGTATGTAAATGTTATATTAGTTTGGTGGTCATTTTACAATTGAAACTCTGCCAGATTTCAGTTTGGCAAATGCGATCCATCATAGTTCTAAACTCTATCTGAAATGAGTATAGTTGTACAAGATGGTCAAAATATGGGGATATTACATATGTCATATTGTCGTAGTAAAACTAACGATATTTTTTATCCCTAATTTTTGTCACTTGTTAGAGAAATCTTCTTTCAAAATCTGGTAGTTATCATGTTAATAATTCTTGCCACTACTCAGTTTTGGGATTGCTCAAGTAGCTTCTCGTCATCCTTATCTTTCCCTAAGGTAGATCTAGGATTCTGCACATACTTATTAAGATACCTTCTTGTATTAGGGCCTCAATGTTTTTCTAAAATATCCAACATTCTTTGATATTATACCCAGGAGATTAGTGGTAAAGGTAATATTTGAACTGATCTCTTCCCATTAGATTTATTATTGGTGTAGGCCACTTAATGAATTTTTTGTTTTGAATTTGTATCAGAACGTTTGTCCAGGTGTCAGTAAGTGGTGTGAGGTTTAACAATTTGTATTCTCTTTGAATACTTGACTCGATCCTTTGGTGCTTTCAATGATCCTAAGTGGATAGATTGCCCCCATAATTCTTCTTTCCTCCACCATTTGACACCTAGTGATGCTCAAAATTTGAGCATTCTGGTTGTTTGGCCTCATTGGCCTCCTTCGTAGCAATGTTAGCTTGGGTGATCACTTTTGCCTCCAAGAGTACCTTAGGCTCTTGCTAAACTAATGACTTAAAGAACTCTCCCTATTGAATTGTAACCATAAAGGCATTTAACTTTACCTTATTGGTGGGCTTTGGTATAACCCTAGCCCCAATATTAAATCTAGCTAAAAAATATTTTAAGTTCTCATTGGGAGCTTATCTAATCTTGACAAGATGGTAAGGTTATTTCTCTTCCTTTTGGCTAGAGGTAAAGTGAGATAATAACTAATCAGTCAATTCCTTAAAAGTCCAAATCGAATTTGGTCATAACTTGTAGAACCAAATTCTTATATATATCCCTTTAGTATCAAAGGGAAACATAGGCAAAGATCAACATCCTCCAAATTTTGGAAGTCAAGCAGCATTTAGAAGTAATTTAGATGATCTATTAGATCAATACTTCTATTATATGGCTCAAAGATTGACATTTTAATTTTTAAGGGATATCATGCCTCTTAATTTTCAAAGTAAATAGTTCTTGACCTAGTTGGGCCATCTGATCAACATTATTATCTCAGAAAAGTTGTTACTGAATTTTTTTTATTTGTTCCTTCACTTCAATTATGAAGATAATTCTTTCTATATTGATAAATACCCTTAACTCTAAAGATTAAGCAGATACACTCAATATTTGCTAAACTTGAGGGTTCGGGGCATGCTATTAGATGACCCTTTATTCCAAATTGAATGGCCTCTGAAATCTTCAGAGAAATTGGATTACTAAGAATTCTATTGCTCAAGACTCTCTTTCCTACTTTCAAAGTTCAAATGTCCTTGGAGCACAGAAAGAATAATACATATGTGCATCTCAAGAGCCATAGGAGTCTTTAGCTAGCGGTGGCTTCCTCTTAAGATGATTTTCTTTCCTTTTAACCACCTCATCAGGTCTGAGCCTCAACTCTATCCTCTAAAGGTTTCAACATTTTTAGCATGTCATAGATTTGAGCAGTAGAGGCTCCAATATCCAAAATGGTCAGCAAGTGAGAACTCTGATGACATCCTTCTTCTGGGAGGATACTGTGACAGGGGACATCTTTCGACAGTTGGCTTGATTGTCTATGTATTTTTGTGTTCACCATCTTTTGAATTTGTTAAAAAGAGATTGTCAGTTAATGAGTGTGAGATTTCAGGTTATGAACATAATAATTAAGAGGTGATTAATATAATAATGATCAATATTAGGTCTCGGTATGTGGAAAAATAAGTATCAAAAGTAAAGATTGAGAGAAAAACTAGCTGCTGTCGCTGAAGTGCTACCTAACAGCACTGTGCCCTCTGTGCACTCAAGTGCAAAAAGGCAGTGGCACAGCGCTCTCTGCACGCTCGAGCGTGGCCCAGGTAGTGAGGTCGTGCTCGCTACATGCTTGCCTGGTGCTCGAGCGCCAGGCTATTTTAAAGCCCCGTGCTGCTTCGCAATTTTCATTTCCCACGAACCCAAAACCCTATCTAGAGAGAGAGAGAGCAACGAACAAGAGAGAGAAGGGAGGAGATCAAGTTCGTGGAATTTGAATCCATCCGAGAGATAGTTATAAAAGTGGTAGTACGCGTCGAGGCAATCTCTGGAGGTTACGGGGGAATGATCTAAAGTTATGTCGAATCTCTGAGTGATCATTGTGATTGTAGCTTTTAATATGACTGTAGTTTGAGAATTGTGGGATTCGTCTTCGTGGTATGGCCATCTTAGGATTGTCTTAATCATGGTTGCCATATATTCTGGGTGTTTGTTATGGGCTATGTATTTTTGAGGATATGTCGGTTTGTCGACTTACCAATAAAGTAGGGAGAATATAAACTATTATGACTTTAAAGTTTGATTGTGAATTAAGGTTTCTATCAAAATCTTAGTCAAACTTGATCAAGGAATTTTGGGACGTCAAGCTGAATTAGATATGGTGGTGAAATTTTAATAGAATGATTCGTAGTTAGATAATTAATCAGAGTAGTGCTGCGTAAGCGTTGTGGGCCCGTGGCCCAGAGATTTCAAAATGAGGTTGAGGTTCCATGTGATCGAATCCTTTTCGAGGCTTGGAGTGAATTGAAGTGGAAGTTCATTAGATTCGCTTGAAGAATCGAATTAAGTCAGAGGAATGGCCAGCATTATTTCGGTCGCTTTCGGAATTCTGGGGATTGTTATGAAGTCTCCTTTGTACCTATGATTGAGGAAATTAGTAAGTGTTTGGGGTAAACCATTTCGGAGATTAGGAATTCATCTTGTGATAAGGGCCAGAACGATTCAAATGCTTAACGTTTCTAGAATAATCGTTTGTCTGAGGAGATGATTTGAGAATACTAGGAAGATTACTTATGATTATAGAAATTTGAGGTTCGTTAAATTTCGAGGATGAAATTTTTATAAGTGGGAGAGAGTTGTGAGGTTCTGGGTTAGGAACATAATAATTAAGAGGTGATTAATTTAATAATGATCAATATTAGGTCTTTGGTATGTAAAAAAATAAGTATCGAAAGTAAAGATTGAGGGAAAAACTAGCTTCTGTCGCTAAAGTGCTGCCCTGCTGTCACTGAAGTGCTACACAACTCTCTGTGCCCACTAGTGCAGGCTTAAGCGCAAAAAGGTAGTAGCGCAATGCCCTCTGCACGCTCGAGCACGGTCTGGACAGTAAAGCTGGACTCGCTGCAAGCTCGCCTGACGCTTAAAGCCCCGTGCTGCTTCACGGTTTTCATTTTTCCACGAACCCAAAACTCTATCAAGAGAGAGAGAGAGCGACGAATAAGAGAGAGAAGGGAGGAGATCGAGGCCGTGGAGTTCGAATCTGTCCGAGAGCTAGTTATAAAAGTGGTAGTACGTATCGAGACAAGTGTTCTCATATTTACTAACTTCTCTCTTTTGATATTTATTCGTTTATCATCGGGTATTTTCATCTCAATACCCACCAAAATCGTGAAAAACATGTTACCCATGTCTTGTGATCAAGGAATATGTAGTTTATTGTCTGATTCGCTCACCGATTCGTTCGGTTGGGTTTCGCCAAACCCTAACCCACGTGAAATTGGGGGTTTCCCAATTTTTCTCCGTAATTTATTAAATTGACCCCAAAATGTGAATCACCACATCCCAATTATGCATCTATGTTGACCAGACGTCCGATCTCTCAAGAATCAACCCGTTCGCGGCGTCCGGAAGCGTTAAACATGTACTGTTACTGTTCACTCAAAAATAAATGAGAAATTTACATGCTTCCACCTTCGAATTATGTTAAATTGATCTTAAAATATAAATCATCATGTCCCAATTATATATATATATATATATATCGACCGGACGTCCGATTTTACATTAATCGACCCGTTCGTGGCATTCGGGAGCTCTAAAAGTCCCCTGATACCGTTCACCTGAGTTTGAATGGAAAAATTTGCATGCTTTCACCCATTTAATGTTTATGAAATTTATGTCTAATTGATCATGTTAAATTGTACGTCTTGGAAATAAGTATGTCCGAAGTGTAAAGAGTTGTGCTACAAAGGGCCTTCAAGGTGAAATGGCCATATTGAGGTAAGAAACTTCACCCTCCTCCAGGTAATTAATGTCCATGCACATGAAATATATTGTTAAATGGCTTAAGTCCCAAAGAAAGATAAGAACCAAGCAAGTAAATGGAGGAAAATCTACAAAGTGCCATATGATGGATTTGATTTTCCGGATGGAGATATGTGGTGGGAATGTAATTTTCCGATTGGAGAATGTAAATGGCAAATGGTGAATCCTCTCCTAAAAGATTCAGGAATCCTGAAACTAGGACCATGAACTTATGTTCATTGGGTAGTATTCTTCGGCTTGTTAGGTCCATCGCAGTGGGAACCCAAGGAGTACTTGGCCGCGTATTCTAACCGCTCATGGGAGCGGGCGGTGTTTGTGGTACGCCTTAGAATATTACTGTGGAAGAATGAGGACTGCCTCTGGACCGCAGGAAGGAAGGGTAGTGGGTGGCACCGCTACCCCATGTGGTGACGGGCCTATGTAGGCCAGATGATGCCTATGTTGGCAGAATGTCGATGGACGTTGACTACGTCATATGACCTTAGATCATGGAGGTTGTTATGATTCATTTCTCGTCCTCTCGCATCATTTGTTAATATGGCCTACTGATTCTGATCTACAAAGATTAACAAAAATAATGAAAATGAATAAACATAACTAGTGTAAACGTGTGGCCCAGGCGATCCCAGATGTCTCCTGTCCTCTCATGTTTCCTTGATATGGAGATTATATGTTTTCCCCCATCCATTTATCGTTTCACTGTTTATCTACAAGTTGTTAATGATGTGTGATTTCACTTGTTGAGTTGTACGTTCACCCTTTCTATTTCTCCTTCCGGATGAGAGTATTAAGTTAGCGCCTGATTAGTTAGAGTAAGGAGAGGGACTTGCTTGAGGAGATTAGCTAGATGTTGAAGGTTTAAAGATTTTGGCATGTCCAATGTAATAGAATGTATATTTTGACTGGTTATTATTTTATAGTTATTATTTTACTTCCGTATGTTTCTGAATTTAGTTATACTTTCGCATTAGTATTAGATGTTTTGGATTTTGTTTAGTCCTAAGCGGCATCTCTTTAGATCCAATACGATAATTAGAAATATTGTGTTGGAGCCATGGATGATATGGTAATATGGATTCTGTGTATGTGTTGTTGTAGGGCAAAATATTAAATTTGGATAATTGTGTGCTTGTTCATATTTATTCTAAAACAAGTTATATTTTTAATTTTCGTCCAATTGCAGAGAAAATTCTGCTAAAATTTTTACAAAATCCATAATATTAAATTATGGGCATTAGTTTATATTATTATCGACGAATGTTATTTAAGAAAAATAATCCGATCCATCACAATGAGGCTTTTGAGTTGGTACAATTTGAATTTGGTAAGACCGAACCATTTCTCTATGTTCATTCAAAAGTTGCCAATGATGCATATTTAAAATTTGGATTATGATTCGAGTAAATTCTAGTCGAAGTATCAAACTTACAATTAAAATCTAATACATCATAATATCAAATAAGAGTTTAAGGGATATAGGAATTACTCCTTGATATATTATCCTAAGTTCAAGTCAAAATCCTTTCCTTAAAAGTTGAAATGTAGTAAAGATATGAGGATATGAGAGAATAAAAGATAGAGGATTGGACTCCATAAATTATGGATGAACAAGTGAAGAGAAGGCTAAATCTCTATGATTGTCTTCTGGATTCTATCCTCATTTTTAGAAAAGTGGGTGTATTTAAAACCATTTAGCCAATTTCTGACAATTTTCTAAAAAGGAATAATTAACCATAATTTGAATGATTATGCTAGTTAAGAATCAAATAGTTCAACCGTCTAACATATTGACTACATTCATACAGAAGTTGCCAATGATGCATATTTAAAATCTGAATTATGATTAGAATAAATTCTGGTCAAACTGTCAAATTTACAATTAGAATCTAATATATCACAACGTCAAATAAGAGTTCAAGGGATATGAGATTCACTCCCTAATATATTATCCTAAGCTCAGGTCAAAGTCTTTTTCTTAAAAGTTAAAAAGTAGTAAAGATTAAGATGATGTGAGAGAGTATAATTGATCATGTTTTGAATAATTATACTAGTTAAGAATCCAATAGTTTAATAGTTTAACATATTCTGAATCGGTGGTTTTTTTGAAAATAGTTAGTCTAATTATAATGCTTAACTGTAGGATATATTAACTGCATACTTGACTTAACTACACAGTCAAGTCAATCCTTCGGCTCAACTAAACATTTGAATTGTCACGTTTTTGTACCCCAAACCCAAATATTGAAATTAACTTATTTCTCAATTCATAATTATCTTAATATAGTTTTAAATTAAAACCCCATAAATCAATTGTTTATTCAACCAATTTAAATCAAAACTATTACAAACCTATATTAAATATCATTAAATGGTTCAAAAATAATATAATAATCATCCAATTATAGAACTCAAAAGCTACACTTGAACATAATTTTAAACATTGACAACTAAATTTGCCTCAAATATTAGATAAGGAAAAAATATTTTTTTTCTAAATTTAGAGTATCAAACTAAATTTCCAAACTCTGAAATCGAACTAAAATTTTCTATCATCATGGGGCAATGGATGGATATAACATAACCAAAAATATCAAAATATAATCAAGACCAAATATACTAAAAATTAAATCATGCTAAAATTATAAGACTAAGGACTAGTGATGACCTCACAAATATAGGATAAATATCAAAATTCGAGTTATGATTGTTTCCGTATAGCCAAAGGCCATACGTCATTATTCACTACTCATAGGTTAGATGACTACATATTATTTCCTATAATCGAGTTGAACATTATTTTTCTAATCCGTGAATATTAAATTCAATCTTTGATTACTAATAATATATTAGGATATCTCCAAATATATTTCATTAATTTTTTATAATAGTCCTTATTTGAGTCAAACTAAAATTCTATTTAAATATAAATATATTCTTATGTTTATCATACGAGAAAAAAAATATTTCTTTTCATAAAAAATAATATAGAATTTTCCTCCATTTTTCTTTAAATATGTGATATCTAAAAATACTAAAGTAAAAATTATGGATATGTAGAAACTATAATATATCGCTTGAAGACATATAGAAACTATAATGTAGAAATTAACAAAAACTGACATAATTTATATAGTTTTTATTATTTTCTTCTAAATAGAAAACACATAAAAAATATTTATGTAGAAATTAAAAATATTCAGGATTATATATATATATATGAAATGTAAAGTCACATAAGATTATTTATATCAAAATTCGATACTTAGACATGATTTGTATAAATATGTAATTTATAAAATTTATAAAATTAGAGTAGAATTAGAGTAAGGTCCCAATGGGCACCTCAAGCGTAGACACCAAGGCCCTCGATAAACACTGTGGGAGCAAACTTCAAGGGGCCAGAAAGTCTGCATCGCATCTTTGGAAAAAGGCATATCATTTCGAACCCCATGGGAAGAGGGGCTCAGCAACAGCGATGGTGACCTTGGCCTCGACAATGGTAGCCTCGGCATCGGTCATAGTGACATCAATCTCATTATCGAAAGCCTGGGCATTAGCTCCTCCACAAGAGGAACGGACCCCTTTCTTTGAATGAGTAGTAGCGGCAACGTCCTCGGCAAACCCACCTACGTATAAGATGACCTCTGCCTCTGTCTCCTCTAGTGCGTAATAGCACCCTCAAAGATGGAGATCATCTCCACATTCTAAAAGTTTCTCCCCAGTAGAAAGCTTTCCTATGATCTCATGATCAGTAGGTTTTGCCTTAATGAGATTAATTTCAGCACGAGTACGTTCAGTATATAACCCCTGTCAGTATGTTCGAGCCCTTCAAATCACACAAGAACTTATCATTCCATCTCTTGAATGAGTCAGAGTTATTGCCCCTAAAGACCACATCTGACCTTGGGCCATGTAAGACCAGCCAAAGCCCCCCTTTGAGAAATGGAAGACAATGTGGACAACAATCGGAGCTAGAGGCGCCTGTTTCTCTCTGTAGAAAGCACAGAGGGCAACAAGGTACCTCACAACATTCTGATGAAACCGAGCCATTGGAATGCAGAGGCCCTTTAGAATGTTCACAAGTAGGCACAAAGAGAGAACCAAATCCTTTTCTTGAGGATGACCTCGTATATGGTGATGTAGCCTTTAGGGGCTAGTCTGCCCTCTTGAACAATTCAGTGCAAGAATATCATGAGTCTGGGATAGTGTACCTCTAGTTGCATCCATGAATGCCCTGGGGATCCATGTTGGAGTCAATGCCTTCGATCAATCCTTCACATCTGATTGTTCTACCGGAGCATCTGACCCCACAAGACAAGCCTCTTTCAACTTCTTTCATTTCTTTGCCATTGACAAAGACTAGGACTACCCGAAGAAATCTGCAACTAGAAAGAGGAGGGAATGCTCGAGAAAAACGAAGACGTGAAGAAAGGTCGAATGGGCCTGGATGACACCCATGTATAATAAGTTGACACGTGCTGGCACCTGCCCAAACAGACACGTGAAGCGGAAGGAACGAGATTCTCCTGCTGTCTGACGGGCGACAAGTAGCATCAGTTTAAACAGTCTAGAAAAAGAGGCCATGCATCATCCGGTCAGAGGCGTGCCATAGAAGCGATATGCTGTCCCTACAACTTCAAATGCTGATGGGGAAAGCCTGCAGCAAATGGTTACGACCAAGACTGAGACATCACTTGAAGTCAAACTCCATAAACCTTGCCTTGGTTCTTGAAGCTGGAGGATGGTATTGAGATGGTATGTGCCTTTGATCTAGAATAAGCAATGATGAGGCCAAGGTGCACCCCTTAGATAAAGCCGACCCATGCGAGTTTCGGTGCAGTGGGAGTTGGCTGCCTGGGCCACATCTTTCTCTTTTCATATCAGCCTGACAGGCAATACGAATGCATGTTTGATAATAAGATAATACTTGTATTGAGATTGATAAATGAGAAGTATAAAGATCAAAGTAAGGAATTATTCATCGTTCAAAGAGACTCACTTACATTTGATATTCATTAGGGAATTACTCAATCTAAATCAATAGAAAACTTATTACTCATTTTTTTAAGGAGATTAACTTAATTAAAATCTGATTAAAATTCAACCTACCAAACTACTAAGGGTTGTACTATGTAAATAAGAAAGCAAACAACAAGGAACCTTCGTTGGAACAATCAGCTGCTGCAATCAATTGGACATTCTCGGGACTTCAGTCATGGAATGCTTCAACAAGTTGTTATGGGAAATCAGCCGCTGCTCTGAGGGAAATGCTGGAGACAACCATCCTTGGAATCTGCTTACAATTGTTGTAAGCATAATGCCTTCTAAGATGAGATCTGAGTTGAGGCATTCGGGTCATTGGGTGCACGGTTCAGCACTGCATCAGCTGGCAATGTTAAAGAATCGGATATGAGAGCTACCACGGTCCACCAGTGGAGGTTTGCTCGAACCATGAGTAGACAAGAAAACTTTCCATGTGGACCAATGAAAGGCCCTACAAACTTAACCCACCGGCTGCCAACTTGGCATTCTAAACCATGAATGTCATGTCTGAAAAGTAGGATAAAGAGGTTCTAAGGCGGGACCATTGACAAACTATACTTGCCATCTACAGCCTAAATATGGGGACTATCAGATGGCCTCTATATGGCCTGAAGGTTCCTTTCAATCCTTATCTATAAATATAACAACAATCCACTTTCAATCCAGGGATCCGATATATGGAGAACTAAAGAGCTATTACTCTAGATAAATTCTCACTTGACCAGCACTAATTGAACTTTGTTGCTCAAACCATATGAGGGCCCATCTTGATTATCCTTAGAAACCAAGTATCTTTATTTCCAGGTGATTCCTGAATTCTAATACTTTTCACCAAAATCACATCAGTAAATCAGACTTGGAGAAATCTAAATTCTGAATGTTTTAATTATTTAACCGAATTTTGATCTCTCTTAAAACATATTCAAGAGCAGACTTATTGCCTTGGTCTGAAGAGTAAGTGACTTTCTTTCCACATTTTCGGATTTTAGCCAATACTAATTCACATATCATCGGGATTTACTCAGAAATACAATTTATGTCCCTTCACATTATTGTCTATAGAGCAGGACTACACTACAAGTCCCTTGGGTCGAGTTACCCTCCTTGGGCTACCTCTATTTCTAACCTTAGTACAAGGACGTATCATTGACTGGGCCATCTTGGTTATTCCACCCCCCCACCCCCTTTTTTTAATTGGGTGCTTTCTTCAAGAATTTACCCGGCACTCTTTCTTTATGGGCAAAATAGAAGTTAAAAATAATTTAATTTCAATAAAGAATGCTCATTTTTTTAAAAGAAATTATTCTTAAATCTAATTTAGGATCGATTGAATATAAGAAAATATTTTGCCAGATTCATCTTGATACTATATGATGCTTGTATGAAGACAGGACTTTTAGAATATATATTTAACATATTATTCTCTGGGGGGGGGGATCTCTTATCATATGCTTGTTATCATATGACATAAAAACATAGTTAATTATTTTACTTGTTAAAAAATTAGCATGTAAATAGAAGTTTCTAATGAAATAAAAATTTAGTTAAAAATTAAATTGAGAGAAAATTTAAAAAAAAATTAAGATTTTTTGAACAAATTCCCCCTAATCAAATGTCACATTACCACTATCATAGTTCGATTTCTTCCTGCTTTTTCTTATATCTTTCTTCAGTTCACCAAAGATCAATGCTGGAAACTCGAGCGCCTAAACACCGTGCCCGATTTCGTTAAGTCAATCCCTGCTCCAGTAAATAATACAGTACCATAGATATCATAACACTGTCAACAAGTTAGTCAACCCCATAAAATTCAAGCTATTGGAGAGAGGGAAGGGCATCTACGTATTTTGAAATATTTACGCAAACAAGGAATCGTTAAGTCCAAACACGGCCTTTTAACAGTATAACCATTGCATTTCCAGCAATTCCTGACGCAAGAGACAGCAGTTAACGACCTAAACATCCGAGATGTAGCCATTGGATTTCAGGAGATGGAGCCATTCGGTTCCACGGCCAGCTAGGCCTCACTTTACTGCCCCTTGCTTGTTTCAGCAAAAGATCATATAGCTAACCGGGTGGTTATTAGCAGCAACAAGAAGCTCCAGTCCTAACAAGCTGCTGCTCCAATGGTGATTCTGGTTTCACCACAACCAAATGTGAATAGTAGTACAAGCATGTCTGGAATAACAAATCTAAAAGAGACACCCAAATCAAGACACAACTCTTCTTTCTTCCGCAAATAGAGTTTTGATTGTCTCTCTGTTAGTTCCCGGGTTCAGGGAGGTGTGTCTGCGCCTCACCTCTGAGGTGCAGCCCCTTTGCTTCAGCCTAAGGCCATTGAATTTATATCAAATGGTCAATGTGTGTTCTTTTTTTAAAAAAAAAAAAATTGTTGTCAATTTTTTAAAGAAAAAATAAAACATTTGGCTGTTGGATGTATATCTAACCACCTCAGAGTTGATGAGAAAGGGCAGCACCTCATAGATGAGGTGTTTCTAGAGCTTCAATTTCCTCTGATAGGGGGATAGGTTTTACATGAAAATATCAAAGCATGATGGATTTATGCCAGAGCAGAAAGTGAACCATACCTTAGTAGTATTTGGCAGCCAATAAATGGGCAAATTCACAAAATTTGCCCTTAGAGGTGGATTTACATTAAGCAGTATCATCGGCAGGATGGTTTTGTTGTCATGCAGTGACTGATTCTATCATCTTTGTACGTACGTGTAGTTATTTGCAAGCAATGCTTGCCTACTTAGCATTGGATAGATCAGCCAATGAGAGAATATGTTGTGCAATCACTGCACCCGCATCGGGCTTGGAAGCCTTTACAGCCCTTTCTGACATCACTGCCATCAGACTACCGTTAGCTGCAAACAAAGTAAAGAAGAAACTGTCACACCAGAAATGAGTACCTATTTCCTCATAAATTTCTTTATAAAGCAGTTTGCTCTCCCGTGGGCAACGATGAAACAAAAATCATGAAATTGGATTCAGAAAATGAACATGCATATGAGACATGTTCATGAAAGATTCTTGTCATTAATTGATCCAGCTGCCCAAAAATTTTATTCACCACGCCTTTACAAACAGATAGAGGACATCGCTGATTAGCTTTAGATTTCATGGAAATCAGCTTGAAGATAAACGAACTATGGATACGCCCAAACTATCAACATTGTCCTGCTTTGCTCAAAGAAACCAATAACTCAATGCAAAATTAGGAAGGAAGCTACATTTCAAGATCTTTTGAGGGTGAGTAAAATGGTTAGACATCGCATGAATTGAATAAACCTCATTCATTACATTACTAACCTTGGTTTTGAAGCTTGCACTTCAACTTCCAAACAATTTCATCCTTGAGCTTCCATTTGAATCTGTAATGCCCAAGATCTCCCGATCAAGCAAATCAAAACTAATCGAGATCAAAGGACGCAGAGAAGTCCGACATCCCGGGAATTACTAAAACTAAAATACGTGGACTTAGAGACTTCCACCGATCAAAGGATTTCGAATTGAAATTTATTATGCTGAGAAGGTTATAAATACAAATGCCAAAGATTTACCGCAAAACATAATGGTGACCCGAAAAATTATCTGATAAACCCGAACATCAACCGATTTAATTAAGGTTAATAAAAGGACACCTCGACCACCAAAATTCCAACTGATATCAACTGAAGTGATTTTGGTGTAACAAAATAAATAAATAGTCCGGCCACCAAAATAAAGCCTGATTAGTAACCGGATTAAACTCGTTTGACAAGAAAGCAATCAGGCAAGTAGTATACCACCCGAATAACCCTAAATATAAGCTAAAATTTCAAGAATGCAACAATGGAAGGATCACGGCTGTAATGTTATACTAAAAATCAGAATTTCCCCAACCAATATATACATGACAGCATTCTGAATTCCCCAATATCTAATTAGAAAAATTCTGCAGCCATAGATATATATATACATAAATCAGCAACACGGCAGCCAGTTGCAACCCCAAATTAAGAAGGAATTTAGCAAGTATAAGGAGCCACATGCTTCCAGAAAGTTGATGATTCAGCAAAATCACACACACACACACACACACGGCAGCAGCAGCACCACGTTAGCTGCTCCAAAAAAAAAAAAAATCAGCAATTCAGTAGCATAATTAGCAGTATATTCAGCAACCCACGTAGGTGATAATTCATCCAATTAAAACCCACCACTAGGTAAGTTATTGAGCAGCCAAACTAGCCAATTAAATAGAGGTGAATCAGCTCCTGGTGCAACATTGGCAGCAGTTCTTCTTAACTGCAAATGACTCAGCATCTTCTATTAAATTATTTTAGGCAAGATTAGAACAGTAAGAAAGAAGGAAAATAAGAGGAAAACCAGAAGAAAAGAGGAGGGAACTGTGAGAGAAAGAAGGAGAAAAGTAGAAGGAAAAACAGAAAGAAAAAAAAAAAGAGGGGAAGTTGATGGAAAAACAAAGACAGCAGGGGGTTCAGCTAAATGATATGGCAAGTGTATTTGATTCCTTTCTTCCTTGGCGTTGATTATTGATCATTCCTTCAAGTATTATTGTTCTAATACTTGTCTTATGTTAAATTCTTGCACATATTATCATGAAAACATGAGATATACTCAGCTGGCAAACTGAACCAGAAAACTGCAGCTGAACCAGCTTCTAAATTCAGCTGAACCAGTGATCAAATGATCATCAAACCAGCCCAAATTTGGTATACAACTAGCTTAATGTCTTACCTATGTTGTGACCAAATGGCTCATGAAAATGAGCGGGACCGGTCAGTGAACCGGGTCCATGAACAGCAAGAGATCTTATTGAACTGCATCAGGGTACAGTTGGAAATCAGCCCCTGAACCGAGTCCAAACTGGGCTCCAAATTGGACAATCCGGCCATGATATAAACTTAAGTGCCTTAAGATAATATTCAAGTGTAAGCCTGGAAAATTTGACCCCGAACCGGTCAGAAACTGGCTACCGAAACAGAAGCCGAACCCAGCTGCATCAGAAAATACTGATGCAGAATTTTCAGACATACTTTTGACCTGAACTGGCCCAAAAATTAGCTTGGACTGGCCATGAACCAAACATATTCTTAAACTAGAGTCTCTTAGCTGTAATTAGGATCCTTAGAGCTGGTCTTGAAGTGGCCATAGAACCAGTGATAGCAGAACTGGTCCCTGAGCACCATTGCTGATTCTAATTTGGCAGGTTGGGAAAGATTAACTGAACCGGACCCAAATCAATTGATCCGGCAGCAGGCCCAGCCACAGTATCATGTACTAAAGTTGACCTACCTACCCGTAAACTGGCCATCCAAAATGCCTTAAAATGGATGCCAAACCGGACCCTTGAACAGCACTAGAACCAGTTCAGTACTCTGGAAACTGGTTCTGGCAGCTTGAGGAAATAAACTGAATCGGCCCTAAATTGGTTGAATCAGCATCCAACCTGAACAAATTATTAAGTCCTAAGGTTCAAACTATTCACCTACAAAATTTTGGCCAAAAATACCTTCAGAACAGTGCTGAACCTGGCCCTCGAAGCTGCTAAGTCCTTCCATTAGCCTTCCAGCACATGCTGGAATTAAGGCCGTAAACTGGTTCATCTCGGTTTTTAGACCGGATAAATTGGCACCCAAATATTATTAAGACAATATGTGATAATAATAAAATATTTATGGTAAAAATTAATAGCCGAACCGACCCTCGAACTAGGCCCGAGCCAGTTAAATGAGCTGGCTAGCATGTTAAATTTCAGTTTACATATAGCGAACCAAATTATCAAACCATATTATAAGTATAGAAAAATTAATTGGACCAACCCACGGAGCAACATTTAATTCAATTCCGAAGTGGGAACCTAGTCCTTTAGAAATTGTACTAAAAAGTTTGATTAAAGAAATTAACCAAGTTATCCTTGGAATAAAGTACCTAGTCGACAGCTGAATCAGCCAAATATATCACATGTTAAATCTGCATTTTAAGATATATAAGAAATTAAGGCTTTAGCCACTAAAATGAACAATGCATTGATTTCTATTATAATTTACAATTTATTACCAAATATTGTATGTTTCAACATATGTTTTGATATTATGAAAAGTTTGCATAATGATAAGTATGGTATGGAAGCTTGGTATACTCTAAGAATAATCAAAAATTTCTCCCGGAGTGGAGAAAATTAAAGAAGTATTTCGAACAAAGTAAAAGCTTCCATACAAAGTTATTAAGTTTGAAAAAAGAAGAAAGAAATTAGACTAAGGAAATTATCTCAGTGAGTAATATTCTCGGGCATGCCATAAATATTACAGTGAAAACTCAAGGATTATTCTGGTCATATATTGTAGTTGGTAATATTCTTTGGCACGCTTTAGGATATTATAATGGAAACTTGAGGACTGCCCCTAGGCCGTGGCGGCATTTTTATTATTTGGCCGAGCACACTGGGTTAAAAGTATACCACTCACCACGGAGTGTTGAATTGCGTAGATCTGTACCTTAAATTGTGTGAAAGTATACACAATCATTTCCTCGATTAACCGCTCTATTAGCTAGTAAGGCCTACTAGCCCTAATCTTTAAAGATAAATGATAAAATGACAAAGGATAATTAAGAATTAAAAAAAAAAGTTTAAAAAAAAAGTCAGAAGCTCATACATGTTCCTACTCCTTTGATTTATATGTTATTTTAAGTATAAATATGTATGTCTTTATTTTTATCTATACTTTACTAAGTATTTGGCTCACTCACTTACTATTTTTCTAACCTCTCATATACAAGATATTATCTTGTATCAAGTGAATCAGGAGTAAAAATAGAAGATATTTAGGATCAAATATTAATGAAATTTAATATATTAGAAAGATTTTGTATTCCGTTTTGTAATAAATAAATATGTACTCACCATATTAAGATTTGATATTGGTCATTTGGTCATACTTTTGCAAATTATTATGGATATTATTAGTACTTCCGCAGAATTGTATGGCAATGATTTTGGTTTCTAATAGTATCTCTATAGAATCCGACACCGTATTCAAATCATATGGTTTTGGAGCCAATTAATATGGCATCATATGGATCCTGTGTATAAAAGGGATCTATTTATGAACTTATATATAGTATAACGTCTCATTAAGTGTAAATGAGGACATGGAATGTCACAGAATCAATTGTGCTATCCTAGTCATAATATTGTAAGCCATGCAAGTTTAGACATAGCTGGCCAATTTAAGCTTTCTTGGCACCATGTGAGATATCAGATGTTACCAAAAGAACACAGTTTACTATTATTATTATTATTATTATTATTTTCAATTTCTTATATCACATGGTCGGGTCAAGAAGATAGACATTCAGTCTGAAGCGGACACATTTTTTCTTGACCTTATGCATATCACTCCAAAATATTAAGAGCCTATTTGTTTTGAAAGATCTAGAGGAAATAACATATATATATATAATATATTTTCCTATATTTGGTTAAGCATTTTCCTATGTTTGGTTAGTCATGGGACTCACGAATGAAGAAACATGCTCAAAACGGGGAACGAAGACCAACACGAATGAAGAAACAGGCTCAAAAAATCGATGGCAAACTTCATTGTAACCGGTAAAAACTGTTTCGTATTATCCTTGTTCGTAGATGGTTGTCCAATCACCGTTTACCTCTATAAATACCCCTTCATTCTCAAGGGAGAAGAGGCGAGAAAAATGGCGGAAATGCCAACCAACCATCCATCCATAAGGGAAAAAGGACCCAGAAGAGAGGCCGGAGAGGAGAATTCAAAAGGATACCCCTTCAATTCTAGAGCCATGTGAGAAGAAGCAAGAAAAATAGAGGAAATGCCAACCAACCATCCATCCATAAGGGAAAAAGGACCCAGAAGAGAGGCTAGAGAGGAGAATTCAAAAGGAGGCTCTGCTGTCCAACCTTCCTGGAGCCATGTGCTCCATCCAGAAGGTCATACATAAGTAGGCCAACCCTCCATCCCAAGAGGTTTTGTCCTTATTCAAGGGATTTCTTTCTCGTCCAAGAAGGCCCTATCCTCCAATTCTTCCAAAAGCCATCTCTCCTCTCCCTCTAAGAGATCTTCCATTCAAGTGACCAGCCATCCATCTAAAACACTCCAGTGAACCTTAGACAGCCGTACAATATACAACAACGCATCTAAGGCGCCCTTTAAGGGCGCACCTCCAAGCCGCCCATCTATTAGAAGCATCTCTATGCCACCCCTCTATAGGCACATCTCTAAGTTGTCCATCTATCGGGGGCATCTCTAAATCGCCCCTCTGTGGATGCACCTCTAAGCGGTCCATCAATTAAAGCACCCAAACGCTCAATCCACCGATAGATATATCTACACATCTTCCTTACATCTTTCTATTCTCTTGGAAAGACTTTTGACTTGAATGCCGAAAAATATACGGTGGGAACAATTTCTATTATCCTCTAACCTCTTATTTTCAGTTGTGCTGCTTAGAGTTCAGGTTTAAGACTATGGAGACCGGATCCGCATTAGATTGACCCAACGTGAAAATTCATTTATGGCCCCCTAATCCGTAAGACAACCCGAATTCGTGGAACGGAATTCAACACAAAGAAATATCTAATGGAAAATGAAAGAAATCGCAATATTAAGGGTTTATAACAAATTCTTTTTATTTTTCCTTGACAACCAAACAAGTAAAATACTTTATTACAATATTAAAATTGTTTCCAATGTGATTTTCCATTCACATCAAAATAAAATAAAGAAAGTGTTTTATTTCATTTTCTTATATTTTTTATTTTTTAGTAGAATCTTTCATTCAAATTTTCTAAGAACCAAATATGACTGTTATTATCATAAGGGAGGCAACATGATGTACATAAATACTATGTTATACAAAATTGATGCAAATATAACTTAATCAAAATGATGGCTCAGCACAAGGCTTCCTGTACAGTGAATTAATGAGAATGACATAGCTTTATCTTTATATTATAGATATGTCGTATTATAAATTTGAATCCCTGAATTTTATGTCATATTTGGCTTTACCGTTATTCCAAGACTCGCATTAAGCCACAAACCATAAATATCATACACTAAGAGAGAGAGGGAGACATTTATCCACCATCACCTTTTCTTATCCCTTTACAAACTCACCCCAAGTGCCAAGACCTTTTTCTGATTCTTTATTCTCAGATGGCCTAACCTTCATTTTAAACTATTTACTATTATAAAGTTCAAATAACAACACATCTTAATAACATATGGCTAAATATTTACTTTCATTTCAAACATTGAATTTAATTTTAAAATTTTTCCACTTTCAAAAAGTTATTTTCTTTTTTTATTTATTTATTTATTTGATAATTTGTGTTCACATATGACTCTAAATGTTAATAATTTTTTTTTTTTTTTGGCATAAAATGAAATAGGTACGGGAATAAATTTTGAGAATAGAATTGGCCAAAAAATGTTGAGAATAGAAATGAAAAAAAAAAGTTAAATATGAGAATAATAGTCCTTCCACTCAGCCCCACCCTAATCGCCCTACCTTTGAATTAATCCACATGCTATACAAGTCATATGCAAATAGGTTTGCCTCCATCTATTTCTTCTTCCTCCCATGCAGAAACATTTAACCATAAACATAAGAACTACTGCATCTCTCTCTCTCTCTCTCTCTCTCTAATTAAATAGGTCATGAGTATAACATCAACAACCAAATAGTTCCTCATCAGTCAACAACTTGGCCTAGCTCTAAATTAGCAACTAGGACTTGACAGCAGTGAAGTAGAAAATTTGAAAGGTGGTCATATCATCACAATGTGATCCACATATAGCTTTAGTACACTCAATAATTAAAATTTTCCACAGCAAATTAAATTTGCTTAGAACAGCTAGCATTTTCAATACCAAGTATATGGAGTTGGAATTTGCTTAGAACAGCTAGCATTTTTAATACCAAGTATATGGAGTTGAAATAATACCAGGGAGCTTACGAAGCACACATAAAGAAATTGGTAAGGAAGGAAAACAGTCAAAATTGAAGGAAAAGCAAAGGAAAACATCACTCAAATAATGATTGTACTGAGTACATCTTACCTTTTCTAGAACTACAATTTTGGACTCTTTCACACTAGGCACACTTTTGTCTTATCTTTCTTTTTTTTGGAGGGGGAGGACAAGGGGAGGTTAAGATATCATATGATAAACCACATTACAAAATCCAACTAAAATGGAAGGGAGCCAAAAACCTAGCATGCAGCAATTGCAAAAGTCATTGTGCAAACAGTTTCAAAAGTTATCGAGAAAGTACTTACAAAAGTTCCTACAGAAGTTGAATAACTACTCACCTTAAACATTTAAGCTATTAGTAAAAGTTGAAACCCCAACAAGTTTGGTAGCACACCAACTTAACTCAAGATTTTAAGCTGGAGAATAAAGACCAAAGAATATATGTAACAAATCCCATCACATGATTGAGATTAAAGCATGAATTAAGAATAAATCAACCCAAAACTTCGTATAAAAATGGAGTTTTCTATGATATCAGATTTAGTTGTCTGACAACTAAATGCTACTTGTGAGGGCCCAAGGATAGGTCTTAGGCTTTTAACAAGCACATTTGGGGAACAGCTTTGGTACACCATTCGAACATCAAATAAAAAGGAATACTAAACAATGACTCTTCTAAATACTAGGAAAAATGTGATGTATTTATAGAATCACTATTTGTATCCTTCTCTGTGAGATCCAAATTTAGCATTTCTTCAAAAATTACAGAAATGAAGATAAATTAAAGAATTAACTACCTGAATTTGCATGAGGATTTTCTACCTTACAACTAATATTGTATATACCAACATTAGTGCAATGAATAAATATGTGATCCCTAATTTAATAATCACTCACCAAAGGCCATGATGAGACTCTTGAAATACTCACTGAAGAAGAACCACTAAAAGATCATAACTGCAGAATAAAGCCTGGAAACATGTATTGTTCTTATATCTGAGCAAACTGCAAATCGTTGGAGCAGTGTGGATCATTTTGAGTTTGGAGCTGAGTGTGCAATATTTCTAGCACACATTTAAGAAAGTGCAGTAATTTTCCAAGAAAAATTTGCCAAATTGAGTTGATTGTTGAAATTAGGAACACATCATGCAATTGTTCGAACACATTTAAGAAAGTGCAGTAATTTACCAAGAAACACTACCTTAAGACGAAATCAAGTAATGGAGATGTTATATATAGGTAAAAAAGGGTTGGTCAAAATGGAGTTTATGCATTTCTATTAGCATTATTGTAAAAGACCTCTGTAACTAAAAGGAAATTCTATAGGATTTCTGTAACATCAACTACGGTATTTGGATTGGAATGTCAAGCAATAAAAAAGCAACATTATAAAAAAGGTGAGGTAACTGGTATAAGGCTGTCAATATCATGAGACAATAACACTTAGTAGGATATGGAGTTAGAGGTTTATAGTAGACTAGGCAAGCCAAAAAAAGAACATGCAACAAGGTATTGTATAAAGGATTTGATTGCATAAACATTCAGAAGACATTGACTTGAATTGAGCAGAAAAGCAATAGAGAATCCAAATAGCAAACCTTCCCAGATAGACTTGGGGCATTTTTGATACTGATGACAATGTGTTACAACCATCAGCACATATTGACAAAATAATAATAATAGTAATAACAAGAACAATAATAATAATAAAACTTTGAATCCTCATATGCAATTTAGAAAGAGAAAGGGTTAAGTCTATTTGAATGTAGATTGGAGTTTGATCATCTGTGCACACTAGCCCCCCAAACCCCCACCAAAAAAAAGAAAAAAATTTGTTTGCATCCAATGTAGGAGATAGTTGACTTAATTCATTCTAAAGTAACCAATTGAAGCAATTTGAACAGGATGGAATCCATTCAATACAATAGTTAAGACTTGAAAGAAGCAATCCAAACAGCTGAACTTAATCAAAGAGTCCACATTAAATAGCGGATATAATCACTCTTTGGCCTACTACTACTACCATTCATGTCTGTAGATTGTGTAATATATACTAGTCAAAAGTTTCGTGTACTTGCATGTCTTTTATGAGCCATGCCAACAAAAGACAGAAAAAGACTACATCATACCTAAAATGTCCTCAATTGCCAGTCCAAGAGTAGTAGAATCAAGTTCATCCTCAGTAATAATCCTTGAGCCTGCTAAATCTGCCATCAATGATGCATTTTTGAACTGATGTCCTTCTTCAACATTTGGTGAAGGTATCTGCAAATTTCATAATGTGATCTCTAAGGCAGTATTTTAAAATTTTCACTGTTAGAAATAACTGAAAACAGCCAGAGTGCTCATTTTTCAAGCATGGGGTTCTCTATACTAAGAAAAAAAGGAAGTATTTTTACGCAATTAGGGATAAATTCCACTAACACAACAATTATTCCTATTATTTTTTTGAAGGTAAATAACTTTTGTGTGGGAAAAATAGAGAAATATCAGCATACATTATAATTGGTTAGAAAGAGACAGACTGTAATGGCCATTATATCTGCATAATACAGGTAAAACAGGATAAGGCAGTGGCTCTACTATGTCAATTCCCACATGACTCGGAAAATTTAAGTTGCATGTAGAACTACATACACACACAGCACCAAGGCATAACCATCAAGGGAAAATCTGACAAATGACACCACAACTTAGTATTGAGCAACCCACATCAAATTGCCAGACATGCATCCTTTCGGTACTGTAACTGCCCAACTTTATATGGTCCTTAAAAAGTTTGTGCCATTCCCATTGCTAAATATACCATATTGATTATACAAAACTATGTTACTACTCTATCACTAGTGCGTCATAACCCTGCAATGTAAAATATTTATCTGATTGATCATCAAGCTGCAAACATACACTTAAACTTCCCCCGAGCAACCAGTTTTCACACAAGTTTTTTTGGAAAGTCCAGAGGAAACAAAATAATTTTTACAGTCAGGCTTTTATAATAGCTTGCAACATATTTTTCAGTTTTTACTTGCTAATTAGTTACATTTTCTGACTGTTGTGATTTGCAGTTATAGAATTAAAGGTTTTTCTCTTCTGGAGAGTGCAGCAATAATTCATAATATCTATGCAACGTCTATACTTGGGCCTTGAAAATTCCATGGTAGTAGTTGTTGTCACAAATCGCCTTCCCACCACCTACATCCATGAATACTTATGCCAAATAATATATATACATAATTAATATATATAACACATAGGATCCACATCATTATCACGTCCATAAGTGGCGCCAACACTATATGCATAAAAATACAGTGTCAGATTTTACGGAGATGCTTACTAGGAACCAAAATTCATTACCATAAAATTTGCGGAAGCATAAACTCATGTTCATTCCGTTACAAAATCCATTACATGCTCTCATACATATACTACATTTCATCAAAATACGGTAAACAGATCGATCTAACATTCCTATCTTTACTCCTGCTCATCTGGTATATACTTCTAGTCGCCATTTGAGGGGTTAGAAAATGGCAAGAGAGTGAGCAAAATACTCAATAAGGCACACATAAACAAAGACATACATATTTATACTTAAAGTAGACATATACAAATATCAAAGGAACATGATCCATATAAAACATATATGAACTTTTAACTTTTATCTTCTAAGTTTTTATTTATTATCTATCTTTGGGGACTAGGGCTAATAAGCCTTATCAGCTAACGGAGCGGTCAATCGAGGAAAGGATTGTGTATACTTTCATACAATTTAAGGCATAGACACATACAATTCAACACCCCATGGTAAGCGGTATACTTTTAACTCAACATATGGGGCCAAAATACAAAATTGCACCCAAAAGTACCCCCACGGCCGAGGGGCAGTCCTCGAGTTTCTACTATAATAGTCTAAGGCTTGTCAAAGAATATCATCGGCTGAAAATGATTCTTTAGTCTAGTTTCTTATTCCATACTGAAAACTTTATATTGAAGCTTTTACATTATTCATAATTCTTTTCCTTATTTTTCTCCATTTTGGGAGAAAATCCTTATTCAAATGGAATTTACAAAGTTTCCATATATTTTTCTTAATATCGAACATAAAATCATAAATTATGGTACTTTAATAAATAGTAAATTATAAAAGAAAATGATGCATTTTTTCGGTTTCGTAGCTTAATCCTTAATCTTTTTACATGTATTAAAAATTTAGATTAAACACATGTTATACTCGGATAACTTGGTTGTCGGCTCTGTAATTTGACCATGGAATTGACTCGGTTAATTTCTTTAGTTAATTTTTAGTATGATATCCTAAGGATTCGGTTTCCGGTTCGGGACCAAGTTAAGGGTTGGTCCATGGGTTGGTCCAATTTTATTTTTCCACCCTTATAATCTGGCTCGATGAACCAGTTAATTTGACATGTTAGCCAGTTCATCCGGCTGGTTCAAGGCTTGATTCGGGGACCGGTTTGGATCTTAATTTTTACCGTGAATATTTTATTATTATATTATATTAACCTAATAAATTTTCAGGTGCCAATTCATCTTGTTTGACACCCAGAACTGAACCGATTTAGTGACCCTAATTCCAGCACATGCTAGAAAGCTGTTTGGCAGCTTCTAAGGCCCGGTAAAGTATTCTTTCGAAGGTATTTTTGGCCACAATTTTATAGGTCAATAGTTCAACCTTAGTACTTGTTAATTTGGCCGGGTCGCGGGCTGGTTCAACCGGTTCCAAGCCGGTTTGGTTTATTTCTTCAGGCTGCCAGATTCAGCATCAAAGATGCTAAATCCAATCGGGTCCAGTGTAGGAGGCCAGTTCAGTACTCGTTTCAGGGAGTTTGAGATGGCCGATTTACTGGTAAATAGTTTAGCCTCAGTAGATTATATGTTGGCTGGGCTGGCTGCCGGTTCAGCCGAATTGGGTCCGATTTAGTCTCTGTTTCTTAACCTGCCCATTCAACATCAGCAGAAATGCTTAGGGACCAATTCTGTTATTACCGGCTTTATGGTCAATTCTAGACCCGTTTTTGGCTGGTCCAAGGAATCCTACAACAGTTAAAAGACTCATGGTTAAGATTATGTTCAGTTCTTGGCCGGTTCAAGTTAATTTTTTAGCCGGTTCAAGTCAGAATTGAAACTGCTGATTCTGCATCAGTAGTGTTTTGATCAGACAGTTCCTGTTGCAATTTTGGTGACCAGTTCGTGACTGGTTCGGGGTCAAATTTTACAGGGTGATACTTTCACATCATCATAAGACACTTAAGTCATTGTGACTGCCGGTTCAGCCCATCTGGGGCCTGGTTGGTAGGTTGCAATTTCGGATATCAGCATACCGGCTGAAACTGGGTATATCACTGATGTGAGAACCTGTTCAGCTCATTTCCATAAGCCATTTGGTCACGATATAGGTAAGATATTAAGCTTATTGTACACCAAATTTGAGCCTGTTTGGAGACCATTTGGTCACTGATTAAACCAAATTACAGAGATTGTTCTGCCTCTACATTCTGCCGCCAAATTTCAGCCGAGTAAAACTTATACTAATATAATGATATGAGCAAGAAATTAACTTAAGGAAAGTATTAGAACAATAATACTTGAAAGAATTATCAATAATTAGCACCAAAGAAAGAAATGAATTAAGTACACTTGTCAAAATATTCAGCTACACTCCCTGTCACTCCTACTGATTTATGGTTCTGCTCCCTTACTGCCTCTCGGTTCTCTCTATTTTCTTCCGTTTTTCCTTATGTTTCTCTCCCTATTTTCCACGGTTTTCTTTCTTTTTCCTCTCCTCCCTTCCTCCCAGGTCCTCTTATAACATTTTCAACTGAGGTGACCTCCCAGGTCACCAGCCAGCCAACACCTCCTAATTTTCCTTTCCTGAACTCCAGCCGTGTGGCTAAGTTAATATGCTGAATCATCCTCTACTTTGGCTGGTGTTAACTCCACGTTTTGCCTAATGGGAGCTTCTAATTGGTGGCTAATTGGATGACACGAGCAGCTTATGCTTGCCGAGGTAAGCTGCTGCCTTGCTGGAGTTGGAAGCTGCTGATCAAGTGTTGCTGATGTCAAGGGATGCTGATGCTACTGCGTGAACTGCTGGCTTCAGCTGCTTGCTGAAGTTTGGATGAGGTAAGTAGCTATAAGCTGTTTCTCAATTTCCCAAATTTTGCTAAGTGTTGGTGAATTACTGCCCGTGGCCCTGGAGTTATATTAGCTGAATTATATTCCCCCTTCTTGCTGATTTACAGCTGCCCGAGACTTAAATGCATAAGCTGCTGCTGTCCAGTTGCATGTGTTGATGCCGTGCCTGAATTTTGCTAATGCCGTTCCTTTTATGCTGAATTTTTGGTCGCCTTCTTGCTGCAAATTTTTAGCTATATTGTTGCTCAAGTTGTTCCACGGTTGGAGGGATTTTGATTTTGGTTTGCCATGGAGAATTGAGGCTAGAAATCAGATTTTATGATTCCCTCTTGGCTGCATTTGGGCTGCCCTCATGGCTGAATTTTAGCCACAATGTCACTCGGGTCCTTTCTCCGCAACCGGGTTTTAATTTGGTTGCTAATTAGATTAATTTCGGTAACTAACTATCCTCCCATCCTTTGCAATTAATTCAGTTGCCGCTTGAGTCTCTTAACCGGTCCATTGGATTTAATTTGCCTCGTAGCGGCATCCCGAGAAAATTTAGCACAACCCTTTCTTGTGTTGAAAACAAATGATCAAGCAAGAAATAATCTGGCAATTTATTTCATAATGATTCAATGTGAAGTACCGAGGAAATAGATAAAGGAAAGAAAAGAAAAATATGTAATTATGTAAATAGCAATAATTTCATTGAATGCGGGCCTTACAATTGTACTCTCATAGATATGAGTGACATGAAAAATTAAAGGCTCATTGTAGAATTGGGAGACATTGCACACAGGATTAGTGAAACAGTAAAGGGATATACATGAAATGGCATACAAGTTGAACCTCATAAGAAAAACTTGGTTGGTTTACAATTATTAGTACCAGAATAGCAGGTTTTCCAGTGGCTAACAGTTCAGAGCAAGTCATAGCCCCAGCCCTAGAAACAACAAGATCTGCAGCTGCATATGCCAAATCCATAGAATGCAAAAACCTTCAAGATCATACAACCATATCAGAATAAGAAAAATAAGCAGCTGAAATAAATTTCATTGATTAAAAAGCTTAGTCATGAGATTTACTTGCTGAATCTAGCTCTTTGTATTGTTGTAAATTTAACCCCCCAAAAAAAAAAGGAATAAAAAATATTTTCAAAAAATAAGCAGACTGCAAGGATATTATACTCCAATAGCACAGGAAGCCAACATCAATTTTTGTTACAAACATTACAGCAGATGCTTTCAACAAGAAGACAGAGATTACACTAGCCTAATCATGGATTACCATGTTCAGAGAATGAAAACTTAGGCCAAGAATAACAAATACAAGAGCATGATAGAATGCTTGGCAGTTGGCAATCATCTCAGTCAACTAAGTGACAATCAAGAGAATAAACAAGGCCAACCCTGTTTCTCGATTTATTTAGAAAGCTCAATTCCTCACGTTTTGCTCAGCCTTTTCAAAGATATGAACTAAAAATTGAAGAATTGCAGATCCTACGAAGGAAATAACCAAAATATTCAGACAATATTCCTGCATTGGCAAAAAGAAAGCAACAGAAAACCCATCTTGCTGCGATGCTTTATCACCATTCATCAATGATGCCATTACTTCATTTTCAAGGAACTCCACATCAACCAACAAGCAAGCCACAATTATTACAAGGACCCAAATTACTACCATGTCTGAGATCTTCAAGCAACTAAAATGTTTCTACAACAGGTAAAGATTTTCCTCTCAATGTCAACTACCTCAAAAAATCTGTCCCCTACTTCATGACAACTAATTTTGTAGTTTTGCTGCTGAGCATTAGCCATTAAACCAAGAAGATTCATATCCACGTCACCTTCATTGAACAAACTACTTTAGATTTTTTCTCTTTGAAATTTCTTCAATCAAAAGAATCTCCTCAACCTCCTATATAACTTTTTAGAACCTCCTCACCCAACATTGGATTGTAACACTTTCTTGAATAGTTAAAATAATTGCTTTAAACATTACTACATTCCTTTCAACATTGCTGCAAGTCCAAACACAAATATTACTCCATTCCTGCAAACATTGCTTGAAGAGTAGGCAGGATTACTCTTACATATTATATGAGAGATACAATAGTACGCCATGCCACATGCTACCCAGGATAGTTTTGTCCAACCCCAGAAGAAAACATAAATATAATAATGTCATACACATTAATCCAATACTGGGCCACCACCCTGCACCAAATATTAGATAAATATAATAATATCTATGATGTCTTGGGACACGGCCAACACCCCAAGGGTGGCCCAAAATTACAACCTGCTCAAAGACCATCCAAGCATAAATAAAACATCTACAAACTAATATCTATAGTCAATAACAATATCAAAACATAGTTATAGACAATGGCTGCAAAATTCAACATCCTAATCAGAAAATTGTATCTGGCAGTATGCTGAAAACCAACAACACATGAGTACAATTAAAATATATTTAAGCTAATTTTTCAAAATTCCCTCAATCCATTTACCTTGCAAGAAATACACGCTTTCTAATCTAAAAGGTAAGGAAATATGATAAAAGTAATTCTAACACTCAACAAAACAATAAAACATATATATATTGATATATATGTCAAAAATATGAAAAACACCAAATATTAATGCTTCTGTGCGAAATGCAAAAATAGTTAGAATCAAAGGCCACTAATAATCTCATTGATTGGGGTTGACTATCAAAGGTCGGACTACAGATTTGCATCCCATCATAAGGCCATATACCACTATTCAAAATCAACGAGTCGATTGTCAACATCTTATACCCTACAGATGGGGACAAACTTTATTTTAGAACCTATAGATGTTAAGTAACTACTTTTCCTAACAAATAATATATTAAAACATGTCTAAATATATTCTGTCAATTTTTACAATGATTTTATTTAAACAAAAGAAAAACTCCACAGAAATTTACAAATTTTCAATTAGAAAAACAAATAATTTTACTAATGTAAAAGTAGACTAAAAATTCAAAGATTTCAATATTTCTTAACAAAATTCATAAAGTTAGGTATTAACCTTCAAAACCTTAAAAAATGCAAGTAAGTCTAACATGCATGCAAACAAAATTGAAAGAAATAGAGAAATATTACATATATGGATATTTGAGCAAGAAATGAAAAGAATATTAGGAAAGGTTCAGCAACAATAAAGAAAATGACAATACATTTGCCTTAAATTGAACCTCACCAAGATCTAACACGAAAATGCTTCAAAATTACATTCCTTCTCTACTTCTCTCTCTTCTTTTCTTTCTCTTTCCTGACCAAAAAGTCACTGGAGGTTCTTATGGACCATTAGTGCACGAGCGTAAGTTGTGCGCCTATCAAGTGTGAGGCCAAAAACTACCAGCGCAAGCACGTCCTCCGTGCATGGTCTTAGGCACACAGCTGTGGCCACGCACGCATGAGCACATTTCGTGCATTTTTCTCAAGCACAATTTCATGATGTCATGTATGCACACGCATAACTCGTGCTTTACAAACGCAACTATATACTATCATACAAACATAAGCTTCCCTTCCTACGCCTCTTAAGCATCTCAACTCTACTATCAACTCACGAGTGCTACTCAGACATGGGTTAGGCGCCGCTTTACTTCTCTCATTTATTTAATTTATCAACCAAACCCATAATTATTCTCAACAATTCATCTAATTTAATCAATTTTTAAAGTTATAAAGCACAAATTAAGAATCAGGGGTTACAATTCTCTGAAACTTACAAAATTATCCTCGAAATTTAAGTATCTTAATAAATGAAAAGATACAGGCACTCCTCCCAGATTTCATCTTCTTGCTCCCACATTGCTTCTACAAAAGAGTGATTTTTCCATAATACTTTGACCAAATGAAGTCTTCATTGATTGTATTGCCCAAGAATTTACACTAGTTCTTCAATGTATATCAAGTCTTCATTGATCCACACGGGTTTGTGATCAATTACGTTCTAAGGGTTGTAAACGTATTTGCAAAACATTGACACATGAGAAACAACATAAAGTTTATCAAATTAGAAGCTAAGGCTAGTCTATAAGCCACTTCTCTAAATCTTTCTAAAATTTGAAGCAGTTCAATGAACCTTCACTTCAACTTCCTTTTAAGCCCAAACCTCGAGACTCTTTTAGACAAAAATACCTTCAAAATACATGATCTCCAACCCCAAAACTCAACTTAGATATCTTACGGTCTACATAACTCTTTTGACAACTTTGAGCAACTTTAAGCCAATCTCGAATCAAATGAATCTTTCCGATATCCCTTAAATCAACTCTGATCCCAAAAGTCTTCAATCCCCCATTTCTTCCTAGTTAAACGGGGAAAGATATTTTCTTCCATAAAATACTTCAGAGAGTGTCATACAAGATGCTTACATGATAACTATTATTGTTGGCAAAATCAAAGTGAGCAACAAGTTGTCCCAATTTACCTTTATCTCTATAACTAATGCTTGTAACATGTCTTCCAAAATTTCGATCGTCCACTCAGATTATCTATTCATTTGTAGATGATATGTTGGACTAAACTTTAGCTTGGTGTCCAATTCCCATTGCACTCCCAAAACTTGACACAAACCCCGGATCTCAATCCAATATGATTGAGGCTAGAATACCACAAAGTTTGGCCACTTCATCGATGTATAATATTACCAAACAATCCCTTAAAATTATCATCCTAATGGTAATAAAATGAGCCAATTTTGTTAACCAATCTACAATCACCTACACTACGTCGTGCTTCCTCGACTTCCTTCGTAAACCCAACACAAAATCCATCATTATATATTCCCACTACCAGATGGGAAACGCATTGGCTATAATAGACCTGGTAACTTCTCACATTCAGCCTTTTCTTGTTGACATATAATAAATCTTCCAACAAACAACGCAAATACTCTTTTTGTTTTCCTTCACCAAAAAATCTTTTACGAATATTGGTACATCTTGTTTATCCCTGGGTAAATTGTATACTTGGATTAATGGGTTTCAATAAGGATTTTTTCCTTCAAATCTTCAATGTTTGGCAAGCAAATATGATCCCAAAGCCTCAAAACTTCATCAGCCCAAATATTAAAGCCATCTCTTGACTATCGATTTAAGTCTTCAGTAATATCAACCAAAAATTAATCATCTATTTGCCTTTTCTTAATCCTTTCATATATTTTCATTGATATCTAAAAATACGATAGCATCATGCATATACATTGAGAGCGCAATCCAACATCTTCATTTTGATGATCATTAAATGGGTCATCACACTTGCCGACTTACGACTCAACACATTCGCCACCACATTGGCCTTCCTTAGTTGATATTGGATTTCGTAGTTGTAATCTTTCATTAGGTCCATCCACCTTTTTTGTCACATATTCAAATCCTTTTGGAAAAATAAATATTTCAAGCTCTTGTGATCTGGATTCTATTCAAGGGCTTAAGTTGCCTAAATCCATAAGCAGCAACCCTTTCACGTTGCATCAATACACAACGCAACCCTCTTTCAAATGCATCATAAAAAATCATGTAACTTCTAGATCCTTCCAGAATAGCTAATATCGGGATAGTCGTCAAATGACTCTTCAATTCTTACAAACTTCTTTTGCATTGTTCATCCTAAGTGAATACCACTTTTTTTTTTTTTTTTGCCATTAAGCGGGTCAATAGCATTACAATCATTGAAGAGTTCTTAACAAACCTCGAATAATACCTAGCCTAATTGACAAAATTTCGTGCTTTCACTACATTCATTGATTAATCCCAACTTGTGACCACTTCAATATTCTTTATATCCACTAAAATACCTCATTTTGATATTACATGGCTTAGGAAAGCAAGTACCTCAAGCTAAAATTTACACTTCTTCAACCTGACGTATAATTATCCCATGTAAGTGGTTGTAATGAAATCCTTAAGTGGACTTCATGCTACTCATAGTTCCTTAAATAGATCAAAATATCATCGATAAAGGCAACAACAAATTAATCCAAATAGGGTTAAAATATTAGATTCATCAAATCCATAAAAGTTATAGGAGCATTAGTTAATTTGAATGGCCTCATAAAAAATCATAATGGCAGTACCCCAATCAAAGATCAGTCTTCAAGAAAACTTAGGCTCCTTGCAATTGATAAAAAGAGTTGTCAATCCTCAACAAGGAATACTTGTTCTTAATCTTTTATCATTTAGCTTCCAATATCCAATGCACAATCCCATAAACTTATCCTTTTTCTTCACAAACAAAATTGGTGTGCCCTAAGGTGATATACTTAGTCAAATGAAACCTTTCTCCAATAATGCTTATAATTGATTCTTTAACTCTTTTAATTCTGAAGGGGTTATCCTACACGGAGCCTAATAAATCGACGCAATTCATGGTACTAAATCAATTTCAAACTCAATTGCCCTACTTGGCAGCAATTCAAGTAGATCTTTCGGAAACATATTCTCAAATTCTCTCACCATTAGAATCTCCTCAGCCGATACATCATGACTTCTAAAGGTAGTAACATAGGAAAGGTATTGTTGACACCCAACTTTCATTAAATGACAAATAAGCATGCAGAAATCACATAAAGTGATTCTTTTCATTTATTCTCTTCAAAATAAACGGTTCCCTCTAGAATTGAAAAAAAAAAAAGGTACTCTTGTGAATACAGTCCACACTAGCATGATAGTATTCCAAGCAAACTATGCCTAAGATTATATCAAAACCATGCATTGCCAACAAAATTAAATCAACCATCAACTCAAACCCATGTACCCAAACTACACACCAAAGGTATAGAATATGGATTATCAATGACTTACTCATAGGCATAGACACCACTAAAGCATAGTCTATAATCTTAAATTATGAATGCAAATAATATGCAAACTTAGGAGACATGAAAAAAGGCATAGTCCCTTGGATCCACATTAGTAGAAGTCTAAAAAATCAAGAGGTTACCTTCGACCACGGATGGAAAGGCATCCACATCCTTAGCTGTCATAGCATAAACTCTCCCTAAAGCACCTGGCTTCCTATTGGCATATCTCATAGGATGGAGGCACTCTTAAATCAAGTGACTAGACTGGCCATAGTTAAACAAACTCCCGTCTACTTATAGCATGGCTGCCCTCCATGAAATTTCCATAATGGATGCTATTGGGTGTGGCTCAGGCATGACCAGCCCAATCAAACCTAAAACGAGATTTGAACGCCAGCAACCCAAATATAGACACCAATGATTAGGCCGATCAATCAAATGACTAAGTGACAAGGAGCATGTAAGACAGAGGCAGCTAATGGCTTGACAGAATAATAAATAAAAGTATTAAATCCTGACAAACGATTACAATCAACCAAGGGATAATAATCCACATGTGAACAAGTTGTAACAGCCGATACTGTAATGGCCCAATAAAGGCTAGACATTAATGACTAAACAGTTACTAAACCAATCCAAACAGTGGTTACACAGCTAGGGCAACGGCTGACATTCAATGCAGCATAACACCTCCCACTACAAGCAACAGTTCCAAGCTAACAAACTAACTAGAACCTAAACTATAAATATAGATCATCAACCAAGAATAGGGACAAGTTATACTCTGGCATATAAACGTCTATACTAAGTATATTCCAAATGGAGGAGCTCTCTGGACTCACCAAATTCTACACTCGTTCCTTTACTCTTTCTTTGTTTCTGCATATTTCTATTTATCTGAGAAAGATTACCAACTTAAGTATCAAAAGATCTAGCGAGGAATGTGTGAGGTCCTGGGTTAAGAACATAATAAATAGAAGTTAATTAAGATAACATAGGTGAATTGTGGTCAAAAGATAAGGGAAGAATCGGATTAAAAAGCTCAAAGAGCCGGAATTGGTAAATCAGGAACGAAAATTGTAAGCCGTGAAATATTAATTCGTAAATAAGATTTTAGGTTTTAAATTATGATAATCATGACTTATTAAGGTTATAGAATTAAAAGTAAGGTCCAATGATGTGAAAACTTGGGTTAGAATGGTCAAAACGGGTCCCGAACGGCAAAAATATAAAGTGGGATTGCTGCAGACTTATTGCAAGCCTGACCTGCGCCCTCCGTGGGCTCAAGCCCACAGAGAGCACAGAATCCAGATTGTCTGTGCTCGATGTGCGCTCGAGCCAGCCTGGGCAGTAAGGCTGTGCTTGCCGCATGCTGCTTTGCGATTTTTATTTTCTCCACGAACCAAACCCTTCGAGAGAGAGAGAGAGCGCCGATTCTAGAGAGAGGAAGGAGGAGATCGAGCCCGTGAAGTCTGAATTCGTCCGAGAGCTAGTTATAAAAGTGGCAATACGCGTCGAGGCAAGTGTTCTCATACTCACTAACTTTTCTCTTTCGATATTTTTCATTTATTATCGGGTATTTTTGTGTCAATACCCACCCAAACCATGAAAAATGTATTACCCATGATTTGAGACCAAGGATTTCATAGTTTATTGTCCGATTTACTCACCGATCCGGTCGGTGGAGTTCCACCAAACCCTAACCTACGGGAATTGGGGGTTTTTCATTTTCACACCGTATCTTGTAAAAGTGACCCCAAAATGTGAATCACCACGTCCCAAATGTGTATATATATCGGCCGCGGGATCGATCTCGCACGTTTCAACCCTTTCGCGGCGTCCGAGCTGTAACATTCCCGGAGACCCGCTTGTGAATATTGTCAGCTTTGCCACACAGACGCACGGTTTTGTTCCTGGCAAACGGCCTCCACTGCCCCCAAAATGCGTCCACAAGGGAGAGGTATCCATGCCCTATAAGGCACGCTTCGTTCCCCTCCCCATCCGATGTAGGATATCATAGTCCACCCCCCTTGGGAGCCCAGCGTCCGCGCTGGCATACCGAACCGGCCCCATCTCTGATACAATTTGTAATGTCCCCGGGCACCCGCTTGTGAATATTGTCCGCTTTGCCACACAGGCGCACGATTTTGTTTCTAGCAGACGGCCTCCGCCGCCTCCAAAACGCGTCCACAAGGAAGAGGTATCCACGCCCTTATAAAGTACGCTTCGTTCCCCTCCCCATTCGATGTGGGACATCACAGAATGAGTCCCGAATAGCTCTAATATCTTGTTAAGTTATTATGGCGTGCAGGATCACGATTTCTAGTGACGCAAACCAGACCCACTATCTCTTGAATCAACCAAAGGTTTAGCTCGACTCTCTAATTCGTAGAATAACCGATGTTTAAGGAATGCATCATTGGCACCCTCATAGGGATGCAATGTTCTCACCATAGATCTAAATCCCCAAAGAATAGACTTTACCTCCTCGACAAAAGCTAACATGGTAAACACTAAGACTCATAGTCAAACAAGCCTCCCACCCAAGGACGTCACGACTCATGGCCATGACTCCATTGAGAGTAGCCATGATGATGTTTAGCAGTCGACAAACATAAAAGTGGAGTCCTTAGTGGCACAAGTCAATAGCATGTCGAGAACGCTCAAGTCCCTATGGGACAAGTTGGAGGAATATGCACTTGAAGTACTTGCCCCAAACTCTAAAGCATCTACCTCCAGAAAGAGGAACAAATAAAGAAAGCTTGTGTCCAAAGGGACGCCACAGCAGTCACGGATCCAAGAGAGATACAAAGCATCCCACCAAAAAAATCTATCTCAACTCAAAGGCCGACTTAACTTTGAGGCCAAGGAAGAAAGTCCCAAGCTGCGAAGCCCACAATACACTTAAGACTCGGCGCAGCCATTAGCACAAGATGAAGCCTCATGCAACAACCTACTGAAATAGTCCCAGGCAAGCAAATACCCTTCATATCGGCCAACTACTCAGAATTGAGGACGCTCCTCAACACAAAGAGGTTCATAGCCACAACTGAGGTTGAACAGAGACTAAAAAGGATCAAAAAACAACTCTTCCGAGGGAAGCACGACCGGATAGTCAACCTAACTAGGCCGAACACCATTCATGAGGGAGATCAAAACACACCAACACCCTCATAAATTTAAAATGCTAGCGCTAGCGCCCTAAGACAAGAGTATTGACTCGATGTATCACCTCTAAACATTGTTGGGATTCCAAGGTCTAGAAGATCCGAAGTTATGTTTATACTTTCATTTCTCTCAAAGGAGATACCCGAATTTGGTTCTATCGACTGGCGCCAAATTTGATTTGATCCTTCTAGGAGTCGGCTGATCAATTCTTGTCTCATTTCACCTCTAGCCGAAAGGAGGAAAAGCAACTGTGACACCTAACTAGAGTGTGATAAGGTCCAAATGAGTCTAAAGCGTTTTTAACCCGGTTCACACAGAGGCCAAAGGCATATCCCTGCTCACCGACGAGGTGAAGCTAGATTCATTCATGGCCACTATTCAACAAGGACAGTTCAAGTATGTGGTCCAAAAGGAACCAAGACGTTTCTTGAGGCCAAACAGTGGAAAAAAGAGGAATAGTGGCAACTCATCTGCTCATGATTCCAAAAAACAACAAACGACCAAGCCTGAGATAAGAAGTGAATGCAAGCCGCTGAACCTCAGTCTACTAAATGACACCCAGATCAACATTTTGATGCTAATCCGGAATGAAAATTTTCTAAAATGGCCCATGTCACGACCCAGGAACACAATATTCGCAGGTCAAAATAAAATCAATAATATATATTCTATTAACCATAATAACCCAACCCTGGCGTGACAATCCGAATACATACAGGACCCAACATGATAAACCCTGCATAAGATCGCATCAAATGTAAATCTGGACAAACACAATATACGACTTGCTATCCAAATATTGCAAGGGAAGTATTCAACATTACAACAACTCATTAACATAACGCGATAACTCCAAACATATTTTATACATGGATCAAGGCCCTCATCCAGCCATAGACAAAACCATAATATATTCTCGAGATTGCAGAACCAGAACGTTTAATCAAACATCATCTACAAAGTAAAGATATACTATAACGATATTAAATCTCATGCTTCATAAATCATTACACTATAGACTGTAAAACAATAACTATGATTGTTTTGGCATAACCGTTTTACAGTTCATATGCATGTATCTTGCTGGGCCTCGACTCACTGTTTTAATGTTTTCCCCCCTCAAGATGAGACAAGAGAGCTTTTACCTCGACGAAAAGAGTAATCAGAGAGAGAAGCTTTTGAAGACTTTCGAGGACCATAGCACATCGGGAGCTATTTTGGAGGAGCCTGTCGACGTAAAAGACCTAGCCTTTCATGATTTTTGTATATTGATCTTGTGATTATTGATGTCTTAGAACATGCTGATTTTTGTATAGAAAGCTCATGATGTGTATGATAGTAGAAGAGAAAATGCTATGCTTCTGCAGGTTCTTAATTTACTTCCGCTATATACTCTGGATTTACTGTGCAGGTCCTAGATGGCATCTCGTTATTAAACTGTTAGTGTAGTAAATATTCTTATGGATTTGTGCCAATATAACCAATATAAACATCTTCACTCACCGATAGAGATCTGCCGCATCAGACAACGTCCAAGCTCTACAAGCGTATCCAAGCCACTAGTCTAAAGGGATAAAACATGAAAACATGAGCCTAGAGCTCAGCAAGTATCAACAATCGTATAAAACGGTACACATAAATCAGAAGTAGGGATATCGCATAGCAATCACGTAAAACAAAACACAATGTCCATGAAATCCCTGAAAATCGAGGAGATATCTCGTACTAAATTGTCGTCCGTATTAACTTGTCACTCCGGGACAAAATCATATAAATCACAATCCGGTAAAATCTCGTAGACGATATCATATCATATGATCCAAGGTCACATTACACAATTGCGACCGTCACCACATCCGCGTGGAACACATACCGTCGTTCGGATCTAAAACTCATAATGCAGAAATCAAGAGAAGACCGCCGGAACTAAAACATAAATCAAAACACGTTCAGGGTTTATCACATCAGTACGTACAAGACATTCCTATCGCCCATCCGTGGGCCAAACCACGTATCTCAAATCATCGTCCACGCAACACATGTAGAAATACAAAGCATGCACGAAATCGGAGAACCAAAGATCAATGATACCAACTTGAGGAAGGGTTACCCTCGTCCGGTAACCATGGCTATATCGGTCGTGATTTAAGCCGCCAGCCTTAAGGCTCCATTTTTTTAAAGCCAAGAATCAAGGCCATCCATGTACTTTGTCTCCCATAGATTAGGAACTTGCTCACTATGTTTTACCACTCGCACCATTAGGTGCAACCTCAAATTTTAGTTATATATTAGGACGTCCGAATATATTAGTTTTCCGTCAATTCCTTACGATGGTTCTCAATTAAATACACAGTGGGGCAGGTCAGCTACTAAATGTCTCAACCTTCCTTCCGGCGGAAGTAGCCTATCATATACGTTCCCGTCGGGACTAAGCCTCCCCGTCGGGAGCGGCACCACAAATAGCCAATGCCTTGGGATCACAAATCGACCCCTAGGGTCTCAGACTGCCATGGTCCCGAAGTGATCCCACCCCCGGCAGCGTGCGTGTGGACCAACGCATGGCCTGGTTCATGGTTCCATAATATATGAATACACAGACATATATATATATCGTCCGCGTGTCCAAAAACCCCCAAATCATAAATACCCAAGACAAAACTACCGCACAACCGATAAAATATACATGCATGTACACAATTGATAAATTGGAGGTATATAAAAATACATGCATGTTAGTAAAAACTCCCACAGTAGTCAAAATGCAATAGAAATTGAATCAGACTAAGAATAAGGCTAGAGGATACTTGCCTTAACATTATAATCCGCAAATTTGAAGAAAGGAGGTCCCGAAGCACCTGATTTGTGCCTCTCTCTCTCCCGCCTCATGCACCCCGTGCACACAGCCCCCCCTCTCCTCTACTCACGGCCACCGCGCCGTTGTCGCTGCAGCCGCCGGTCCTCTGTCGCCGCTTCACCACCGCACCGCCTCACGTGGCCATTGTTGACCTCCCCAGCCTCACCTCGTCAGCATCGGCGCTACTGCACTGCCGCCTCCTCTCTCCTCACGCGACTTCTCTCCTTCACACCACGACACCGCCGCCTCAGCATACGTCGCACCACAGCCTACGTCGCACCACAGCTCACCACTACGACCACCGATGTCACCGCTACCACCCCGAACGGCCGCCGTCGACTCTTCTGGCATCGATTTCCTCACCCAGTGCCGCCGCCGCCTCAATCCGCGACTGCCGTGGCCTCACCCACGACAATCACAGCCTCCCCAAAACCACCGCACGCCGCCGTCGCCACCGATTTCCTACGTCGCCACTGCTGCTTCCTCCTCTTCCTTCTTCCTACCTGCGAACCCTAGCCGCCCCTTTCTCTCTCCTCTTCTCCCTCTCTCCCCGACTCCTTTCTCCCCTTTTTTTATTCTTTTCTTTTTTTTATCTTATTATTATTATTATCTTTAATTTTAAAATTCAAATCGGATTCCGAACAACAGCACAGGCACGCCTCGGGCGCTGCTCCAAAATCCCGATCATTCCTCAAAATTTTAGAATATTTTAATTTACTTTCACCACGTCCAAAATACCCAAAATCACAATTAACATTAAAATAATCCAATCGGGATCCGAAATATTACAGCCCAAGTTGGTCAAAAACCTAGACATAGGAGACTAGTAAAAGTATTGTTTCTAACATTAATCTTCAGGCCATAGTATTAAGGACTGTCGGAGTTTACAGAAGAAGATTAAGGCCATTATTCAAAAGGGGCATCTCAATAAATACCTGAAGAACCCAGGATCAGCTCTTGGTAGCACAAATAATGGCAAAGAGGAGTTGCCCAAACAACCTCAAAATCGAGTGGCTGTTAGAGTAGTGAATATGATATCCACAAAATCAACTAGAAATATACTCCAAATCGCCTCGAGAAGACTTCCTTTGGCAAGAGGTAGAAGATAGGAGTAGGAAATGACGTCATTAATTTCAATAACGACGATATGACACATAAATTTACTCATTCAAACATTTTTAGTATATCTGCACTGGTTTCGGACGGAGTTATTAACTACCAATCAAAACGATTCTTCGTTAATAATAGAAGTTCTCGGAATGTTCTTTATCTTGATGTATTCTTTGAGTTGGGGTTTAGAAAGAACCAAAGGAAACCAGCGATGGCCCCTATATGGGTCAGATAATGAACCAAAGACAAGTGTAGGGAATCATCCAACCGAAAGTCACGCTGTGGATGTATCCGTAAATAGCTTCCCAAATGCTAGCATTCCTAGTGTTGGATTTACCCTCGGTCTAGTATGCCATTTTAGCCCGACCAAGCCTGGTGGGCTTTAGGTCAGTTACCTCTATCCCACACTTAAAAATGAAGTTCATGACCCCATAAAGAGAAGGGGAAGTGCAAGGCGACTAAGTCGCTAGCAAAACTTGCAACCTAACCCAAAAAAGTCAATCGGTACCATCCTAACCGATCGAAGCACTTGACCTTCGTGATGAGACAATACTCCAACAAGGCTAACCCAATGAGTCTTCCCAGCAAGTCCCTCTTGATCTAACTGAATTGGATAAATATGTTCAGATCAAGAGTTCTCTACACGGCCATTTGCAAGAGCAACTGATGTAGTTCCTCTACCAAAACTTAAATGTGTTTGCATGGACATTAGTAGACATGCGAGGGATACCTTCGAAAGCTAAGCCTAATCCCAAGGCATAAAATGGTTTGACAAAAGTAGAAAAATTTATTCGTAGAAAAGCTTATCGCCATGAGGGCAGGGGTTAAAAAATTGCTCGATTCAGGATTCACTAGGGAGGTTCACTATCCAGATTAGTTGTCAAATGTTGTCCTTGTCAAGGAAAGTAACAAGAAATGGAGAATGTGCACCGATTTCATAAAAGTAAATAAAGTATGTTCGAAGAACAATTTTCCATTACCAAGAATCAACTAGTTGGTGGACTCAATATCCAGACATCAGCTATTGATCTTCATGGATGCCTATTTGGGATATAATTAAATCCAGATGAGCCCTGAAGACGAGGAAATGACCTCATTCGTGACCAAACAGGGGATCTATTACTACAAGGTAGTGCCTTTCTGTCTAAAGAATGCTAGAGTGACATACTAGAGGCTAGTCAATAAAATGTTCGAAATACAAATCAAAAAGAATATGAAAATATACGTGGATAATATGCTCATCAAAAGCGTATTCACCAATGACCATATTTGAAACTTGACCACTTGACCAAAGCCTTTGAGGTACTCCGAGCGCACAGAATGAAGCTAAATCTTACGAAATGCATGTTTGGAATGACATCTACAAAATTCCTTGGCTTCACTATTTTACACTGAGGAATCGAGGCTAATCCAGATAAAATTAAAGCCATTATGGACTTAGAACCTCCCCGATCTTTGAAAGGGGTCCAAAGATTAAACAAAAGCCTCCCCTCCCTATCTAGGTTCTTGACAAAATCCGGTAAAAAGAATTCGCCCTTCTTCAAGGCTTTGAAAGGGGCTAAGAATAATGGATTCCGATGGCCAAAGAAATGTCAACAAGCATTCCATGAGTTGAAAGAGTACGTAACAAATCTGCCACTTTTAACTTGTTCTAAGGAAGGTGAAGAGCTATACCTCTACTTGGCTATTTCGAATGTTGCACTAAGCTCAATTCTGGTTTGAGAGAAGGCTAGCATACAACCGGTATACTACATCAACAAGATCCTAACAAACATAAAGCCTCGGTATTCTTGCACTAAGGAGTAGCAGTGGCCTTGGTCTACCCAGCAAGAAAACATCGACCATGCTGCCAAACCCACAAGATCGTTGTTCTAACTAACCAATCATTGAAAGAGATCCTGCAATGGCCAAAGGAATTTGGACGCCTAATAAAATGGGCTGTTAAATTAGGCGAATTCGACATAAAATTTAAAACATGACCATCCATAAGAGGTCAAGATCTCGCAAATTTTATAGTCAAAATAACAACCTTGACTCCTGGAAATCCAGAAGGATATGAAGACAGACCGAACGATGGAGAGACCTCAACATGGACTCTATATGATGACAGATCAATCTCTCAATCAGGAAGCGGGGTCGGGATAGTTTTGATAACACCAGATGGATTTAAGATAAAATACTCAATGACATTCGGATTTCAACCTACCAAGAACGCTTGACCAGCCCAGTTTGAGACAAAACACACTTAAGGTTTGAATTCAAACTCAAGGCATGGGGGCTAGTGTTCGATGTGGCTTAGGTGTGACTGGTCCAACTCGACCTGAAATGATATCTGAACGCTAGCGATTTGAATATGAACACCAAGGATTAGGCCAATTGACCGAACGACTGGGTGGCGAGGAGTATGTAAGACCGAGGAAATTAAATACCTAACAGAATGACAAATAAAAGTATTAAATTCTGACGAACGGTTTAAATCAACCGAAGGATAATAATCCACACATGAACAAGCTGTAATGTCTAATAAATGCTAGACATTAATAACTTGACAATTACTAAGACAATCCAAGCAACGGTTACACAACTAGGGCAACAAATAGATTCAATGCAACATAATGCCTCCCACAAAAGGTAACAATTCCTGTAATATTCCGAATCCCATTTGGATTATTTTAATATTTATTATGATTTTAGGTATTTCAGGCGTGGTAAAAATAAATTAAAATATTATAAAATTTTGAGGAACGATCGGAATTGCAGAGTGGCGCTCGAGGTGTGCCCATGTTAACGTTCGAGTATCGATTAAATTTTAGAATATAATAAAGGGATATATATAATAACAAAATAAAGAGAGGGGAAAAGAAGAAAAAGAGAAGAGAAGGGGGTCGAGGAGAGAGGGAGAATAGGAGAGGGAGTATGAGAGGGGCAGAAGAAGGAAGAGGAGAAGGGAGAGGAGGAGAGAGGAGATCGGCGGCGATAGTGGCTCGCGGGTAAGGCCGCAGCAGTCTCGGGCTAAGGCGGCGGTGGTGCGGTGCAGTATGGGCAGCGGCGCAAGGAGAGAGAAGCAGCGCAACAGTGCGAGGAGAGATAGAGGCAGCAGAGCAGCAACGGCAATGCCGACAAGGAGATGCCGGAAAGGCCGGTGACAGCCGTTCGGGGCAGCAAGGCAGCGGTAGCAATGCGGGAGGCCGTGCAAGGGGTGCGCGCATGAGGCAGAGGTGGATCTGATGAGGTCTTGTGTAGGTCTTATTATGTTAAGTCCTGTATCTGTATGGACTGTCACACCTAGATTAGGTTTTTATGGTTTATGGAATATCTTATTTTAGATTTTATTTTTGACTTGCGTATATTGTGTTCCTGAATTGTAACAGAGGTGGCATCAGAGAAAATGTCGTAAACAAATGTATTTTGGGTCATTTTGGGTAACAATTGATCGAATATTTGGCACGATAAGTGCAGCTTATGATAAAGGTGGAAGTTTGGGTCGTAAATGGTTGAATTCGAATCGGAAAGTCGATTAATTTGCTGTGATGAGTCGCACAAACGACATAGTGGGTAATTTGATTCAGCAGCCATATGAGAGTTTTGTTGCTATGTGAAGGATGGTCTGCTAGAGGCAAGATAAAGCGCCCTTCGAATCATTACTGACGAAGCAAACTCGTCTCGCGTACTTCCCGTCAAACTTGCAGGCTGACTTCACAAACTGAAATTTCAAGGAAAAAGAGTTTACTTCATCTGACTTTCCTTTGGTCTATCCTTTGGAGGACAACCGAGTCCATCCCCCAAGCTCTGGCTCCATTGCTTTGATTTTTTCTGGAAAAGCTTCTCTTGAAACTACTCCTACTCGATCAACCAGGCCTAGTCCAATTCCTTGCCATAAGCCCAAAGTCAAAAAGGCACCGACTGCTTCCAAATTGAGTTCTGAAGTCCTCAACCACTCTCATACTTTAACAAATCTTTTAAATTCTTTAAACCTTCATGAGCATTGCTTTAGGAGCCGAACCACGAACTCTTTGTCCTTCGATTCTTCAATGATGAAAGATTTGCAGGGACGACTATCCACCAGATCACAGTGACAATTGGGAATGGACAATCCTCAGTCTTTCTTTTGCTCCAATTGTAACTTCAGACTTCTACACGATCAGCATCATCGCTGCCAACAAAATCAAACTTGCACTTCATTGTCCTGTCTTTTATCAAGGAAAAACGAGTTGATTTGACTTGAACTTCATCTTTATCTGCGGCATCCGATCTTGAAGAATCTTCATTCATCTCTATTTTCAATGCTAACCTTTCTGTCGGCCAAAAATCTCCTTCTACCCCGCGAGATTTTGAGTAGACCAACTTTATCACCTACCCCTCTGCCGACCAATATCTCCTTCTACTCCGCGAGATTTTGGACCAGCTCAAATTACAGATCACCACTCTTCTAAAATCGCAAAATCCAACAAAATCTACACACATTTGCAGAAACCAAATAAAATTCTAATTCAACTACTATATCAAACCATACATTATGTCGCTTGTTTGACCCGTCATTATCAAATGATCATCCTTCCAACCCATATCCAAACCCCTACGTCTCGACCTTCTAATTCAAACCCAAACCTCCGCAATTTAAATTTTCTATTATTAACCAAAAGTAATAATTATTCTACCCAAATATTCAACAAATTATTTATCCAAAATAATCCAAAGTACCTCTCCTTACGGCTTTTCTCTAATACCACTTCTATCACAAACCCAAACCAAGCAAGTTAATTTAAAATAATTAATTATAATTTCTAAAATTTAAAATCTCAAATAAATTTAAGTAAAAATTCTAAGTCCCAACAATTCGGGTATGACAATCCAAATAAACAGAACCCAGCAAACTAAAATCCATACAGGACCACATCAGACAATCGCCCGGACATAGATAAATGCAACCTGCTCTACAAATATCGTAAGAGATGTAATAATCCAATCAAAAATCATAACCAGGTATAACATAACATCTGAACTATTCTCAAAATACACTAGAGGCATAGATCCGACCAATTCCATAATCCAATTGTATCACTTGCCAAATTTAAATCATAACAAACTAAACTCACCAAATCGGACGAATAGCTAAAGATCACATCCTAACTCCTACAATGCCTCCGAGCCTTCTACTATGAAGGGACAAAATAGAAAATGCAAGCCAAATATCTAGCAAGTATCATATTTTGAACAACATGAGTCCAATAAATCAGATGGAAGGCCAAATGGGTGAAAATCCAATCAAATTACACAATAAATCCAATTCGCCGATATAACAAATCCAATCAAAATTTAAAATCCAATAGCAGTCTCGTACTCAAACAAAATATCCAAATCCAAACAAATGCCCGAATTTCAAAAATAGTCCTCGTCGGGAAATACATATATATAAATATATATGTATAACCAAAACAGAGGTGATCTGAGCCAATTCCAAAGGTCGATATCCAATCTGAATCCGAGTCCAAGTTCAAGTCCAACTCTAAGTCCCAAACAGCTTGTGATTTGGGGCAGAATCTGATTACCGGATAATCCAATAGCTTGCGCAAAAGCCGAAGCAACATCGCGACAGATATTTCAAAGGTCCAGATCAAAACATTTAATCAAAATCATTTGTACGAGACATACCAAACACAATTATAGGAAAAATCGACGAATCTCAAATCTAAGTCCAAAAAATCATATCCAAATCAAAGTCCAATATCAATCAATGCAAAAATACAAATTATCAACTAAATCTGGGTTCTAATTATTTAAAAACTAGTTTAAGGAAGGGTTACACATAATCCCGATAACCTTAGGCCAAAATCCATATACTGTGTACCCATAGATAAGGTTGCTCACTATGTTTTGACACCCGCAACTTTGGGTGCATTTTTCAACCTTGTCAGATATATTATGACGTCCGAATATATTCTAAGGTCAAGTTAAATTATCCAAATGGAAAGATTTACTACTCCAAACCTTTCCTGCCGGCAAAAGGAATTTTCAAATAATAAAATAATCTCCCCGTCGAAATCTGCCCAGAATCCAATAATCCAAATCCAAAGGTAGTGACCACAAACCGGCACATGAGTGTGAAAATGCACGGCCAATGCAAGTTTCGTGTACATTTTTCTTATACATACTGATATAAATATACACAGAGTCCAGTAAATTTTTCGGGCTTTCAGAAAAATAACAAATTTCTAAAAATCATAATACGCTATTAATGCTTTGCATATTTTGTCTAAGGGATTTTTTTTTTTTTTAACAATGGAGAGTACTAGCGAAAGGAAAAATATTTATACGGGATGTACAAAAAATAGGAAAATCCCAAGGATTAAAAATATGATGTGGGCCAAGGCAATAGGCCGGTGTATGGGCTAAAATATTATATTTGTAGAGATAACAAGCAGTTGAGAAAATAAGCCAATGTCCATTGCTGAGGAGGAATCCAGTAAAAACTGGATTATATTCATGAAAACAAAATCTTGGACTGATCATTTGAAAATTTGAACCCAGTAAGAAGGCTTGAAAATTCAAATGATAAATTGCTGGTGTGGATTAATTTGAACAAGAGTAATAGTGGGGTTATAAGTTGAATGTGGCTGCCATTTATATATATGAAGATCACAGGTGCATATATCCATCTAAGGCCATATATTAGGAGGAAGTTGAATATCCATAGCAGTGCCGTCAGAAAGCTTGATAACTTGGATACTTGGTGAAGTTTGATAATAATCACATAATAAATATAATTCTTGTGGTGGTAGAAAAACATAAATATCCTGTCGAGGAAACCCTGTCCTAGTTGAAGCATCAGGTAGAAAGCAATAATACTCCTTTCATCTTTGGGTGAAGTTAGAAAAACCAATGATCCCATTTGTGCTGAAATGGAGTAATAAGCCATCATTGGGAAATTTGTTAAAATCGATACCATTTTCAAATATAAGTCCATACCCATAATCAATATACGAGTCACATTGGAATATATGTTGAAATTCTTCAGCGATCGGAATCATATGCCAGGTATTACGTATTGGGTTGATAATATAAAAGCATTCGGATAAGGCAGTTGTTGTAGGTGCACAAAGTAATAATCCATTGCTGCAAGATAAAACTCGAAACCACCAGTCATATATAAAACTGATAGAGTTAATTCATAGGATCATATCTCATGTGGAAACTAAGCTTCATCGGCCACTGTATTTGGATTGCAAAAATAGGCTTCATCGTCTTTAATGGAGGCATGATAGGAATGATATTTAAGAAAATTGATTTATTAAATAAACTGGCGATAGGATTTGGAAAGGGAAAAAAATTTGAGTAAGGCTTTGACGGAAAGCCATGAAAAGATTTCATAAAATTGATCATAAGTGAAAAAGGGTATAGGAGTTTTATCAGCTTATTTTGGTCAGGTTCACTTTTTCCTTATCATAATGTCCGAGTAGGAATTCTCTTATTAGAAAATCTGGTATAGAATTAGAAGAATCTTTAATAAATTCAATGTCAAAATCAAAAACAGATAAAATAGCTTGCTAGCGTGCAAAAATTTGTTTAGAAATAAGATTTTTAATATCCTTTTGTAAAATATCTTTAGCAACTTTGCAATCAATTTTTAAAAGAAATTTTGTATTGTACAAATCATCTTGAAATTTTGATATGCATAAAACAATGGATAAAATTTCTTTTTTAATGGTTGAATAATTTTTTTGAGCTCCTAACTATAATCCAGAATAAAATCTAACTATTTGTGAGTATGCATTTGAATCTAATTTCTATCTAAGGATACTACCATATCCTATATCAGAGACATCAGTTTCAACTATGAGTGCTGCATGTGGATAAGGTATACCTAAACAAGGTAAATGTTGAACTTATTGTTTTAAAGTTTTAATAATAGTGATATGTTCATTGGTCTATGTAGGGGGATTCTTCTGAAATCGTTTATATAATGGTTCACAAGTCTAAGTTTTTAGACAAAATCAGCAATGTAATTTAAGCATCCTAAGAATCTTTGTAATTGAGTTTTATCTTTAATTTCATCAGAAAATTTATTAGCGAATTCGATTGATCTCTGAATAGGAGTTATAGTGTGTTGATAAATATTAAATCATAAAAATCTGATTTTGGTCTGGAATAATTTGATTTTAGAAGAAGAAGCTACTAATCCATTATATTTAATAATATTTAAAAATTGATATAAATACTTAAAATATTGATCAATTGTGTTAGAAAATACTAAGACATCATCAATATAAACAATAATAAATTGAATATAAGGATTAAATATATGATTCATAATATTTTGAAATTCAGAGGAACCATTTTTTAGGCCAAAAGGCATGACATTCCATTCGTTATGTCCAAAATGGACAGTGAATGCTGTTTTATATATATCTTTCTCACTTATTTGTATTTACCAAAATCCTAATTTTATGTCAAATTTGAAAAAAATATTAGCATTATGTAAAAGATTAATTAAATCTCTTTTATTGGGAATTAGATATCTGATATATTGGAGGGCTTTATTGAGTGGTTTATAATTAATTACTAATCTGAGAACGCCTCTTTCAATTTCAGCATTTTTCATGACATAAAAAGTAGAACTCCGGGGTGATTTTGAAGGTCTGATTAATTTTTTGTTAAGGAGATCTTGAATCTCGTTTTTACAGTATTCTAATCATTCTTAATTCATTTGAATGTGTCTACCTTTAATAGGGATTTGAATTTCTATAAAATCTTTTTCATCAGATAATTCTACTTGATATTGTTTTCTATCCCAGAAAGCATTTGATAAATTCGAACATACTTCATTTTCAAAAATTTATTGTAATTTTTTTAATTTTTATTTATAATAATGGATTATTTAATTGTTGTTCTATATTAATAATTTGTATTTCTTCTTTTAAATAATTAATTTATTTTTCCTTTTTAGTTATTAAATTAATTTGTCTATAAATTGATGTTGCTTGTAATTTTTGTATTTCTTTTTGTTTAATAGGATAAATAAAAGGGAAACGAATATCATTTCCTAATAACTGTGTAAATAATCCTTCTGTAGTTGCCTTAAAAGGATATATTTGGGTGAAAAAGGGTGTGCCAAGTATGATATCTTGTTGTAAATCTTACTAAAATAAAAATTGATTTAAAGCAATGTCCTTGATTACATATAACAGCATTTGTTAATTTCTATTGAATATTTAATCTAGATCTGCTAGCAGTATGTAATTTTTTCGTAGTTTTTTGATAATATTTGATTGGTATTAAATATTCTTGAATACAATTTTGATCTACACCTGTGTTAAGTAAGGCTATTAATTTTAAATGATATTCATTATTAATTACTAATGTAATTTGACTATACCATTTTTGAAAATTGATTTTGGTTATTAATTGTAAATATTGATCATCTAATTATTCATAGGCTAGTTGTAATGAGGATGGATCAGTTGGTATATAGGATTTAATTTTTTGTTTATTTTCTATTATTGTTATTCTTGTATCTAATTGGAGTTCATTAAATTTCATTTCTTGTAATTGATTTTTTAATATTTTTACTTCATCGTTGATTTGTTTTACTTTTTTTTTTTCTTTTGTAAATTACCTGTTGTAACTTGATGAAATAAAGACAGAGTAGGGTATTTTTTAAATATTTTTGTTAAGCTAAAAGGTTTAATATTTTCAGTGGTTTGTTTTTTAGTTAATAATTCCTTTAACTTTAAAAAATATTGTCTTTCGATTTTTGGGTATTCAATTTTATCAATAATATCAAGTAAAAATTCTTTATCATCTTATGTTTATAACATATTGATTTGAAATTTACAATTACATAGAACTTGTATTGTATTTAAATTTTCATCTTCTAATTCACTTGTGGAAGATGAAGAACTAAATTGTATGTTATTTAGATTATTTTCTTCTTGGCTTATATTTTCATTAAATTCTTCGTCACTAAGTAACAAAGTTATTAAATTATTGCATAATTGTTCATCATCTTTAAAAATTTCATAAATCTTTTTCTTTAATTTACATTGGTTAGCAGTATGATCGGGCCATGTACATTTCCAACATATAAGTTTGGATTAGTATTCGGGATATGAAATTTTCGATTCATTGTGTAATTTGGGTTTGGTTTTAGTTTTAGAATGTGATTTCTTGATAGGAGATTTATAATATGTATTTTGAGGTTGATAAGTTTTTATGGAATATTTGAGATATTTAGATTTTTATTGTGATAGTGCTTTTAATTTTTCTATTCCATATTGATAACAAAATAAGCCAAGTTGAGTTTAAATTGTTTACTATCTTTAGTAAATTTATTATGTTCTTTATAATCTTAATATAATTGTAATCCTTCTTTTTTGATATATATAAATAATTGACCATAGCTAATATTAGACCACTGAATTTCGCCACCACCAAAATCAGTGAGTTTAGTAAGAATACATTTAGCAAAAATGGTAGAAAGTCAAACAACAAATCTTTCTTTCCAGAAAGGTTTATTACAGTCTCTTCTACAAAAAATATGAGTGGTAAAAATATCTTTGTACCATAGAAAATCCTGAAGTGTGGGACATCTAATATTATTAAGTATGATTTTTGAACTGATTAATTCATCTTCAGTATTACCTAAAAATACTTGACTAAGAGTGACTATAAGCATTTCTAGAGAGTTTTCTTGTTGAATAATTTGAATTTCTCCATTGGGTCCTTCTTATTGAATAGTTTCAACATGATTCATAATATAGTTACGTTCATTTGGAGTTAATGCGTTATCCCACCAAAATCTAAGTATGCCAGTAAAACCAATTAAAATATATTTTGTAGCCATATGTTCAGTCATATTGTTAACTGCGCGATAAGCTGTTGATAAAGTTTTCATTTCATGAAACATACATGTAATTTCATATTCTGATTTTTCTTCAATATTCTATTCATATATAGCACATAGATCATAAGTTTTTGAGGAATATTGATTTCTGTCTTCATATAGAATATCAGGTGGTGTTGGTCTTGAATAATAATTTTTTGTTGTAGAAGTTTGCATAGGTTGGATTGTATTAATGTTTTGATCAAAATTTGTATGAGCTAATTCTGGTATTTCATCTATTGTTTGGACAGTTTTAAATATTTTAGGTGTAGAAGTAGAAGAAGATGGCAGATTATTTAATTTAGTTGTTAATTTTTCTAATAAAAGTTCTGTACGTGTTGGAAGAAATTCTAATGTTCCAACAATAGATAGAGGTGACTTTTGTAATGATGTAATATTATATGAAAATTGATAATTATTATTAGTAGATATGTTTTGGGTCATATGCTCAATTCTATCTACTTGTTTAGCAATTGTATGTAAAATTTGAGAGTGATAATTATTTTATTCATAAATCTTTTTAATATCTCCTAATTCTGCATTACTAGAATCATCACGGTCATCTTTTTTATCACCAAATGTCAAAATAGTACAAATGATGGAATTGCACCAATTTAAGTTCAACAAAGACAAAAACTTGATCAAACTTTTTTCAATCCAAACCCTCACTTGGCTAGTGCAAGTATTAGCCTGAATGGCTCATCTCATTTGGGTAGTACGTGAATACATTCAAGTAATGCATTCATCCCTTTAAGTAGAAATAAGAATTGTAATACTTAGTTAATTACATGTGGGTTCTAAAGTAATGATTCAAGGTACTACATTTGTCATCAAGTCATCATAATTGCTTCACAATTTTCATGGATAACGATCATTGCTTCATAGTCTCCCCTAGGCAAACAATGGACTAGCTGACTCAGTAACTTCAGCATCCTGCACCGTTAATTTGCTCCTCATCATAGCCATATCTTCCCCTTCATCTCCCTTTTTTTTTGTGGTATCCTTCTCAATGATTAGATGCTCCAAATGGTTCCAAGGTATGATGCCATCTTTTGACCACCTCACCCTTTGTTCAACTGGACCTCCAGTATGCAGACCAACCTCTACCTTAGATATAGGTCCTTTTGCTTCATCCACTATAAGTTGAGCCCCTTGCCCTCTTATGGTCATTTCTAGGAAAAGAAACTTTGGACTTCTGCCCATCTCCATAAGTTTGCCTAAGGTCTCCCTCCACACGGCCTCCTTTAATCAATCTCCACTCAATTCTTCCTAAGGTGACTTTATTCTCCCACTTTGTCTCCTCCAATTAGTGGTTGAGACACCTTTACAATCAGTTGTGCAACCAATATCGCCATTCCTCCATCATCATTAAAATCCTTGCTAGGTCCTCCTCCAACCCTAAGGATTTAGATGCACCTCTAGCCTTCATTCTCTATCTTTAGAAGCCTCAACTCTCAACAAAAGCACCAATTGTCTTCATATCATACCTGACCCAATTTGGTGACAACCCATACTTATCACAAACCCAGAAGGATAACATAGATTTATGAAAGATAATTGATGAAAAGATTGTGTTTCATTCACTAAAGTACATAGAAGGAATACAATTAACTCTAAAATAGAATCATAGAAGTGATTCTAAGTAGCCCAAGCAAAATCTAGGAACACCGAAGGATAATACCCAAAAGGGTCCCAAACTCATGGAGTTGACAAGTGTTTAAAACTCTAACCTCCCCCTAAACACGCCCCTGACATTGTATTAAGTAGTTGTATGAAGCTATTAAGGATTATTTGGTAGATTGAGGCGACATGGGAAGTTATTGATCGTGGAAAATTGTTGGAAGCGAATCTGTGACCGTAACTTGACAGTTACTAACCCACGAAAGGGGAAATAGGGAAAGAAAGGAAGATAAAGGGGAACGAGGAGAGGAGAATAGAGAAAATGAAGAAGCAAAGATTACGGGTGGAAGGAGAAACATGATTCTCAATAATAATATCATTCATCAAATAATAATCTCTCAATGACTAATCAAACTATAAAATAGGATCCTTATATAAAAATATATTGCTCCTAAGTTAATTAGAAATCATATATAATTTTATAATTATGATGGTCAAAAATAATGAAATAATAAAAATCAAAATTTAACCTTCCATAAATATATTGGAAGCTTACAAAATTACAGCATATCAGAATTCCTCAAGATGTGACAAAACTTAAAACAAATCAAATCATACATATCTCCATAAATCTAAGATGCCTACATTAGTTACTTTACCGAGTTATACTCAGCAATTGCCTCCAACAGCTGTTTCGCCACGTTGACCAACCTTGCTTGCGCCTCAGTATAGCCTGTGGGGTTTAGCAACAATGAAGTCAGGTGATTAGGTAGCTCAACCTCTCATACTTGTGTCCCATATACTTCAGTGCTTTTAGTTGTCAGGATCCATGATGTCCAGAGCTCGGCCCAGCAGATTCAGCCTGAGGACATGGTACTTTGGCTCTTCTCCAAAGGTTGGACCAGTTAGGGCCACAATATCCATTAGTGAGTTGGCCTCGGCTAATCGATCTTCTAAGTGCCTAGTTGCAATACGATTACTCCTAGGTGCAGGGCCCTCACTAGAAGGGCGTGATTTTTCCCAATCATAGTCATTTAAGAGTAAAAGCTTCTACACATACATATTGTGATGGATTGCCTGACTATTGACAATACACATCGGATAATGTTGCTGGGGAATTATTTATCCAAAGCCTGGTTCAAGATATTGTGTAATACTCGAATATAGGTCCATGGCATATTGGCACACGTGAACGACTATATCTTAAAACACTAGAGATTTAGCTAGGGCATATAAGAAGCCCTTAATTCTCCTATAATGTGATAACAAGGCAAAAGTCAGCATAGCATATAATCATATTTGACATGGTAGAACAATGCAAACTAAAGTTGAGAAAATTTCCAGGAAAGAATCAGAAAAGAAGTCAATTTATTCACATTGTGAAATCTGGATATCACTTATCAGATTCATACAGAGCAGGACCTGCAGGAAGAGCATGAGAGAAATCTATGTTCCATCTCAATAGAATTTTGACCGCTGCAAGTCTAGCTGTGATCATGTTAAAACAACGCCCTTTTGAATTCCACTTTTCCAGTAATATTATTGAAATACTACACACCTCTAGTTTGACATGCACATGTTGGTATAGTTCAAGGGACTTATTATGCATAAAGCCCATCACATATCTTTCTCTTGATATGTACTTCTCTTATCACAATCCTATCACATAAGTTGACCCGGATAGTGCAACACCATGAGATAGAAGGCCTAAAGGCAGCGAATTTCTTTCCATCTCTAAAACAAGAAGTCATTTAAAAAAGACATGAAAAGGACATTGGTTTTATGCCAGCAGGCGTCACTTTACCTAGCAAAAAAAAGACAATACTCTTTCAGGAAATGTAGATGAGATGAACTATCAAAACAACCTCTATTATGTTGTATAGAAGTTAATATCCCAAGAATTGTGTTACACTAACACGCCCCTCATACAAATTCACAATAGACTTTGATGGGTCCGGCAGAGTCCAGCCCGCAGAAGTAGCAGTGGCCAAACGGACACTTTCCCTAGGCCTGGGCCCAGGAGGGGCGCGGTGACCTAGTTAGCCCAATGAAAAGAGCGAAGCCCAAGTGACGGAGACCCATCACAGGGAATGTTGAGTCAAAGGCCCAGATGGTGGAGCGGTTGGCCCAAAGTAGTCGACACAGGAACATTCTCAAGAGGGAGCGGGCGATTAGGGTTGCGCACAGAGACACGCACACAATTGCCACTCCTGTGTGGCCGCCGACAAACCAGACAGCACGGCACAGGCCAACAAGGATGGCGTACCATAATGCGATCACGACAGCTATCCCAACAACTCAGCAAATATTCCTAGAATATTGCCCATGATCGCACATTACCCCAGGGCAGCAATTACGATTCAACAAATTACTCCGGTAGGCAATTACCATACAACGCCCCCCTCGATCGTCCTAAAAAAAAAAAAAGAATGTCCCCAGATAGCCACAGTTACCATACGCGCCCCTCGCACAATCGCTGAGACTGCAAAGCGGATTTGCCAGGGCGACAGATGTCAGCCGTGAGACCCAAGGAATGTCGTACCGGCTCCAATTTTATAAATACCTTTTCAACCCTACAAGAAGGAAAACCAAAGAAGTTTTACCCTCGAACACCCCCGAAGCATCGAAAAGCTCTCTCTCTTAAGCCACTCAGCCTGCGAGTGCACACTCGCTCTCTTTCTCAAGCCACTCTCCATTGAGCGCATCCCTCAAAACCTTGCCCTCCAATACACACTCAATCCCCCCACCTTCGTGCATCCACGCATTTCTTTGCATCCTCCATCTTTCTCTCCCTTATAGAAAGATTTTTGACTTGAGCGTCGGAGGACATATAGAGAAATAAATTTTTCCATCCTCTGACCTCTTATTTATTTATGCAAGATCCAAATTATTCGAAACAAAAATCGAACTTACTTCAACTCGACCTGTCAGGAAAGACCAAGTGGCTTTCTAATCCGTATAACAATCTGAATTCAAGGACACATCAGACTTGAAGTAGAATTACACAAATACTTCACGAAGTGGGGGTTCCAAAGATTTGATCTCTGACCACATGGTTAAAACAGCTTTAATATCATGTCAAGAAACCAACTCATTCCAAAAATAGAAACTGTTAAGTAAAGGCCACAAAAGTGATTTAGTGTTCAGACATCTAGTATAAATTACACTTTCCTCTTCTTAAGCCAACTTGGCAAATTGAGCAGAACAGAGAATAAGAAATTAGAAGAATGAAGAAAAAGTGTACTCATTTTAATATCTCAGCTCAAGTAGTGAGGAGTGGGAACAAAGCACCAGTGTGTTTCCCAAACCATAAACTTTAAGAAGGATGAATAAGGACTCCATACTAATGAACCATTGGAAAGACTATCTCTGGGTTTCCAGACCATATTAGATTGATACACTCCACATAAACTTACAGTGAGAAGGTTTGGGTAGCCAAGAAAGCCACATAATAAAATCAGAAATATCTTGCGCTTGGTAAGGACTAACTACCTTACAATGAGTTAATATAAATCTGTTAAAGAGAAATAAGAAAACAATTAAGAAAACTTTGATATAAAATTCTTTGCATCACTAGATGGACACAAAACTGCTACATAGAGACAACAATTGAGTTGCCTAGACAATCTCCCCCTAATCTTGTTTACCATGGGATGACATCTTGGAATACAGCAGGTATGGAGCAGTTTTGGGCAAAAGCCCAAATCCTACAGCATAGTTTATCCTGCCAGAATCACATTCATTATCACTGCAGTCAAGAACAATTTGTCTCATTATCTTTCAAAATTTAGCATTCAAGTTATATAAAAATCAACCAACTCAACCCCAATGCGGCTGAAATGTAATTTCTACATTTAAATCATTCATGATCATATTTCCAGTTTTGATCAACGCCTATCTTCTGCACACATTTATTAAAAAGAAAAAAAGAAAGACTGAGAAAGTCATGCAAATTTTCATTGGACTTTGATTCTTCCTAAAGCAATAGCTCCTGATATTATGGCATTAAATGACAGTTTTTGGCCTTCATGTGATCTCTAAGAGCTTAATATTAGATGATCTCTGGATAAACCCTGAAGGTTCGATCTTCATCTCAGATAATGATTCTAGTTGGACAACATATTCACAACACTCTGCCCTTAAAACTAAACCCAAACGTATGTGAAGCAAACATGAGACAGTTCCTAATTTAAACATATCAAAGCATGGATTAAAATATCCATATTGGTCGTGATCATATTGGTATTGATCAAAGCTGTATTAATATAGATCATATCAAGCAACAAGGATATCGGACACGCAAACAAAAAATTTGTTTCTAGTGTCCACATCAATGCTGAGTTTTATATTAAATTTTGAACTTCTTTTATTACATTTTTAAAAATTTGAAGAGCTTTGCCAATTTTATCAAAATTGAGCTTGATATCCTCCTATGTACTCGAAAAAATACCCCAAAATCGTTTATCTATGCATTATTTTGTACCCCTACAAAGAATGTGGATTTCTAATTTTAAAAAATGTATCTTGATTTAGGCTTTTTAGAAAACAAATATAATTAAAAAACATGGATTTAGGTCAAAATATTAATTTAAGTTTCTAAGAAGAAAAGTAAATCAAAAAAAAAAAAAAAAAAGCCAATACATATCAGTCAATGATACAATTGGGCATGCCATCAATGGCGGCACATTTTTATAATTTTTGGTCTCAAGCAATACCTGCATCGCGGCCTCCCAATACTAATGATATATATCATCTGATATTTTCATATGTGTGATAGTGACCTTGTTCTTGGAATCCACTATTAGGATCCAACCGCATAATGGCATAAATATTAGAACCACCACAATTTGCACAACCGCTTGATAACAAAAGTCCCAAGACCACCATGATTAGCACAACCACCCAATAACACATGTAAATAGTTATGAAGAATACAAAGAAAATTTTATTTATAGATGAATTGAAAGAGAAAATAAATGATACAATCAAACAAACCTTTGATGAAGAATCACAGAATGATCCCAAAATCAACCCAAGCCAATCCCAAAGTGAAATCTCAAAAAAGTTGGAGAGAGATGGAATCGAGAGCATAACATGTCCCTTCTCCAACCCAAGCAACTTCCAAAGCAAAATTTAGAAGAGTTGAAGAAATACCAAAAAGGTCCGAAGTGCTTAGCCGTGACGTCTCATGGGTGTTCTCTCAAAATTCTAACAGCCAAACTAACCCTAATAACATCTAAAATCTAATTACAGCACTGCCCTAAGTGGAGATAAAAACTACAGTTCAGCTTCGCATGGAGCTCAATTGCAGAACATCAGTGGGGTTTGGCAAGTGTAGTTCAGCACTGTGAAGCACGACATCGTGCATGTCAACATAGCTCAATAATCAAGCCTCAACGCATTTCAGCCTGTTGGGAGGTTTGCAAAACTCGGCCCAAGGGTTTGGATGCAGGTGCTGTTGACCACTTGAATGCCTTTCAGTAATACGACTTTCCTTCCTAAATGTTGGGACCTCAACACTAAGTTCCAAAAGGATACACATTCATTGATGCACTCTCTCATACGGTTAATTAGCACATGGTGCTTATAATTATAATAAGAGACAAGATTCGCCTGTCAAATGAGAATCAAATTCAGATCAACATTAAAAATGCCTTGCAAACTGAAACTTCTTAAAAGAATGGCACAAAGAAGTTTATTTGAAAGTAAATATTAGGTTGTTATCTGAAAAGCATATACTTGAGAACTATTGTTGGCGCAAAGTTGGTTATTTCAAGAGCCCATTCAAAGGATGAAAAGTCCAAACCCTGGTCATAATAAAACATGCTAAACTAATAACAATCCCCTAGCTAATATAACACTTCGTAATGATACTAGTCCACCAAATGAAATAATCAACGCTAGTGCATGTAAAAAGTTAATTTCACTCTTCTACAAACCAAATACGGCAGCATGTGTAATGCTCATAAATGTAAAACTTAAGACTCGTGGTATCAATTAGAAAACTGAATTTATAGCATACTTGCAGCAGAATACAGCAGGACTTACGGGGCCAAAAGCAATTGGGAATGGCTTCTAACAAGGCTCTCCATTTCGTCGAAAGATTCCACGCCTGTCTCCCAAATGATGAACCAGTTCTTATGCTCAAATAACATTTGATGATATAAATTGAACATAGCAATGTTTACGGTTTTAGCCCCCAATGATCCACCGAGAACCAATATCACCTTAACCTCCGAATCTAAGCTCTTCGCCAATCTCGGAAAAAAGTGTGCCATAGCTACTCCTTTTGATACATACTTTCGCAATGACAACCTCACCGGATTCCCACACACAACGCATTTTTTCTTGTTTATTGGAAAACAATCAACCGAAGAATTATAAGCTACAAACACTAAATCAGCCAAAACTGACAAAACCCAATTTGCAATCCCAGGAACCGAGTTCTGTTCTTGAATCACCAACTTCAACCCTTTCATGGCAGCAGCGAGACAAACACCGAAAGACACGTAACCCCCGGTGCCCACGACGATTTGGGGATCAAAATCTCGCAACTTCTTCCAACTATTAACCACTGATTTGATCACATGAAAAGGGAGGATAAGATTTTCTAGGGACAGGTGAGGACGACGCAATGGAGTAGCCGTGATGGTGGTGAAATCATATCCGGCGGAAGGAACGGCGGCGCTTTCCATGCTAGATTCAGTTCCAATGAACAGAATTCGTGCATCAGGCTTTAGGGTTTTGATGTCATCGGCAATAGCAATGGCTGGGTATATTTGGCAGCCAGTGCCCCCGGCTGCAAACACTATACGCAGATTGCCGTCAGCAGAGTGGACGGTTTTTGGTAGGTGGACACCATTACTAGTAATTTGGTTGATTGGTCTATCGAGAGAGAAGCAGCAGATGAACTTGAGCTTCACATGCCTTGTGGTTGTTGGTTTTGGGGAGAGAGAGATGCAAGAGACAGCAGCCATAGTAGCATAGACTATTGAAGGGAACCTGCTCCAATTAATTAGATCATGCGATGGTTTATCGTCAGCTGGACAGGACAGAGGAGATTCATCGTAAGAGGAAGGTTCTAGTTAATAAGCTCCTGAGAATCCGGCTTCGCGCATAGGTAAAGCAAGCCCCTGTTTAACGCATTTGAATGGCCAGGTTTCGCCCAACCGTCAAATCCGATTATTTGAATTCATCTACATTATAAAAAAATAATAAATTATAATAAATTTAAATCATCGAATTTGACCAAATACGGAATATAACTACTCAGACAAGAAAAATTTGGACCTGATTCGCCCATACTCAAAGCAGGATCCACGTTCTTCATTAATAAAGTGTGATTTGAAAGTATAGAGATAGAAAAAAGGTTTCGAGATAACTAATATGAGATGGTAACAACCTTTGAATAAGAGAGAAAGAGAGCTTTGTTTTTGACTTAGGGTAAAAAACTTAAATGATATCGATTGATATTGGAATGGAATATTTGACATAAGCATGTTGTTATTATGTTATGGCTAGTTTAGTGAAGAAATTTGTGGTAGATGATAGGATGGTGATAGAATTTAAGCGGTGAAAGAGTTAGAGCAGAATAAAACAGGAAAAATATAGATAATATTGAAAGAATTGATAGAGTAGAAGTGTGAATTCAGAATAGGAAGTAGGCATCATCTCATTTCACGAATCCCGATTATAACTGATGGCTCCAATATGAGTACATGTCCTCTGTTTTACTAGTTTTACTCGGTTGTGTAGTCCGCCACTCATCTTCAACTAACATACAACTTAACAACTTTAAGATCAACTACTAGCAATACTAACTAAGCAATAACTATCCTCTACCTATTACAAGGCTGCGGCTAATGCATCTTGGTTTGCTGTTATTGTTGTTGCTGATGTATAATCTCTTACTGTTTGTCACACGATAATATTTTCTATCGGTCATCTGTACGTCACTTATTTAACATATTATATATGGTGTAAACAAGTTAATCTTTTCTGGTATTATCATCCTAAAATATATAAACGTATAAGTTTTTTGAAAAAAATATTATTTATTATAAAATGTTAGTATAAGAATGTGGATTACCTTCCTAACACTTAGTCTCGTAAGTTCCTCCAAAAGTTACCACTCGAGCTCTTTAAAGCTAACTACCCTTTCAATTACACACTACTCATTGGCTTTGCCTAATTTGACTTTACTTCAATTGCTTACTCTGTCTGCACACAAGCAATCTCTATTTGCATATCACATCTACATGGTGTATAACTTATATAATTGTTAGTCATAAATGATGCTCTCCCATACTTTCACGACACCCTCATCATAAAGAGGCATTAAGATCCTATGGCTTTGACCTCCCTTGGCCTTCATCTCTTGCACTTCATCCCCTGAATCAGCTAAAGTATATGACTGCTACTTACCCCTGGACCTTAGACCCGGTCTTGTTCTATCATCCTCCCTCAACCAAGGCTCATCCATTGTTAACTCCCCCTAGAGCAATTGAATGGCACTAATCTTTTGCATAAGTATCAACACCCTCTACTTCAAGTCTCCCTCTCGAAGAAATCCCACCATATACGATAGCTCATCACCGTCCATGATGCATAGACATTTATCCCGCTGCATCACTATGCTCTTGGCTAAGTGGAAGAATTCAGTGCTTAAGATGAGTGGATAGTCATCTAGCTCCACCATGGTGAAGTCCAACTTCTTTTTCCACATGCCTCTAACCAACAATCTCTCACAACTCCTCAAATAAGGAGAGGAATAGAGTTCACCATCTTTAGCTAACCCGTCTCCATCTCCAAGTTAAACTTATACTTATTCACGATGTTCATTGTCATGAAACTGTGTATCACCCCTGTATTTGGTATTACCATAATGGGTTTCTCCTTCATATTGATGTCCACGTACATCAGTCCCTGACTTTGTTGCTCCTCCGACACTACCTAAACAATGTAGATGCACAACATCACCCCCATGCAACATGGCTCATCCTTCATAGGACCTTCTTCAACTTTTAGGATGGCAATCAACTTCCCTTGTTAAGGGTTATCCCTCACAAAATGCAGCCTATCGCATAAGTAGTATCTGCCACTACCTTTGGCTTTACAATCCTTTCCTCGAGCCTTGTGTATGTCCTTGTCTTGATCTCAATTCAACTTTGACTCGTCGAGGTGATCAATCATCTTGGGAGGGCTCCTGCTATGACACTCCTTGGATGTAATTTCCTACTTTTGGCTTGACCACTCTCCCGGTGATCCCTTGCCTAATTTGACATTCATCAATGACTCTATGATGACCATGGCATCACTCACCATTATGATCTCACACCTCTCGATCTCCATTGTTGCCCATAATTGTATTCCCATCATGAAGTTCAAAGATATCTCATCCTCAATCATGCTAGGCGCCTCCAACATTAGTGAAGCAAACTCCTTTATGTAGTTACCACCCTTACCCACCTACTTTATCTCTCCCATGTTCATATGGGCAAGGTACTTGGTGCCCTTCTTGTAAAAGTGCTTATTGATTTCTCTTTTGAAATCATCCCGTATTGCTATAGTGCATAATCCCTACTCTACCTCATGGCATTTGTTATGCCACCATAGCATGGCATTATAAGGTAAAGGGTTGCAGTTCTTATCTGATCCCGGTGTTCAACTACTTGGATAGCCTCGAATTACTACTCCATTTGCCATAGGAAGTCATCCAGTTGCTTGGCATCCCCTCACACTAGCAAAAGGCTTAGGCTTAGGTGCCTCCCCCCTAGTCATTTTGGTGACTATCCCACCAGTCATTATCCTCTTGCACATGGATCAACCCTCCTTTATGGCTACAACATTGGCTGCTAGGTCCCACACTATAACTTGCATGCCCATCATATCTAACAACATCCTTTGATTGCCACTACATCCATATGGAGCTCTACTATTGTGGATTCGCCATATCCACCAACGTATCATTGGAGTCTTAGAGCTCCCTCTTGAGGTTGTCAAAGCTTTCTCCTAAGCTTTTGACATCTGTCAAGACCTCTTCTACCTAAGAAAGTCTTGCTTCAAACTTAGAGAATGAGCATTGGACATACCACATGCGCTCTTCCTCTTAATCAGCACCTCAACCTCTGTGGTACTCGCGATATTAGTTATGTTGCCCTCTAACATGGTGAAGATTTCCCCTCGTATTAACATTAGATAGCTCCCTTGTAGCCTTAGTCTTCTCCTAGTGCAATCTTAGTGCAGTACTTCATGTAACTTGCTCATGAAACTTATATCTGATATCACCTGTCACACAATAATTTTTTTTGTCGATCACTCATATGACACTTGCTGAGTGTACTGCGTGTAATATAGAAGTTAGCCTTCTTTGATATTTTATTCCAAAGTATGTAAAGATATAAGATTTTTAGAGAAAATACTCTTTATTCTAAAAGTTAAATATAAGAATATAGAGCAGCTCTCTGATATCCACTCCTATAAGCTTCCATGGAAGCTACCCTCAAACTCTTCAAGACTAATCACCCATTTAGTCACACACCACTCCTAACTTCACCTCATTTGGCTTTATTTGAGTTGCTTAATCAGTAGTTTCTTGAGATTGTTGAGCTTGTTTCAAATGAGAGGAGTTCATTCCTTTATATAGGAATATCACCTACTCAACCAATTGTTAGAATTATCTTTCTATCCTCCAATATGGATGATTAAGGTTCACATGCTAGAATATTCTTTATAAATATTTCCTTTTAGAATATTTTAGAATCTTTCATATTCTTCCTATTAAAGAATATTTTAGAGTAAGTACATGTCTCCCCCTTCTTTATAATTTTCTAGGCTATTCTAGAAATTTTTAAAATCTCTTATATAATTATCTACTCTATACATTTACCTTTGTGCACATAAGCAATACATATGAGCATCATCTATCTACGTGGCATGTCTACCAAATATATAACCTCTACACTTTTTGGCCATCCATGACATGCTGCTCCTAATGTGATCTGATGGCCTACTATTGATGCAATGTTGAATTTGTTGGCGCAAAAGGGAACAGTGACTGGTTGGACAATAAGACAACACTCACGTCCACTCACACACAGGCACTCAAATAGAGTCAGCAAGAAGGAGAGATAAAAATAGAGAAGAAGAACACAGCCAAATTTTACGTGAAAAATCCTTCTAAATAAAGACAAAATCACGAGACTTTTGACCACCAAATGAATCCACTAAGAATAAGAGCTGGTTACAAAAGTTGTTGGCTACACAAGCCCAAATAGAAGTAGAAGAAAAAGAAGGAAAAAAACAGAGCACAAGAACACACACACACGATTTTTTCTCACTACTCTACACTTCTTCTTTCTCTTTTCTAAATATTCACACTTAGTTTTCTCACAATCTCTCTCTCTAAGATAACATATATGTATATACATATATATATATATATATATATATATATAGAAGTGCATGGAGGCCACCAACTACCCTGGCTGCATGGTGGTTGGTGCTCGTCTTTCAAAGTCTGCAACAGCAAGTGCACGCCCTGCAGTAGCAGGCGGCACATGCATGCTTTGCAGACTATTCTGCCAACTGCCCAAGAATGACGTCTTTTCAACTACCTAATAAGGTAGGTCAACTACATACCTACAGTCGCAAACTATCATACAACATGCCTATTTTCAGATGGTCAATGTTCGTTGATCGTTTGTTACTCAGATCTGATCAGTACCCTTGTTGACCGAAAAATTTCTTGCGCCGATCATGCTTTCACTCAGTCCGTGGACATCAGCCTCACAAGGTTCTCGTGCATTCTTCAAGTCATCGCCTCTAGGCATTACCCATGGATTTCGGACTCCACAGCAAAAGGGTCTCGGATATTTCATAATGTCCACGTCCATTTCCTTAGACAACTACACAAGTCCCCAGGCACAATCCCACATAGGGAGTAACCCCAACAAGCTTCCCCTCATGACTAAGTGGGAACAGAATCAGTTAGACCAACAATATCACAACAAGCTTCCAACTTTCCCTTTGATAAAACTTTAGTCATCATGTCTGACTCATTTTCATCCGACCGAACCTTCTCTATTGACAGCCGCCCTTTATCAATAACATCTCTCACCCAATGATATCAAATATTAATGTACTTCGATCTTGAATGGAATAAAGAGTTTTTACACAAGTGTATGACACTTTGGTTATCATAGAGTACCACATACTACTCTTGCCTTAAGCCCAACTCTTGAATGAGCATTTTCATCCATAACATCTCCTTACTGGCCTCGATTACAGCAATGAACTCAGCCTCTATAGTAAAAAGGGCAACGCACTTTTGCAACTTAGACTGCTAGGAGACTATTCCTCCAGCAAACTTTACCAGTACCCTGATGTGGATTTCCGAGAGTCAATGTCCCCGATTAAGTCTGTGTCTGTATAGCTGACTAATTGGAACTTTTCTTCTCTAAAATCCAGACTCATCTTTGAAATCTCACGGAGATATCTGAGGATCCACTTTATAGCAGACCAATGCTCCATCCTTAGATTTGAGAGAAATCGACTGACAAGACCAACCGCATGTGCAATGTCCGGCCTTGTACACACAACCGCGTACATCAGGCTACCAACGGCCGAGGAGTAAGATATTCTACTCATGCGGGTTTTCTCTATGTCTGAGGACAGATACTGTTTCTTATTCAATTTGAAGTGGTTAGCCAGTGGGATGCTCATTGACTTGGAGTTTTCCATGTTGAAGCATTGCAACACCATTTCAATATAACTTTCCTGAAATAACCAAAGTTTCTTATTTTTTTGGTTGCAAAATATTCTGATCCCTAGAATCTATTTCGCCGGTCTGAGGTCTTTCATAGCAAATGATTATCCCAGTTGCTCTTTCAGCTCATTGATCTGAGCACTATTTTGTTCGACAATCAGTATATCGTCCACATAAAAGAGAAGGATGACAAAGTCATCCTCAAAAAATCTCTGCACAAAGACGCAGTGATCAGAAGTAGTTTTTTAGTATCCTTATCCAATCATGATAGACTTAAACTTCTTTTACCACTGTTTTGGAGCTTGTTTTAATCTGTACAAGCTCTTCTTTAGACGACAGACCAATCCTTCATTTCCCTTGACCTTGAACCCTTTTGACTGCTCCATATAAACTTTCTGCTCGAGGTCACTATGAAGGAATGCTATCCGAACATCCAGTTACTCTAACTCTAAGTCCAAGATAGTTGCCAAGCCAAGCACAATACGGACCGAGGACATTTTAACCATAGGTGCAAAGATTTCATCAAAATTCACACCTTTGCGCTGATTAAAACTCTTCACTACAAGCCGTGCCTTGTACTTAGGGCTGCATGGTGTCCTCGGACGTCTTCAATCGAAAGACCCACTTATTCTTCAGGATTCTCTTCCCCTTAGGAAGCTTGGCCAGATCAAAAGTATGATTCTCATGGAGAGAACTCATTTTGTCTTTCATGACTTCTAGCAATCTCTCCTTATTTTCATCTTCCATAACTTCTTCATACATCTCAAGTTCTCCTACATTAGTGAGTAAGACATACTCACCAGAAGATAGTCACACGGATGGCCGTCTATTACAGGAGGATCGTCTGATAGGAACATCCTCATCAAGTTGAGGAGTCACTTCCTCCTGGTCCTCATCTGGTGTTGTGGCCGCTTTATCATTGTCCTCGACCATTTCAGAACCATTGTCCTCGTCCTCTAGAGACATCGGATGGACAACTTTAACAATTAACTTGTCCGTCCGTGCAACATTAGACTTAGTCTTCCTGCCAATGTCCCCAATGGTCTCATCATCAACAAAAGTCACATCCATTGACCGGATGAGTGTTTTCTAAGTAGGATCATAAAATCTAAAGCCTAGTTCATCTTCCCTATAGCCTAGAAATATACACTGCTTTGTTTTTTGTCCCAATTTGCTTCTTTCATCTCTTGGGATATGAACATAGGTTTTGCATCCATACACTCTTAGGTGGTCATAGGAGGGCTCCATGTCCGTCCATATCTTTTCTGGAACCTTGCCCTTCAATGGCATACTAGGCAACCTATTGATGATATAGGCCGCGGCCTTTAATGCTTCTACCCAAAAGGAATTGGACAGCTTCACCTCCGAGAGCATACACCTCACCCTTTTCAACAGTGTACGATTCATACGTTCGGCCACTCCATTCAGCTAAAGCCTTTTTGATGGTGTCATCTGATATCTAATGACATGAGTCCTGCAATAGATATCAAAAGTCCCAATGTATTTCCCTTCCTTGTCGCTACGAACGGTCTTCAACTTCTTCCCTATTTGACGCTCCACAAGAGCATGAAATTGCTCAAAGACACTGAGGACTTGGTCCTTGGTCTTCAGTGGGTAAACATACAGCTTCCTAGAGCTATTGTCAATAAAGAAAATAAAGTATTAGGCTCCACCAAAGGACTTCTCCTTAAATAGTCCGCACACATCTGTGTGGACAAGATCAAGCACATCAGCCTTCACAGAGGATAAGTTTCCATGGAATGAGACTCTACGCTGTTTTTCGGTTATACAATAAGGATACGTCCTCAGACCATCTTCCTTCAATTCTAGGATGAGGCCTTTTTTGGCCAGATGACATAGTCTTCGTTCGCTCATATTGCCCGACCTCCTATACCCACAGGTCCTCGATTCTTTGTTGGTGATGGAATTTGCATCCCCGGTGAATGCAGGCGCCTTCATTACATGCAGGCTCAAGGACTTCTTCCCACGTGCTATCACCAGAAATTCTCTAATTAGTTTCCATTCACCTTCACAGAAGGTATTGCAGTAACCTTCAACATCCAACCTTCCAGCTGAGATTATATTCATCCTGATATCCGGGACATGTCGCACATTCTTCAATGTCAGTTTTGTCCCATTATTGATGATCAATACAACATCACCCCTTACAACGACTAGGGTGGTCCCTTTATTTTCCATCCTTATCACTCCAAAATCTCCTAAAATGTAGGATATGAATAGACTTCTTTTGGACGTGACATATAGAAAGCACCAGAATCAACCACCCAGCCGGACTCATGTTCCATCAAGCTTGTCACGTTTTCTTCATATGTTAACAGGAGATCCTCTCCTGTGACCATAGAGACTAAGGACTTTTCCTCGCCACGTCCCTTCTCACCTTCCTCTTTTCCAATATTTTTACACTTGCCTTTATAGCAAAATCTTTTATATGGCCTTTCTTCTCACAATAATGACATTCTATATTTTGGTAACGAGACCGTAACTTACTGCATCCTTTCTCTTCAGACTTTGATCCACGTCCTCCGCTCTTTCTCCTGGACTCGGTCACAAAGACATCAGAATGCGAAGAGGTCGAGACCCCTTAAGACTACCGTCTTATTTCCTCATTTAGCACGCCTCCTTTGGCCATCTCCAGCGTCACAATATCATCAGAAGCTATATTGGTAATAGTGATTCTCATTACCTCCCATGAATCTGAGAGGGTTGCTAGAAGCCACAATCCCAACACTTCGTCCTCGAACTTAATCCCCATGCCACCTAGACGGTCTACACAATCTTGGAACTCGTTCAAATGATCTGCAATGGATGAGCCATCCTTGTATTGAATCTGCGTCAACTTTATTAGATGGTAGATCTTGTTGTTGCCAGTCTTGGAGGCGAACAGCTTATCCAACTTTTTTCACAGTGTCTTGGCATCTATTTCACTCCTAACGTGGTTATACATGTTATCATCTACAAACTGTCGTATGTAACCACATACCTGCTTGTACTCCAGTGCTTATTCCTTGTCCGATTTCGCCTCCGATTTTTTAATGGAGAACACCGGATTATGCATGGACTTAACAAACAGCAAGTCAGATATCTTACTTTGTCAGGTATCATAGTTGATACCGTTTAAACAAATTATTTTGCTTCCAATCTCCATAACAAAGTTCAACAAAGTCACTGTACAAAGAACATTTCTCTGATACCAATTGTTAGCGCAAAAGAAAATAGTGGCTAGTCAAACAATAAGGCAACACTCACATCTACTCATACACAGACACTCAGACAGAGTCAGCAAGAATGTAAGATAAAACTAGAGAAGAACAATACAGCCAAGTTTTATGTGAAAAACCCTTCAAAATAAGAAAAAAATCACAGGACTTCTGTCCACTAAATGAATCAACTAAATATGAGAGCTGGTTATAAAAGTTGCTAGCTAAACAAGCCCTAACAGCAGTAGAAGAAGAAGGAAAAAAACATAGCACGAGAACACACACACACACGTTTTTTTGCAGTGCTCTATACTTCTTCTTTCTCTCTTCTAAACATTCTCACTTAATTTTCTCACACTCTCTCTATATAAAATAACATATATGTATATATATATAGAAGTGCATGGAGGCCACCAACCACCTGCAGGCCACCCTGGCTGCATGGTGGTTAGTGCTCGTCTTCCAAAGCCCTTGAAGCAGCAGGCGGTGCATGCATACTCTACAGACTGTCCTGCCAACTGCCCAGGAATGACGTCTTCTCAACTACCCAACAAGGTAGGTCAACTATACGCCTACAGTCGCAAACTGTCATGCAGCATGCCTATTTTCAGATGGTCAACGTTTGTTGACTGTTTTCTACTCAGGTCTAATCAGTACCCTCATTAACCGAAAAATTTGTTGAGCCAATCACGCTTTCACTCAGTCCGTAGACATCAGCCTTACAAGGTCCTCATGCATTCTTTAAGTCATCACTTCCAAGCATTACCCATGGATCTCAGACTTCACAGCAAAAGGTTCTTGGACATTTCATAAGGTTCACGTCGATTTCCTCAGACAACTACACAAGTCCGTGGACACATTCCCACATAGGGAGTGACCCCAATAGAATTACCCCTGTATATGCTCGCCTTTGTACATAATCTAATGTACGAGTACATATTACATGGAGCAGCTAATTTACTATTGATGCATCACTTAAACTGGACTTGAAACATGCTTTGAATAGTAACTGATATGATGCACAACCATTGGGACTACTAGCTTCAGATTACATGATTGAATAGCTACTAATTCCAACCTCATGACTTCAGATCAAATCCGAACTGCACATGTTATTGGGTTTGGACCTATTTACTAATTGGTAATTTTTTGGTTCACTCTATTTGTTATGTTTCACGTGTGGTGTGGCCAAAAATTCATTGGGAAACTTTAGTTAGGGGCCAGAACTTATCCCTTCTAAAGCCTCTAACATTTCCTGAGCATTCTTGAAAGATTGAGTATCATGGACTGTAGCTTGCGATTCGCCAACGGTTCACCATTATATGTTTTGCATAATAATGAATCAAAATTTCACAGGCACTTTATCTTTGAATGTTTCTTTGTACATCAAGTGTGGAAGAAACCTTGTGTAATAGATCAGAGACTAACAGACCATATCAACAATGAAGCAGAGGTATTGCATGAGCATTTAGAGAAGTGGAAGTTTTGCAATATAAAACCAACTTCTCTTATGATTATTTTGGGTATAGCTTGTCATGGATTATGAAGGGAGAGTAACCAAAGAAGATTTCATGCCACCACTTCAAATAATTCTACCAAATCAGCAAAGGTTATCACAGTTTTGATTCTGGTTAGGTTAGCTTCGCTGGCATTTGGTAGGGACCCATAAGAGCATTGTTATCTAAGGGCCTAGAGGCAACTAATATCGGGACTAGGACAACTTCCATCATGAGAGTGACAAAAAATTCAACATGAATAGTTAACATATTATAAGCATGTGTTTATATATAAACCTAGCTCATTACACTCTGACATATAGGTTTGCACACTTTACCAATTGGCAATTTTCGTAGCACCATGTTTGGTAAGCCTTCAGTGAGGTATAGCCAAAAGATCACTAGGCTACTTTAGTTTTGGGATCAAAGTATATCATTTCTCATGCCTTTACCCTTTTAGCTAGCATTCTTGGACAGAATGATTACGAGGGACGTATCATGCATTCAGCCACTAGATCTCCATTATCTCTGTGTCGGGTCTCCGTACAAAAATAGCAAATTTAATTTATTTTTTAATCTACATTTATTTTAAACTAGTTTTAGGTTCAAAGTCTAAAAAAACCATTAAATGGCATAAATACCGGATTTTCAACATAATAGTCATAGACCTTCAACGGCATAAATACCGTAATATCGGCATAATAGTCATGAGCCTGTATTGACCAAATCAAACATCAAAATGTGAACCTATATCAAATACAATTAAACATCTTAAATAATAACATAATAGTCATGCAATCACACGACTCAAAAGCGACATTCGAAATCGCCCGAATATCGGCAACGATTTGACCTCAACTTATACATAAAAAAAAAACTTATCTCAACCAAAAATTGGAGTATCAAAACTAAACTTTCAAAATCTATAACCAAACTTAAATATCACCATTATTACAATCATCGGCCGGCAGCCGAAAACAAACACTATCTGAAATAAAATAAAATGTCATCTACTAAACTGAATTATTACAGTATAATTAAAAGTATTCTAAACTAATCTCTTGAAGCCTTCATCTCAAATTCCTGAACTTTTTACAAATTAATTCAAATCCTCTAATATAAAAGATTAGTAAAAACAAAGACAAAAATTAGTCTAACATTCAATAAAAAATATATATTCATATGTTGATATATACCAACGAAACATACTAAGATAATAATATGATAAAAAATTTTAAAACACCGGCAACATAAACTTCTAGTAACTCATGCAAAAATGAAAACTAATAATCATATAGGCCAAAATCTATACCAATAAATAAATCTTGCCAAATCCGTATATTAGTGATCAAATATGCAAAAATTATGTAAATTTATAAATCATGTTAAAAGTTCTTTTAACTTATAAAGGACCAAGGATCAGTGATGATCTCACCAATAAAGTGGAAAGTTTCAGTTGTGATTATTTTCATATAGTCAAAAGCTATACGCCACTATTCACAACGCATAGATGGACCAATTGCATATGATTCCTCTCATTAGAGCCAAATGTCACCACCCGTGAATGATAAGTTTGATATTTGATTTATTAATAATATATTGGGATATATCTGAATATATTTTGTTAATTTTATACAATGGTCTATAATTAGTCAAATTAAAATTCTACTCAAATAAAAATATATTTTTATTTTTCTCTCATCAAATAAAATAATTCCTTCATCAAAATAAATATAGAGTTTTTATTCTTATTTTTTTAAATATATGACATGCAAAATAATGAAGTAAAAATTATGGACACTTAAAAGTTTTGATATATAATTTAGAAATATGTAGGAACTAAATGTTTAATTTAAAATGATGCAGACATTTTTGTATAGAAAATTTAGAAAATTAACATACTTTATGAAATGTTCAACATTTTCTTTCAAATAGAAAATATATTGAAATATTTTATGCAGAAATCAAGAATATGTAGGAATATATATACAGAATTTAAAAACAAATAGGAGTATTCAATAGAAATTTGGTATTTAAATATGATTTACATGAATTTAATACATGTACTTCATAATAATTTCATAAAATGATAATAGAATCCCATTCATACAAAACATAATATATTTAATTACAAAAATAATATATACATGAGCACTTAGAATAAGAAATAGTTAGAGATATTAGAAATAAATAGCAACAAACGAATAAAAATTTAAATACATTTACCTTTACTTGATTTTTATATAAAATTATTTGATTTTATCTTAATTTCTCCTCATTATTCTTTCCCTTTCTTCTTCTCTCCCTTTTCATCTCATCTTTCACTCTCTTTTCTTAAAATTTAATTAAAAATGAGTTAGGATTAGCTAAGGGTCAGCTTAGAGAAAATTAGTGCATAAATGCAAATTAGGCACGGATCAAGCGTAAAACATAATCCGTACTGAGAATAAGCATCCATCAGGCATGCATTAAACGTCAATATTCTATCTCAAATATGTATGTGAGCTACTCGAGTTCATCTTAGGCATGAACATCCAGCCTAAAACGCACTCATGTATGGGCCAGACATAGATCGGATACCATTTAGTATAACTTACACTAGTCCAGTACTTAATTTTCAACTTTGAAATCTCAATCTTAAAATTTTATCATTTTAATTAAATTAATTATCATTTGAAATATTCTTTTCGCATTTATTCCTTCCAGTATGTTTGTATAACATCGAGTTAGAATCCCATAGGCACTTTTTCCTCAAACGTTGCGTTGTAGATCATGTTGTGAAAGGCTTTGTGCAAAAGAGCTACAGCACTACATGGGGCTCGGATACACGGAAGAGGTAGGAATATGAAAGCCATTTTTGTAAGATTACTTTCAATGTTTTAGAGCTTGGAGCCTTCTACTATCTGTAAGGTTTTATCTCGGCCTAAACATGCCATTTAATGACCAAAATACGAAAATATTACTAACCTCCAACCATCAAATTTTCTGCTCTGTTTTTTCTTTGCCACTGATTTCACCCAGTTTTGAAGCTTCTAAGCACTGCTTCTCTCCGTTGATGGTATATTGCAGAGAAGATACTTGGAGACAAAATCAACTCACTTCAATTTATCAGATAATTCCATCAATTATCTGATTGAGGCATTACCAATGACAATTATGGTGCTTTATCAGCAATTAATATGGGCCACTAATACTTCAGTTTCAAAGTTGGATGAAACTGAACCATTAACATTCTCCCACTTGATTTATATTTTACTTGATGTGATAACCAAACCCATCAATTTTCAAATTTAAGAAATAAATATATGAATAATAATGATAAGTCCTCTATTAATAAGTAGTATCATTCATATATTATAATATATTACATTTCTCAAGATATATCTGAATATGGTAACGTTACTTTATGAATAAACCTAGTGTTTATTCTTTGTCCAATAATTAATGACATTCTCAAAAATCAACTAATGTGTACACAAAAATTTTAAGAAACATCACAAACAAATAGAAATTTTATTAAATATTATTATCCATACAATGAAAATTACAAAATAAAACTTAATACCATTTTAGTTACATGATCCTTGAACTTCAATGGTTGCATGTCTTTTATCAAAGGATTAGCGATCATTAATTCAGTGCTAATATACCAAATAGCAATTTTCTTTCCTTTAATGCGGTCCTTTATAACTAAAAATTAAATGTCGATATATTTATTTTGACTGTTATATTTATTATTTTTAGTCAGAAAAATAGTAGCTAAATTATCGCAATATATCTTCAATAACTTTGAGATGGAATCGACCACTTTAAGCCTAGATATAAAATTTCTTGTCCATACACCATACTTTGTAATTTCAAAACAAGTAACGAACTCGGCTTCTATAATGAAAGTAGTAATCAATGTCTGCTTTGCACTCCGTCAGGATACAACTCCACCTGCAAATATAAATATGTAACCAGATGTTGATTTACGTAAATCAACATATCCAACGAAGTCTGAATCAGAGTACCCCAAACCTTCTAAATTCTCAGTCCATCTATATGTAAACATGTAATCTTTGATAAATTAGAGATACCTCATCACTTTCTTAGAAGCTTTTCAGTGATCTATACCTAAATTACTCTGAAATTTTTTCAACATTCCAACTGCAAATGCGATGTCGGGCCTTGTACAGAACTGAGCATACATCAAACTTCCAACAACGGAAGTATATGGAATGTTTTTCATTTATTCACATTCAAAAATATTTTTCAGGTATTGGTTCAAATTGAACCTATCACCCTTCACAATTAGTACAACACTTAGTGAATAATCTTTCATCCGAAATCTCTATGAAATTTTATTGATATAAGTCTCTTAAGACAAACTTAGAACACATTATAGTCTGTCTCGATATATCTTGATGTCAATGACATAAGATGCGTCACCCATATCTTTCGTTTTAAATTTATCAGAGAGAAATTATTTCACATCATACAACAAACCCTTATCATTGGATGCAAGTAGAATATCGTCCACATACAAAATAAGAAAATAAATCTTACTCTTACTAACCTTCTGGTATATACAATGATCCAAAATATTCTATTCAAAACTAAATAAATAGATAATATCGTTAAATTTTAAATATCATTGATGGGAAGCTTGTTTCAATCCATATATGTACTTCTTGAGTTTGCATACCAACTGTTCACCATCACTAGAGGAGAATCCTTCTAACTATTTCTTATAAACTTGTTCATCTAGATCACCAATTAGAAATATTATTTTTACATCCATTGGTAATAATTTCATATCAAAATAAGCAACTAATGCCAAAATAATGCGAAGAGAATCTTTCTTAGATATAGGAGAAAAAGTCCTCGTGTAATTAATTTATTCCTTTTAAGTATATCTTTTAATAACGAGTCATACTTTATATCTTTCGATATTACCTAATGAATATTTCTTTGTCTTAAAGGTCCATTTACACCCTATGGCTTTCGCCCTTTAGGCAACTCAATAAAATTTCGGACTCCATTACAACTCATGGAATTCATCTATTCCTTCATGGCATTGTATCATAATTCTGATTCATTATAACTCATGACTTGTAAAAACGATTGGAAATTATTTTTTAACTCTAATATTGTAATCAGACTCTTGTAGATATACAATATAATCATTAGGAATTGTCGATCTTCTCATTCTAGTTGACCTTCTAAATATTATATCATCGTTCTCAATAGGAGTATGTTGTACAACTATTTCAGATAAATCTTAAACATCATGGTCAACTAGAATAGGATCAATATTTTGTGAAGTGATATTGATTGGTTGTTCAACACTAATTTAATTTTAAGGAGTATTTTGTACAACAATCAACCTATCATATGAAGTAAAAAGATAAGAATCCAAATGATCATTATCAAAAATTATATTTTTAGATCGCTTACTCCTACTCATTAAATCATTCTCAACAAACTTTACCTTTCTTGATTCCACAATCCTAATACTGTGAGATAGATAGTAAAATTTATATCTTTTAGACCATTTAGAATATCTAATGAAATACCAACTGCTGGTCCTTAAATCTAACTTCTTCTCATGTGGATTATAAACACTTACTTTAGATGGGCATCCTAAATGCGTACATATCATAAACTCGATTTTCAACATTTACATAACTCAAATGGAGTTTTTGGAACAGCTTTTGTGATGGAAAGGATTTTTTTTGGTCCTCAAAACCTTCCGTCAAAACAACAATACCATTAATGGTCTAAAATATAAGGTAAGACTCCTGCAGAAATTATGGCAGAGTTTCCTTTATAATAGGATAAAAAACCCAAAAATACAATCCTGTATACTCATCCATAACAAGCACACAACTAACCATCATTCACAAATCCTACGACAGACATACACAGGATCACATGTGCCATCCATGGCACAAATCCAAGAAAACATAACTACGCTAACAGTTCAATAACAAGATGTCATCTAGGACCTGTACAGTAAATTTAGAATATATAGCGGAAGTAAACTAATAACCTGCAGAAGTATAGCTTTTTCTTTTTACAGGCATACATACCATATGCTTTTTATACAAAAATTCATATGTTCTAGAACATCAATAACCATAAGAGCAGTATACAAAAATCACATTTCTAGCTAAGCCTTTACATCCACAAGCTCTTCAAAAACGGCTCCACAATGCTCTAAGTCCTCAAAAGCCTTCAGAAGCTTCCCTTAGTTTACTCCTTTTCATCAGGTAATAGCTCTACTGTCTCATCTGAAGGAGAAAAAAATTCTAAAACAGTAAGTCGAAGCTCAGCAAGGTACATGCATATGAACTGTAAAACGGTTATGCTAAAACGATCATATAACCATGCAGAATCAGAACGTTTAATCAAAACATCATCTGAAAAAACAGTAAAGGCACACCATAATGATATCAAACCTCATGCTTCATAAATCAATACGCTATAGACTATAAAACAATAAACTGTAAACTTTAACAATACATGGTAAAACTGAAAACAATACCCTATCGTCTTTTCACTGTACGATTTATTATCATCATTTTACTATAATATAGCATATCGGTAAAACAATAAACGGTACTTCATATTATTTTCCTCATTGTACAAAGTCCCAAGGATGGCTATCATTACCTCATTGTACCAAGCCTCGAGGACGACTATCATTTTCTCCTTGTACCAAGCCCCGATGACGGCTATCATTTCCTCCTTGTACCAAGCCTCGATGACGGCTATCATTCATCTTTTTATCAAAAGCCCCTTTCCTTTAAAGTCAGACTTTCACAATTTACTTTCAGCTCACTTCAAAGTACATGGAAATTTCATCAGTATAGGCTCGTACATATTTTCCAAAACAAACTATACAGGAAGTTGCACATCGATGTCAATTAACTTTCATATAACAGAAGCTACGGTCAAAACTCGTCAAAACCTCTTCATTTTCGTATATAGGGCTTTACAAAAACCGTCGGACTCAAATCGTTCTCTAACACACGCGTATTCATGAAATTAATGCCATAAATTCCATGCATATACATTAAATCATGCAATTTACTCAATCTTCATAACATTTTCGAGTTAGGGTTTCATCACATACTTTTCAAGACAAATTAAACACTATTTTCATGTTTATTCATGAAATCGAGGCCAAAACTTGCAATAAATATGGATAAACACAAAATCTAACCGAGTAATCGAAGGAAACATGCTTCATGTACTTTAAACATGCATCATCAACATTTTAGAGCATTTTCAACGGTTTTAAGGCATGAGAAATCAGTATAGTGAAAAATAGCGTCCGAAGTACACTTGCCTGAGCTCGTTCTACTATTATTTTACCCGGATTGGATCGGAACGGTGGTCTCTCCCCTTTCTTCCCCTTCGTGCTTGCTGTTGTGCCTCAACTTCCTCTCTCTACAAACACATATCCTTTAATCGGCATTTAAACAATGAAGTATTACACAATATCATCCGAAGTTTTCGGAAGAGTAGTATCCATGTACAGTGCACAGGAATAGTGCACGTGAACAGTGCACATGTGCACGAATCTGTTGATTCTAAGAATTTTGGACATCCAACAGGTAATTTATCGAACCTAAGAAATGGGTAACTATAATCCCAAGTCAATTTATACATTTAACTCCAATAGAAGCTCAAACGGTGTCCGGGCGTGGGTCAAGGGCATCGGAAACGAATTTCCATTAAATTTCACAATTTCGGATACCCAATCGGTAAATCAACTTATCCAAATCATGTATAATCATAATCTAGTCCCAAATAAATCAAAGTCCCAAAAATCGAAGCCCTAAACCACCCGGGCTAGGGTTAGGGTTTCACGAACGGAATTTCACAAATTTCCACCAAATCGGGCACCCAACCGATGAATTAACTTATGGGAGATTTGGGTAATCATATTCTAGTCCTAATTCATACAAAAGCCCCAAAAATAAAAGGCCGGAATCCACTCGATTGCGCATGAACAGTACACGCGCGTGGGTGAGGGTTTCGAATGCGCATAACGGTACGTAAACAACTAATCGGACGATGATTTTCACATATATACACAATTAGACTATGGGCATCGCAATGATATACATAAGATTCGGTATCGAGGCAAAATACCCGAAGGGGATTGGACGAAAACCAACAGAAACGGAAGAAAAACGGTATAGATGTACTTGCCTCGACATGCTCTACGATTTCTCTGACGGGCTTGAAGTCGGATTTGGACTCCACGGCCTCGATCTCCTCCTTTCTCTCTCTTGTTCATCGCCCTCTCTCTCTCTCTCTAGAACCCTAGGACCGTGACAAATGAAGAGGAGAAAGTTGGGCGCACTTTTATATATCGCGCAGCCGCTCAAGCGGAGCTCGAGCGGCCAGCAGGCGGCAAGGCTTCGGGCAGTCCGCCGCTCGAGCAGAGCGGTCTACATCGCTGGTGCGGCCCGCCGGCAAGCTGCGCAGTAAGTCTCACGCATTTTCGCCGTTCGGGACCCGTTTTGACCATTCTAACCCGATCTTTCACTTCATTGGACCTTATTTTTTGTTATATAACCTCAATAAGTCATGATTATCACAATTTAAAACCCGAATCTTGTCAACGAATCAACATTTCACCGCTTACAATTTCGTTTTCCGATTTACTAGTTCCGGTTCTTTGAGCTTTCCAATCCATTCCTCCCGTACCTTTTGAACATAATTCATCTATTTTAACTTATCTACCTTCCAATTATCATATTTGGAACTCGGGTCATCACAGCTTTCGTTGAAATGCGGTTTAATATATACATTGCCGTTTTAAGAGCTTCAGTCCATAATGATTTTGAAATATTGGAGTTGCTAAGCATACTCCGTACCATATCCAATAGCGTTCTATTTCTTCTTTTAGCTACACTATTTTGGTCCGAAGAACCAGGCAATGTATATTGGGTAACAATCCCATGTTCTTGAAGAAACCTTACAAATAGACCAAACATTTGTCCATTTTCTGTATATCTACTATAATATTATTCACATTTATCTGATCTCATAATTTTAATTTATTTTCTACATTATTTTTTTACTTCTACTTCAAATAATTTAAAAGTATCTAAAATTTTATTTTTATTATGAAGTAAGTAAAGATATATATATCGTGAAAAATCATCAATAAATGTGATGAAATATTTTGGGCCATATGAATCATTATCAAGACTATAAATATCCGTATGTATGATTTTTAATATGTCTGAACTCCTCTTAGTATTTCTCTTAGTCTTGTTGATCTGTTTTTTTATACAGCCCACATAAGTCTCCAAATTAGTAAAATTTAGAGTATTAAGTACTGCATCATTTACTAATCCTTTGATTATTTCGATAGAGATATGACCTAATCTCCTATGTCACAGTATAGAGGAACATTCATTCACAACATATCGTTTAATACCAACATCAACAAGTATAGTACTGTAAGAGGCATTGTTTTATAAATTCAAGTAATAAAGACCATCAGACAACATACCATTTCTAACAATATCAGATTTATAATATAAATTAAAAGATCAGTCTGAAAATATAATGGAATATCCAAAAGATACAAATCTGGATATTAATATCAAATTTCTAGAGAAATTTTGAATATAAAAGGTATTTTTCAAATTCAAAATAAATCACTACTCAAAATTAAATTGTATGTTCCAATGGCTTCCAGATGTGAATGCATCTTGTTTCAGGAGAAGATGATTTGTTCACTACCCGCTTGCTTCCTTGGGTGTTCCAAGTACTGTAATGAATTTAAAATATGAATTGTAGAATCAGAATCAATCTACCATATATTATGAAAAATATTAATTATATTAAATTATAACATACAAAAGATGATGGATTACATTTCTTCTCAAGCCAATTTTAAAACATGATACAATCCTTCTCGACTATCCCTTCTTTTTATAAAAGAAGCACTTAGTTTCTTTCTTGATGTCAGATTGAGGAAGTATTTTACCTTTTTTTTTTCTTTTTAGCTTAAGCCTTAATATTTTCTTCTTTAAGCATAAATACATTTTATTCCATCATAAGCCTTCCTTTATCTTGAACACACATGGTCATAAGTTTATTGAATGACCATTTATCCTTGTGTGTTATAAAAAATTTTAAAAGGTCTATATTGTGATAAAAGCGTATTCAAGATATAATGCACTAGGAAAGATTCAAACATATCTACCTCCAAATTTTTAGTTGAGCCACTATATCCCTTATTTGCATAATGTGCTCATGTATACCCTTAACACTGGTGAGCCTTAAAGATGAAAATTTCATAATTAGGGTGCTAACAAGTGCTTTATCTAAATTTTAAATTGTTCATCGATAGCATTCAGTAAATCTTGCATTTTATTATACTGATCAACAAAACCACGAATACCAACAAAAATTTTAGTCTTTATGAATATTAAATTAAGGCGTTTAGATCGCTCTTTCACCGTTTATAAAGAACTACATCAATCGAAGTGCTGGTTGTAATAAGAGCGGATAGTTTGTCTTTTCTTATAACATAATGTATATCCATCCACCCTAAATGAAGAAGAATTCTCTCCTTTCATACTTTATAGTTATCACCTTTCAATTCAAAAATTTTACATCTAATATTAGAAAGATTAACAAATTGTATAACTGTATAAAAATAAAAATACATACTTAAAAAAAATATATGAAGCTAACAAATAAATACATAATTATATTTTACCAATATAAAGTATACATCATGAATCAATTGACATAAAAATTACCAATCGGCTAAAATTTTAATTTAAGTAGATTCCTATCCAATTTCATGATAAAATTATCAAATTATATTCCAATTCTTAATCCCTATGGGCAAAATAAGAAAAAATAATTTAATATTTTATCCTAATTAATTAATTTAATATAATAAAATTTTCTATAGGATAAATTTTATTGTATTAAAAATAATTACTCACAATTAAAGACCTTATACCATATGTGATAATAAAATATAATTTTATTAATTAATGGCGCTGTAACCAATTGCTAATCAATTAAATTATATTCATCACTAGACATTATATACACATATATATATATATATATATTTAAACATTATATAACAAACTTTATATAAAATAATAAATACAATTATATATATATACACATTTGCGTATACATATAAACATATATATATATATGTACATATATATATATATGTACATATATATACGCATATTATTAAATTGATAATACAACCATTTTTGTATAATAGGAATTAAAACCCTTTAATAATATTAACAAGCGTGCGTGGTAGCGCAACGGTGATGCTGCAACGAGATCCCGAATCCCGCGCCCCCATGATCATTTTGAGAGGTTCAATTTAGTGGGTCTTCAACCTCTAAGGCCCGGGTAAGCATGACCCAATTTCATCCGATTTTTGATCACGATAAATCCCGGGTAAGCATGACCCAATTTCATCCGATTTTTGATCTGATAAAAACTCGTCCATTTTTACACCAAAATTGATGTAAAATATATAAAAATGTTGAAAATCAAATTTTTAATGATTTTCTTTTTTTTTTGGTAAGTAACATTGCATTAAAATAAAAGAAAGTACACAAATTATATTCTAACACCAAGTATTTTGCCGACTTAGAGGTATAACACAGAATTGCAAGGCGTATACCCCGAACACCACCATGAAACATATCATGAGACCGAAATAATTTTATAAAAGAAAAAAATGACAAAACACAGACCTCGTTTACCAAAAAATTTACAGAGCATCACCTGGGCCATAATCACAAAGAATCGAGTTAATTTGCACACCATCCTATTGCTTACCTCAGCATGTCTACAACTGCTAGATCAATAGCTGCGTGGGGCTCATGAGCCACCACTGCAGAATACCAGCGGGCTAATCACCAAGCCGAGCAGAACTCAACCAACAGCTGCAAAAGAGAGAGGAAAAAAAAACATTCCAGCTGCACTCCATCCAACACACTTGTCACCCCTTCCAACACATGGTTCACAATAAACACATGCATCAGTAATGTATCCGGCAGTACCGCCATTACTGTGGGGTAACTGCAGAAAAAAAGCCCAATAGGCACAATGTATCAGCCTCCTCCGAGAGGATGGAGAAATCAAACCTGTACTGTAGCTTTGCAATCTAGACACGGCCATCAGAAAATCTGCAATTCTTAGTTGGTAGCTTCATACAGCAACAGGGTTACAAAGAAATCAGCAGGGTGACATCAACTAAATAACTGACATCTCAGGAACTCAAACTGGAGCTAACTAGCGGCTTCACCTCGGCCATTTGGCAATCACCACGCCCAAATGGCATCGTGGTTCAAAACCGGCTACACAAATCAGCAGCAGCTCGGAAACAAACAACTCGGGTAAAGACAAATAAAGACCTCGGTCTTCACTGTATCACATGTCCTGCTACCTCGGCACTTTACATATATCATGGATAATAGGTGGTGAAACATGCCCAACATCTCACATCGACTCTTGCCAGGATGTCAACAGAGGCATCTGTTGAAAATGTATTCCAGCAGGGGCGGTCAATATCTAGATCAGCTGCTAAGGGAGCATTCAAACTGTCTACCTCAAAATGCTTCAGCGCCACACCAGTAACTCTCCAGAATTGGCAGCCCGCTACTCTATTTATTTTTAATGATTTTCGACATTCGTTTTTATCGAATTATCACAAAAATTGAAACTTTAATAATTTTTAAAAATCCAAAAAAAATGAAAAAATTGCAGAATAGAATCAAGGTAGAGGTTCAATGTCTCTGATACCCAATGTAAGGTTTTATACCGGCTTAATCATGCTATTTAAGGACCAAAATGCGGAACGATTACTAACCTCCATGCATTGAATTTTCTACTCTTTTTTCTTCGCCATTAACTTCACCCGGTTTTGAAACTTTCGAGCACTGCTTCTCTCTATCAATGGTGTATTGCAGAGAAGATGATTGGGGACAAAACCAACTCACTTCAATTTATCAGATAATTTCATCAATTATTTGATTGAAGCGGTACCAATGACAATTATGATGCATTATCAGCAATTAATATGGGTCACAAATACTTTAGTTTCAAAATTGGATAAAACTGAACCGTTAACACTATCATCTATTTCACCTAACAGACGTAAAGGAGATTTGAGATCCTCGTTGTTGTACCACACACGAGAGGGTTGCCCTGTACGGGGTTATTTAGTTTAGATACTGTATGACTAGAGGTTGTCTAAACATTTTAGCTCCCTCTTAGTCATTGGTATTGCGTATAACTAAAATTCTGCAAGTTTTTGTTTTGTGCAGTATTTTTCCTCCATGAGCAATATTAATTAATTACCCAACAAAAGTTATCAGAACTATTATTTATATTTTTGTTTGGGTCAATTTTATTGCATTTTACAATATTCATAAAATTGAGTTAATTTTTATCATAGTTGAATTATCTAAGACGTAATCCAATGTTATATAATCCATACACAGTCGAACTTTTTATTAATTTGACGAATTACTAAATCTTCTACCATTAAAAATTCAGTATGAATAAAAATCACATTTTACTCTCTTATTTCCTTTTCTTATGTTTTTTCCCACGCACAACTTTACTCTCTACTTCCTGTTGTATAATATAAACAATTGATGTATAGTAATTTGATTTAAAAAGCAGTAAGCTTAAAAATTAACTTGATTTATAAATATAGAAAGAAGCATGTTAATTAAAAATCAGAATATTAACAAAAATGAAAACATTGATCAAATTGATTGAACATATAATAATATGTATATTGTGTACAGTATTGATCAGGCTAACCCAATCTATCAGCCCAATGAGCTCATGGTTGATAGGTCCTGTTGGGCCCCAATATGAGGGCCCATAAAACACGGCCCAGTAAAGAGGCCCAAGTAAGAAGCCCAAGGACCGAGAACTCTGGAAGCCCAACCGAGTCACAGAATTGCCCAAGCAGTCCGGAAAAAGCTCCCGGACTTTCAGAGAAGATCCTCCAGGGACGGCCGCCTCTTGAAGGTCCACAAGCGTACAAGGCGCCCCACTTAGGGACGAGGACTACTTGTTCATGACCGGGAATGCCAACTAGGCTACTTCGTCGGTTTTCAAGAAAGCCTACAACTACTGCCAGTCGCCGTCTCAACAGGGCACGCCTGGTCAAATTAAGGCTGATATTCAGACTCTGTATGCCTGACACACTCAGATGCAGCAGCGGCGCCGTCCGCGTGCCACTCCACCCGCGTCAGCAACAATAAATGTAGATAGTAGACCCGGCCACTAGATGGCCGCCACGTGTCTACTCCCCAACTACCCATTTTCCACTATAAATACCCAGCGGGGCTCCAATCAAAGGGATGACCTCTGGGCAAAGTCTCACCCTCACTAGGACCTCTCTAACAGAGAGGAACCCCACTCACACTCTCGGCTGCTTAGTCTCCCATTCCCCCTGTAAGGCGAAGAAGAGAGATCCTTAACGAGAGTAGCAAAGACACCTAGCGAGCGATCCCCCCAAAAGAGAGAGTTAAAAGGAGAGACAAGAAAGAGATTAACCCTCACAATTGTACTCTATAAAGATTTCAACCCAAATAGTGAAGCACTTTTAAGGCCCAGAGCCTCGTGGTTTTCTCTCCCCATTTAAGAGGAGGTTTCTCACGTAAAAGATCCGGTCTCAATCTTCCTCTAACATCCAGCACTTCAAACACTTGTGTTACTCGGAAACCACTTATCCGACTGGACGCCGTGGATCCAACACCCCTCATCAACGAGCCAGACTCTGAAAGATCCGCGGAACCAGAACGCAACATTGGCGCCGTCTGTGGGAAGGAAGAACAAAAAACTCACAACTTCCCACTCTCCTACAACAAGCAACGCCCCATGGATGTTCAGCAGACAAGGCAGCCACGTCCACCCGGGAAGGGGAGCGCTACGACGGATGTCTCCCGTCGGGCGGCAGAATGAGCGGCGGCCCCAGCACTAGCGTGCGTAAGCTGGCGCAGAAGGTGGACAGCCTCATAAGAGCCGTCCGCAACCTCCAGGAGAAGGCGGGCGAACAGTCTAGGGGCCCACGCCCCAAAAGTCCGGGCCAAACGGCGCTCCAGAGACAGCAGTCGGCGCGGAATCCAGGCGAGTTGAGGGATTACCTCAACAGAAAGAAGTCCATGAGCCCGACCCCATCAAAGAAGGGGCTCAAGAGGCTCTGGAAGACTATCTTTGGACCCAAGGTCGGCGAAGCAACTCAGCCGGTAGAACGAGAAGACCCCCTGCCCCCGAGGACAGGGGAAGGAAACATTAGGGCAAGCACCCACCAGAAGACCCAACGACCATCCGGGCACGATAAGCCCGAGCGGATGCTCCTTGGGAGAGAAAGGAACTCAGGCCCATTGGCCTTCACTGACTCCCTCACCAACATCCTAAGGTAGATCAGGGACGAGGAGTTCCTTAGATGGCCCAGGGCGTTGAAGAACCCGGATGGAGGCGACCAGTGGGAGTACTGCCATTACCACGGCAGCCGCGGCCACGACACCGAGGACTGCACGAAGCTCCGAGCGGAGATCGAGCGGCTGGTAATGGAAGGATATCTCGACCGCTTCCTGCCACGAGCCGGGCGCGGCCCCGGAGCAGCAGGAAGCAGCCAGTCACGCCGCTCGAAGGGTAAGGCCATAAGGGGCGCGGACTGATAAAAAAAAAGAGAGAGAGAGGAATAAATAGAAAAGGCCCTGGTGACCACTCAGTGTAAGAAAAAATGTACATTAATAAAAACGTGCATTTGTTACCTTTACCATGAAGCGTTCCCATGCTCCCTCCTCGACAGTAAAGGAACTCACAACATTCAACAAACAAAACTTGAGCGCCAACCCGAGCGACCCCAGCGGTCAGACCCCAGTGGTCAGGCAACAAAACTTGGGCGCTAACCCGAGCAATCCCAGCGGTCGGACCCCAGTGGTCAGGCAACAAAACTTGGGGGCCAACCCGAGTGACCCCAGCGGTCGGACCCCAGTGGTCAAGCAACAAAACTTGGGCACCAACCCGAGAGACCCCAGCGGGTCGGACCCAGTGGTCAGGCAACAAAACTTGGGTGCCAACCCGAGCGACCCCAGCGGTCGGACCCCAGTGGTTAGGCAACAAAACTTGGGCGCCAACCCAAGCGATCCCAGCAGTTGGACCGCAATGGTCAGGCAACAAAACTTGGGCGCCAACCCGAGCGATCCCAGCGGTCAGACCCCAGTGGTCAGGCAACAAAACTTGGGCGCCAACCCGAGCAACCCCAGCGGTCGACCCCAGTGGTTAGGTAACAAAACTTGGGCGCCAACCCGAGCAATCCCAGCGGTCGGATCCCAGTGGTCAGGCAACAAAACTTGGACGCCAACCCGAGCGACCCCAGCGGTCGGACCCCAGTGGTCAGGCAACAAAAATTGGGCGCCAACCCGAGCGACCCCAGCGGTCAGACCCCAGTGGTCAGGCAACAAAACTTGGGCGCCAACCCGAGCGACCCCAACGGTCGGACCCCAGTGGTTAGGCAACAAAAACTCGGTTGCGGCCGAGCGGCCCTAGAGGCCGGGCCCCAAAGGTCAAAACCCAAAAGCTCGGCTGTGACCAAGCGGTCCTAGAGACCGGGCGACGAAAATAAAGCCGAAAGGCTAAAAGCTAGAAGTCCATAAGAAGACTGCATACCCAAGTCCAAAAAGGCGAAGGGTCGAGCACCTGAAGAGAGTCACCCACTCGAAACGAAGAAGTTAGGCGTTGTATGACGCGCCGTAAAAAAAAAGAGAGAACAAGGAAAAGACACGCACATACAAAAAAGACACAAAAGGAACGTCCGAAGCCTTAGTGCGAAAAGGACAAAGTCTTATTCACAAAAGTGATTTTCTGGACAAGTATGACAAAACAAAATGAGAAAAAGGGGGCAGCATGTCAAGGGTGTGCCGCTCGGCTTCCTCCTCTTTGAGTCCCATGGGCTCCTGAAGATCCCGTCTGCTCCGTCGGAACTTCCTCCTCGGGCATAAGAGGTTCACCATCAGGCCCTGTCCAAGGGGGGCCAGGAAAAGGCCTACCATCGACGCCGTACAAGTCTTCCACACTCAAGGTGCTGGCATTCCTGGGATCGAGGACGGCTACAGGAAATCGCGGACGGATCAATCGCGCCACTCGGCGACACATGCGAATACCATCCCGAAACTTGCCGTCCAACACTGGAGCCATCTCAGCAATCTGCACGGACATCCTCAGCCTCTCCTCCTGGCGAAGGATCCGATCCTGAAGAAGGCCCTACCTAAGCTGCAGGTCCTTGACAGTACCCTGCAAAGAAGCAATCTTCTCCTTAGCTCCAGCCAGCTCCGCTTCCGCCCGTTATGCAGCTTCATGAGCGGCCCACGAGGACCTCATTTCCAGATGGGATTGAGCGATCACTCCCACTAGTCCGCTAAGACCGGCAATCAAGCTTTGGAGCTGCAACAGAAAAGTTCATCAAAGTATGAACAGTTGAGAAAGCAAGAGAAGAAAGGAAGCAACAGCCTACCTTAGAAACAAGAGGGTCATCCCCTATGCCACGCTCCACGTGGGACTCGGACTCCTGCGGCTCGCTCCTAAACCCCGCAGGCGCCACCTCAGACACAGACTCATCAGCTATAAAAGGCGCTGGAAAGTCTGCCTCGAAATAAACGTCCCCAAGAAACTCGGGCAACCGCTCGACCTCAACCACAACGGGGCGCTCAGGAGGATCAGAAGGCACGAACTCGTCAACACTCAAATCCACGACCTCCACCATCTCTCGGATTATTTCAGCCGACGTTCCCCTCTCAGAATCCATTGTGGCACTCCCGCCTCCTATGTCCTCGGAAGGGTGATCAATCCTGTCTGAGACGTCACCAGGCAAACCAACGGGAGCGCCGGGAGCAAAATCATCACAGGGGGGCTGGACGTCCGAGAGCCCCATAGTCCGAGCGAGAACCTCCACGGGTGCAGTGGGGAGATTAGCAGTGGAAGTGAAGGCGAGTCCGTCAGATTCCGAGGGCCCCGGACAAGAGGCTTCAGTCCTCACCCTCTTGATCAAAGGAACATCATCATCATCGTCATCACAGGAGGACTGGGCGCCCGGAAGCTCTCTAGTCCCCGCAAAGGCTCTTGAGGGCTCGGCCAAAATATTAGCAGTGGAAGTGAAGCCGAGACCCCCAGACCTCGAGGACTCAGAGAAAGAGACAGTCCCCAATCTCGTGAGCAGAGGAGCAGCCACGTCATCATCGCTCACACCCTCAATATCAAAATCCTCATCATCACTCGAGGAGCGCTCAGCAGCGGGTCCCCCAATCCTCGGTCTCTCCTTGGCCTTTACGGAAGGAGCTGGGCCGGGGGCCTCATCTCGCGGTCCCGACTTGGCTACCCTGAATTTATCGGTAGTCAGCTAGATGTTGCGCTTGTTCAAATGGAAGCTCCACAGATTGGCCAGCACTAAGTCTGTGTACGCCTTCACTTCCTCCCGGTCCTCCCTCGAAGGGTCAGAGCAATACCGGCTAGCCACTTTTCCCCATGTGACAGGGATGGACCAGTGCTCGTAGACGCCGAGAAAGAAAAACTTGTCCTTCCACCGCCTCGTGGAATCTGGGTTGCCACCACACAACGAAGAAAATTCCGGGCGGGGAGTCATTACAATCCAGTCAAGGTTCTGCGTAAAGCGGAATATCACCTTAACCGTAAGAGCAATCAAGAGCCTCTCATGACACCGGAAGAAGACGCACAAGGACACCAGATACCTCATCGCATTCGGCTGAAGCCTGGCAAGAGGCACCCCGAGTGCCCTCAAAATGTCATAGAGCTCCTCCGAAATGGAAAACCGTAGCCCACCTTTGAGGTGGGCCTCATAAACAGTGATGAAGCCGTACGGAGGGTACAGCGCCCTATCATGCGGCTCCGGAATCATCATGGCCATAGACTCAGGGATTCGATACTGAGCTCGAATCTCTGTGAGCTTGTCGAGAGTCACCGTGGAAGCGATGTCTCTCACTCCAGGCCCCATGAAAGCCAAAGAATAAAGGAGAAGACGAAACTCGAACGAACAAGAGAGCGAAAAGCTGGCACGAAGATGAAACATTAGGGCAAAAAGGCGTTTAAATAAGCCTTGGAATGCAAAAAGTTGTACTCATTACCCTTGCCACGCGTCGACCAGCCATTCACCTCAGAAGCCTGGTGATCTCTCCTTCCCAAGGCACCTGATAGCACGTCACATCAGCAGGATACGGCATTTAATGCTCCAGCAGGGAAGCGAAACGGCGGCCTAGAAGAGGTCCGGGGACGACCTCCCGTCAAGCTCAATGTAGTGCTCGCCACCAGGACGCACACTCTCGGACGATCGACTCCCCCAGTAGGCTAGCGACTTCATGCCAAACGACCAAGAACTTCGAGTCCTTTGGCATGGGGGGCTGTGTTGGGCCCCAATATGAGGGCCCATAAAACACGGCCCAGTAGAGAGGCCCAAGTAAGAAGCCCAAGGATCGAGAACTCTAGAAGCCCAGCCGAGTCACAGAATTGCCCAAGGACTACTCGTTGATGACCGGAAATGCCAGCTAGGCTACTTCACCGGTTCCCAAGAATGCCTGCAACTACTACCAGTCGCCGTCTCAACAGGGCACGTCTGGTCAAATTAAGGCTGATATTCAGACTTTGTACGCCTGACACACTCAGATGCTGCAGCGGCGCCGTCCACATGCCACTCCACCCGCGTCAACAGCAATAAATGCAGACAGTAGACCCGGCCACCAGATGGCCACCACGTGTCTACTCCCCAATTACCCATTTTCCACTATAAATACCCAGCGGGGCTCCATTCAAAGGGACGACCTCTGGGCAAAGTCTCACCATCACTAGGACCTCTCTAACAGAGAAGAACCCCGCTCACACTCTCGGCTTCTTAGTCTCCCATTCCCCCTGTAAAGCGAAGAAGAGAGATCCTTAACGAGAGTAGCAAAGACTCCTAGCGAGCGATCCCCCCCAAAAGAGAGAGTTAAAACGAGAGACAATGAAGGGATTAACCCTCACAATTATACTCTGTAAAGACTTCAACCCAAATAGTGAAGCACTTTCAAGGCCCAGAGCCTCGTGGTTTTTCCTCCCCATTCAAGAGGAGGTTTTCCACGTAAAAGATCCGGTCTCAATCTTCCTCTAACATCCAGCACCTCAAACACTTGTGTTGCTCGGAAACCACTTATCCGACTGGACGCCGTGGATCCAACACCCCTCATCAACGAGCTTGGCTCTAAAAGATCCGCGGAACCAGAACGCAACAGGTCCATAATAGCAAGAAATGAGTAAGCAGCGTCCTACCCATTAAGCCCAAACCAAAACATACGGTATTCCGTTTTGATCCAACTTTATCAATGATGAGTCAAGATCTGACGATAATGTTTGGCCTTCATTATTAAATTATGATGTCATTATTAAATTATTCAAGGCATGTCCAGGAAGATTCATTTGATCCATAATCAATTGAAAGTTACCCAAGGTCGACAGAAAAAATATGTGAATCGGAGATCAAAGTTGAGCTTTGACATTGGGGATTATGTATTTTTAAAGATATCTCCATTGAAGAAAATTTCTCAATTTGGGATTAAAGGTAAATTGAAGCCAAAGTTTATTAGACCGTTCAATATTTTGAAGAAAATCAGTGAGGTAGTGTATAGACTAGCTCTACCCCCAAATTTAGGAAATGTTCATAATGTCTTCCACATGCTAATACTCGGAAAGTATCTTGATGACCCCCTAGTAAATTATCGAACACAAATTGTCGAGAATAAATGAACACTTGATATATGTTAAAAAACTGGTACAAATTTGGGAAAAATGGGATCAAGTGCTTTGGATGAAGGCAGTTCTGTTGGTAAAGGGATTATAGAGGAATCACTCATACGAAGAGGCCATATGAGAACAAGAAGACGAGATCTGAAAAAATATCAGCATTTGTTTCTTCAATGAAGTATAATAAATTTATAAAGAGGAGGAAAATATAAGTAGTGTTTCAAAATTTTAAATTTTATTATGAACGAAATAAGTTAGGAAGATGAAGTTTTAATGTCAAATGGAAATTGGGTTAAAGTTAACTTTGAATCGAATCATATTGAATTAAATGATGCCTAATCGGCACCGGGTGCATGCACTTGCATTTTCCGGACAGAGATCACGCTTGAAGGACATTCGATCTAAGTTCGAGTGCGCTTTGGCTAAATGTTTGGCTTTGATGAGCTCCCGAAGGATGCTAGAGCACACCTTTGACAGATTGTCAGTGCTTAATACACACTTGAACTTACGCTTGTACACCACATTATTTTGCCATAGCGCTCGATGCACGGCTAACAAGCTCACTTGCGCCAATCTTTTATAAAAGTTACATCTAACTAATATTTGGTTATTTTCTACCAGATTTCAAGAGAAGAAAGAGAAGGAGAAGAGGAGAAGAGATGAAGGAGAGCGAAAATGTAAGAGAAGGTTATTTGAGGTGAATCTAAGAAAAATTTTGATAAATTTATAGTTAAGGTAAGTGCATCCCAAACTTATTTCATTTATTGCTAATTTAATTCCCTTTATTTAAGTATTGATTATTTCAAATACTCATGCATGCTATTTTTTTATATTTAAGATATTTATATATCACATGCATGTACTACTCTTCTCATTTTTCTATAATATTATATGAAATCCATATCTAAACATATGTACATCATATTATTCAGCTGATTTCTACATCATAACTCATGCATATGATGAAATCATGTTTAAATAGTTCTTTTATATTTTAAATTCGTACATCATGTTCTTAAATGTTTAAATCACGAAATATATACTTTGTATATTCTTAAATTTTATTAATTTATTCCTACGTGTTTGACATTTGGAAAGAGATGTTAGCATTACAAACTTTTACTGATTTGCTTCTAAAATTATTATATAAACAGTCCATTCGTTAAGAATTTTAAAATATGGTTTTTGTATATTCAAGTTCCTGTAAAATTACATGCAATACATAACAAGTAATTAAAAGAATTATGAAGAAAATTCTATAATTTATGAAAAAACTTAGAATATTTTTGTCAGTATGAGAAAATATAAAAACTATGTATAATTATGTAGAGTTTTTCATTTCGTTATATATTAAGCCACTGTAAGAAATAAATGGTGATATATCATAACATATCTTAGTGTATTATAATAGTAATTAAAGTTCAAATCTATCATCCGAGGGATAAATGTGGCGTTTTGCCCTACCTATAGGCTTATATGAATAACAACTAATTACGAGCCTTGAATAGTAGCGTAAGGTCTTTGATTGTATAAAAATAAATATAAATCAAATTTTAATTATTCGCTCCTTTGTCATTAAGACCCTACCATCCTTTAGTCCATAATAATTAGCATATTTTTTATAGCATATTTCGAATTGAGAACTAGAAATAAAGTATTTGAAAGCTGTGTATATATGTTATGAAAATTCATGACTTTACATCCGAATTTTTATTCATTGTTTTTTCCGGGAAGATTTAATGTAAATGGTATGCTTAATTATGAATAATTTATATACTTTGTTGAGCATTCACTTTACTCTTAATTTTATTTTCTACAACCCCTTTCAAATTAATGGATTCGGGCACTTGTAGATGGAGGATCCAATCAAAAAGACGATTCGAGGATGTAGGACTTAGAGAGTGAACATTTTGATATGGTACGGTTGTATCGAATAGTAGCATTAGGGGGATTATTTTTCATATCTGTTGAATAATTTTATAATTAATTTAGTTATTGCGATGTATAATCAATGATGTAGTAGGATCTTGATTCTCTTTTTAGCAATTCAAATGAGTTGTCTAATTTTTATATAGACATATCTCCTTATACTTGTTTCGACACTATAATATGGTTGACATTCAAAGCCACTTTCAGGTGTAGTATTCTTGGATCCTGTGATGTGATTGTTGATACATGATTTTAGTGACACATTCGATGTGCTAACTTTTGGGATTTTAGAAAATTTTATTTGTCTCAATTTGAGTTTAGAGATGTAACGAAGTAAGATAATAATTAAATTGACTAGTTAGATGGATTAATCCCACTAAATATTCGAGATTGGTAAGAGGATGTAACAAAGGGAAAAGCCACACAAGTAATGTGTGTTTTTACAGCATTCATGGATGTTTGTGGCAAAACGGTGGAGCCCGACGTATACTTAAGGGAGTTTCCATACGCAATTTAGATAGTGTAGTGGTGTCTAAAGTGTACTTTTGTTGGCGCTCGTGTGTAGATGAGTCAAAATATTAATATTTGATACACATCTGTCTAAAGATCATGCTAATTGTAATATATAGGTGCCTGCATGCCTATGTCAACCATGCTAGCATCATAAAGAAAGGAAAGGAAAATTTTAAAACTATATATATATATATATATAGACTTGTTTCGTTGTAAATATATGCTATCTTTGACATCCTTATTTTAAATATTATTGTATACATATGAATTTTACCAATTGTTTTGACATTTTGTTGGATTTTACTTGTCTACTTTTTTATAAATTAAGTAAATATTTTAAAATAACTTGTCACATATGAAAATAATTTTTAAAAAGAAAATTTATGAAACTTATTCATTTACCCTTAAATGTGTTATTCTAGGCAACTTCTTCAATCCTAACTCTATTTTACCTAAATATAAGTTTGTACTTTCTCATATGGTTGAAAGTTTTGATTCTTACTTTTCTGATAGAAAGAAAAAGTATCATAATTTTTATAGAGTCTGCCGTTTAATATTTTATTGAGATTTTTAATAAAAAAATTAAATAAAATAATATATTTGATAGTCCAAATATATCAAACACACTTGGATATTACACCTATTTCTACATGTGGCAAAAGAAAGTAAAATTTCTCTTTATCTTTAGGGTATATATACAAACAACCTTATTTATGGGTCTAAATAATAGTAATTTAGTCATAGATTACTAGGTGTATATATAACCCTTCCTTTAAAATTGATCTTTTAGTCCTTAATTTTAAATTTGACATGTTTTAAATTTTTAAGATTTCTACCTACATAACATTTGATATTTAACATGTTTTACCCTTAAGAATTGTAGGTTTTGATAAAGTCTTCTGAATTATCGGATGTTGGATTTTAAATCTTTGGAATTATTTGACATTTAGATATTAGACAATTTCGTATAATTTGATATAATTTAATATTCATTTATAGATTATAAATTTTACATATAAAATTGTAGTCAGATATTTGACATACTGGATTATTTGATATATTAGATTTTAACAAAATACTTCGATTTTACGATCTTTTTATCTAATTTATGCACGTGATTTGTATTTGTATATATATACTTACAAAATTTTAGGTTCATAATTTTTTTCTATATTCTAACCTTCTAGATTAGAGAACTTTGGGATTGCTTGCAAGATTTAGACTAAGAAGCTTCAAAGCATTTATAATTATTTTGTTATTTGATATGCATTTGAATTCATTTGCAATTATGTTAGAAAATTATTAGTTAATATATTTAAGATAAATCTTTATTGAATATTTGGTTAATATTTTTGTTATGAATAGTTTTGGTATCAGTGGGATGTCCGTTATTTATTTAGAGATCAAAAAGGATCAATTTGGTCGAATCCTATATTTGATATCATTATGGATGTCATATTTGTTTTAAGTTATTGGTTTGTTAAATCTGACCTAATATTTGAGTTATTTGGGTTCTAATTAGCTATTAAATTTTTAATTTAGTTAATTTGGATTTCATTTAATTACGAAAAAGATTAAGTGAAGAATTTATTTGGGTTATCTAATTATTTATTTAATTGCCTGTTTGAGCCAGGGTTGTAATAGAGGTGGAGGGGTCATAAAGAAAATATCTGATATCATTTTGAGGAAATTAATGTTCAAAATCTAAGTATATCATAAGTATAAAAATGTAAAGAGATTGATGAGCAAAATCTAGCCAGGAGGATGATTGCCCGAAGATGATAGTAAAAATGACTGATATCATGGACCAAATGACACAAGACCTAGATACAAAGTTGGAGGAGAGATAGGAAATGGTCCATCAGAGGCAAGGTATGACACCTTTTAGCCGCTTTACGAATGGATGAGTCCCAAAATTTTTAGGAGAGTTGAATCCCATAAAAGCTGAAATTTGGGTCCAAAGAGTAAAGAGGTATTTTCCAGCGAGCATTTGTGAGTATAAGGATAACGAATTCAATCACTTTGGGTAAGTAAACTAGACGGTAGCTGAATATGACACAAAATTTATATAATTATCTCGTTTTGCTTTGGATATCATAATGGATGAGGCCAAGAGAGCCGGAATGTTTTTGCAAGAGCTTCAAGGCTCATTTCAAATAATTAGTGCTGCTTTGGTTGAGGACGTGCAATGAAGTACTTGACCAAGTTTTACTTATCAAGCAAGAGGAGGAGAGGGCAAAATTCTTTGAGATGAGATCCATGAGTTTAGGCCAAAGCTCTAGGCCAAGAGGATCCCACTCAAAGTCTAAGGTGCAAGATAAAGGCAAGGTGATTGTGGTTTAATCTCACAGACGAAGTTGCAAAACACTAAACTTGTATGCAACCATTGTGGTAAGTATCATTCGATGAGGCAACACTACGAGTAAACTAGAACTTATTTGAATTGTGGCCAAGTTGGCCATATGATGAAGGTTTGTCTGTTCCAACTAAAGAAACTAGAGGGAAAGATGACCATTTAGGGGATAGCTCATGTGGCAACAGCAAAGAATGCTCATGCCAACCCATTAGTCATTGAAGGAAATATGTTAATCTTCGATTCCGGGAACACACATTAATTCATCACAAATCTATGCATTTGTTTGTAACCCTAAGTTTGTTTATAATTTATGCTCACCCACTCAAATTTTGGATTATATATTGGTTATATCTACTATGGTGGGTAAATATTTAATGGCATATATTATGTCTCATTTTGCGCTTGTTTTTGGGTTAGTGGGTTTGAACCATCTCCGGATTTGATTTTATTAGATATGTTTGACTTTAATGTCATTTTGGCAATAGATTAGTTGGTATATTATCACACAAGTGTAGATTATTTTAATAAGACAATTTTATTTTGTATTTTGAGATATGAGTTCTTTGAATTTTAAGAAAAGATTAATCAGAAATCAGCATGTTTGTCACCAACTATGCATGTAAGCCACTTAGATGAATGCTAGACTTATTTGGTATACGTTACAAGTTTAAGATACCGATTCCTAAAATATAGCAAATTGTGATAATTAAATAATATAAGTAAGTTTAAGATAAGTAACTCGGAAAAAAAATTAAGAGTTTATCAAAGTCAAGGGATATGGGAGGTTGTGTTCACTATAGGATCGAGCACAGCAAAGGACGCCAATAACAGAATGTCCTCTGCTCACTGCAGCTCGAGCATGCACAAAGGTGCCAAAAACAGAATGTCCTCCGCCCCTGCAAGGCCAAGCGCACATGGAGGCGCCAAAAACAAAATGTCCTAGACTCGCTATTGGCTCGAGTGCCCTTGGAGGTGCCATTTCCTGCAGGCTTGTAGTCGTTGCGCGATCGCTAGGCGCTCGAGCATGATTCTAGAAAGTTTTCACCAAGTTACTTTTTGTTATTGTTAAAGGGGAGAAGGGGAGGAGAACAGGGGCATGACCACAGAGCAGCAGGGGAGAAAGGGAGAGGAATGAGAGTGAGAGAAGATAAAGAGGAGGGATATTTAGTAGCTTCCAACCTGATTAGGATAAGAAAAATAATAAATCAGGTAGAGACAACAGTACCCTACACTCTGTTTTTCCTTATTGTTGTTTTTAGCTATCTCGTTTTTGTTCTAAAACCTCCTCTTTTAAGATTTATATGTAATACTGTATATTTTCTAATTCTCTCATGATATTATGTATGAGTGGCATGTTTAAGCACAAGTAATATGAATTATTGGTTCAATTTTATTATATAACTCTTGTTTTATGTCCAAGATTGTTCTGAATATTTTCCTTTAATCCCTAGCACAAAATGAAGGAATAATTATAGGAAATAATGAGTTATGACATGAAAATATTGTATTATAAAATATTTAAGTTTGATGGATGCTTTTATCTGATATTTTGTTAAAGGTTATACTGTTAAAAAATTATTGAGAACCTCAAAATTATTTGAAAGATTGAGTTATGTGAAGAAAAGTGACCTTTGAGGAATAAAGAATTAAAGTGAAGAAGCAAGAATTAAGATTGTTCCAAGTTAAGTTAAAATTAGTAAAAAATTGGACCAAGGATCATTCAGCAAGTAATATTCTCAGACATACCTTAAGATATTATAGTGATAATTGATGATAACTCCATCCACAGAATGATATGTGGACCGCCTTCCTTAGGGTATTACTATGGAGGACAAGAATTAAAAAATTAAGATCATCCTAGTCCTCAAGATGTAAACAAGGAGGAAACAAGAAGTTATGTACGATCAAGAAAGAAAGAACCAAGAACTAAGAACCAATGCCTTTGATTGTATAGAGTGAACACAATTTATCCTCGATTATTCGCTCTCTCAACTGGTAAGGCCTACCAGCTCTGATCCCTCAATATAAAATAAAGATATGTTATAAGGACAAGTAATTTTATGCTAGTTCATGATTTTAACATATTTTAGCATGTATGTTTTTGATTAAGGATAAAAGGAAGGAATAATAAAGATAAGATAAAAATGAACTAAGACAAGGATAGACTACAAGTTTATGTTTGTGTCTCAATTTTTGCCCTGCATCATCTACATACATGATTTTATATAAACTCTGCATGCCTTTGTTTTTATGGTACCTTGCTGAGCGTATTGCTCACCCCTTGCTGTTTTTATTCCCCCTTCAGATAATCCTGATGAGTTGCTGCCTAATGAAAAAGAGTGAAGATAGGGTTTGACTAAGGAAGATTTGTTGAATTTTGAAGACTTGATATTTTGGTTATGTTAATGTATGTAAAAGTGAATGTTTATATTTTTTGAATGAATGTTGTAAACTATGGCATAGCATGATATGTAATATTATTGATATGATTGTGCTTCTACATGTATGATTATTGGGTTTGTGTAGATTCCTACATGGCATCTCTCTTTTGATCCAATATAGTAGTAGAAAGTATTGTACTAGAGCGACGAATGAAATGGTTTTGATATTGTGATCATGTGGATGTGTTGTGGATAAATTTTGAGATTCTTTTAATTATTATTCATGTTGTATATATATGATTTTTAATCATTTTAAGGGAAGACTCTACCCAATTTTCTGTAAAATTTAATATATTTATTTAATTAAGTGTGATAATTAATGGAAGGTTATAAATGATTATGACCCACTCCATTACAAATATTATCAGTGAAAAGAGATGCCTTGAAATTGATTCACCTGAAAGTGGAAACTTAGGATTAGTCTAGGTGCAAGGGGGATAGGAATAGGTGATTGTTATTCAGGTTTAAATTCGAAATGCATTAAATAATTGTTATCCCTTCCCCATACTTGTTTATTAATATGTTGATATCGAGTTATATACTTTTAGATGGCGAGTAGAAAAACGAACACAAGCAATCGAGCCGGTACTAGTACCCTTCAAGATCGAGACGCAAAATATTTGAACTTATAAGGAAGGATGGCCCACATAATTGAATCAATGGAGCAATGGCATATGGCTCCAATTCCTATTCCAAACCCAGCCCCAGTGAATCCTGGCCCAACAGCATATGGGAGATTTACAACTAAGCGGGTGCCAAAATTTTTAGGAGACCCGGATCCAATAACAGCAAATATTTGGATCAACAGATTAAAGAAGGTGGTCACAGTGATTCAATGCTCGGAGTGGGAGAAAGTCAAATTTGCAGTTTACAAATTTGAAAAAGAAACTGATAGCTGGTGGGATATAAAGAAAAGGATTTTGGGAGTACCTGATAAAGAAATTACTTGGGAGATATTTAAAGAGGCGTTCATGAAAAAATATTTTCTTTCTAGCCTCCAGGACCAGAAGGAAGAGGAGTTTATGCAACTGAGGCAGGAGAACGATACTGCAACTGAATATGATACAAAGTTTACTGAATTGTCCTAATATATACCATATATTGTGGAAGATAAGTCGAAGAAAGTAAAGAAATTTTAACAAAGGGCTAAGGGATGAAATCAAAAAGGAATTGGTGACGCAGAAACTCCAGACATATGCTAAGTTCTTGGATAGAGCCCTAATATTTGAGAAAGAGTTGGAGATTCAAAATTTTTTTACAAAAAGGACAGCTAGTCGAATGAGTATTGCTGTGGGATCAGGTTCAGGACTCGCGGGACCATCCAAAAGGGCAATAATGACAAAGAAAGGAAAAGGTAGCACCAAAATTCAGATTGTGTCTAGCTCCCAAGTGTCAATAGCAAATTGTGTCCATCATGGGAGGAAACATTCAGGAAAGCCATATTTTAAAGTGTTAGGGGCCTATTTTAACTGCGGTCAAAAAGGTCATCGGATCAGAGATTGCCCCTACCTAAAAGGCTGGAAGGAAAGAAGCCTACTATTCCAGTTAGAGCTTTTGCAATGCCAATCCAGAACACCAAAGCATCCCTGAATGTAGTCGAAGGTACTCTTCTTATTTGTAGAGTTTATGCTTGTATTTTATTTGATTTTGGGTCCACGTATTCTTTTATTTCTCCAAAATCTGCATGTCACATCACTTCAACCCCAAAAATCTTAGATTATTCTATGCATGTATCAACGTCCATGAGATCGTTGGTAATTACTAATATCATGTATATGAAATGTATAGTTGAGGTAAATGGGATGCAATTGGCAGTTGATTTAATATTGCTAGATATGAGTGATTTTGATGTTATTTTTGGGACGGATTGGCTGACTAATTATCATGCTAATATAAATTATTTCCTAAAAAGAGTGTGTTTCTCTATTCCTAGAGTTGAGCCCTTTTTCTTCCAAGGTATTAGGAGGAAGAGTATACCTATATTAATTTCAGCATTGCTTGCCAAACACTTGATTTGAGGTGGATGCCAAGCTTATTTGGCATATAATAACATTATTAGGAGTCATAGTGTGCCAGTGAAAAACATTTTGATAGTATGTGAATTTGAGTATGTATTTCCGGAGGAGTTGCTTGGGTTACCTCCTCACATGAACATAGAATTCGAGATTAAGGCTATTCCAGCAACTAGTCCTATTTCGAAGGCACCATATCGTACGGTGCCTACTGAATTGAATGAGTTAAAATCATAGTTATAGGAACTGTTAGATAAGGGCTTTATCAGACCGAGTGTATCTCCATGGGTCCACCGATACTATTATTAGGAAGGACAAATCACTGCGGCTGTGTGTGAATTACCGTAAATCAAATAAAGTCACGACCAAAAAAAATATTCATTACCGCGCATTGATGATTTGTTTGATCAGTTACAAGGGTCCTGAGTGTTTTCTAAGATTGATTTATGATCGGAATACCATCAATTGAGAATTAAGAGGATGTGGCCAAGACAACTTTTCGGATGTGATATGGCCACTATAAATTTCTTATTATGCCATTTGGTCTTATTAATACTCTTGCTGCCTTTGTGGATCTAATGAATAGGGCATTTCGATCCTATTTGGATAAATTTGCAATGGTATTTATCGATGATAGTTTGATTTACTCCAAAAGTCATGAAGAATATGAAACTCATTTGAGGATTGTTCTCCACGTGCTTTGTAAGGAGAAACTATATGCTAAATTGAAGAAATTTGAGTTTTGGCTAGAGGATGTGGTATTTTTGAGACATGTTATTTTTAATGGTAGTATCTCTGTGGACCCTAAAAAGGTTGAGGCTATTGTTAACTAAAATAGGCTTACATCGGTGACTGAGGTCATGAGTTTTCTTAGTATGGCAAGGTATTACAAAAGATTTGTAGAGAATTTCTCCCGGATAGCCTTGCCTTTGACTCAATTTATAAAGAAAGAGGCCAAATTTGAATGGATAGAAGAATATGACTAGAGTTTTCGAAATTAAAAAATCATCTGACTACTGCACCCGTATTAACTATTTTGGAGGGATCTAGTGGTTTTGAGATTAATTATGATACCTCCAAGATAGGCTTGGGATGTAAGTTGATGCAAAACAGGAGAGTAGTTGCTTATGGGTCCAAGAAGTTGAAGGTGCATGAGAAGAATTATCCAATTCATGACCTGGAGTTAGCTGCAATTATGTTTGCCTTGAAGATTTGGAGAAACTATCTTTATGGTGAGATATTTCTGGTTTATTCAGATTATAAAAAATTAAAATATTTATTTTCATAGAAAGAATTAAATATGAAGTAGAGGAGATAAATTGATTTTCTGAAAGATTATAACTGTAAAATCCAATAGAAGCTTGGAAAAGGTAATGTGGTTACTGATACTTTGAGCCGTCAATCAAGCTTTGTAGCGAGGTTGCAAAAAAAAACAAATGGAGATATTAGATTGTCTGAAACAGTGTGATATTCAACGTATGTTCGTGGTAACCGGATGATTCTATCGAACCTTCAGATTCAATCAGAGATAACAAAAGAAATCACAGAGAAGTAACTAATTCTTTTCTTACAAATATTGTTGGGGATTTGAGTAAAGACTCCGTGATAGATTTTAATATTCATGTTGATAGGTTACAGAGGTTTAATGATCGTTTATGTGTACGAGATGAAGAAAACCCACCGATTCGGTATACAATTTATCCGAAGATAAATAAGATATATCAGGATTTAAAAGGGGTATTTTGGTGGTGAAATATGAAAAAGGAGATTGTGGAGTATGTGAGAAAATATCATATTTGTTAGCAGATAAAAGCTAAAAGGAAGAAGCCATCTAAGTCATTACAGTTAATGGCCATTCTAAGTTAGAAATGGAAAGATGTTGTAATATATTTTGTATAAGGTTTGCTTCAGACTCCAAGAAACCATGACGCCATCTTGGTTATTACTGATCGGCTGACTAAATCTACTCATTTCTTGGCGATTTGGACAAAGTATTCTCATGATAAACTGGCACAGTTGTATATAAGTGAGATTGTCAGACTTCATGGTGTACATGCAATAATTGTGTCAGATCGAGATCCGAGGTTCATTTTTAAATTTAGAAAAGTTTACATAAAGAGTTGGGGACAGAATTAAACTTCAGTAGCATACCATCTCCAAACTGATAGTTAGTCGGAACATACTATTTAGATTTTGGAGGACATGTTAAGCACCTCAGTGTTAGATATGAAAGAAAATTGGGACAATCATTTATCCGTGGCGAAATCCGCCCATAACAATAGCTACCAGGTAAGTATAGGAAGGGCACACTTTAAAGCACTATAGAGGATAAAGTGTATATGACCGATCCATTGGGAGTAAATTGGAGATAAAAGACTTTTAGGTCCTAAGATTATTAAAGAGACAATATAGAAGGTCAGATTAATTCACGAGAATTTGAAACTCGCTCAGAGTAAACAAAAAAGTTACGCGGATCAAAGGAGATCAGCGTTAAAGTTTGAAGTGAGAAATTATGTATTTTTAAAGTATCACCCTCAAAAGGAATGTTTAGATTTAGGTGAAAAGAAAATTGAAGCCGCTATTTAATGGCCCTTTTGAGATTTTGGAGAGAGTTGGGAAAGTAGTATACAGATTGGCTTTACCACCTAGTTTAGCAGATGTTCACGGTGTATTTTATATGTCAATACTTCAAAGTATGTCCATGACCCCACACATGTTATTAAGTACGAGCCTTTAATGATTAATGAAGATTTAAGTTTTGTTGAAGAACCGGTGCAGATCTTGGATCAAAAGAGGCAGATGCTACGCATAAAAACCATTTCTCTGGTCAAGGTTTTGTGAAAGAATCATACTCCCGAAGGAGATACATGGGAGTGTGAAGAGGAGATCTAAAGCAAATACCCCCAGCTATTTTCATAAGGTATGTAGTTTCGTTAAATTTCGAGGACGAAATTTTATATGTAGGGGAGAATTGTAAAGTGTCGATTTCTAAAACATAGCAAATTGGGGTGATTAAATAACATAAGTTTAAGATAAGTAATTTGAAAAAAAATTGAGAATTTATCAAAGTCAAGGGATATGGGAGGTTGTGCTCACTGCAAGCTCGAGCACAGTAGAGGGCGCCAAAAACATAATGTCCTCCACTCGCTACAAACTCGAGCGTGCACGGAGGTGCCAAAAATAGAATGTCCTCCGCCGGTTGCAGGCTCGAGCTCGCACAGAGGCGCCAAAAACAGAATGTCCCAGGCTCAATATTGGCTTGAGCGCCCTTGGAGGAGCCATTTTCCGCAGGCTTGAGCTCGCTGAGTACTAACTAGGCACTCAAGCATGATTCTAAAAATTTTTCACCGACTTACTTTTTGTTATTCTTAAAGGGGAGAAGGGGAGGAGAATAGGGAGCACGACGTAGAGCAACAGGGAAAAAAGGAAGAGAAAGGAGAGGGAGAAAAGAGAAAAAGGAGAAATTTTTAGTAGCTTCCAACCTTATCAGAGTAAGAAAAATAATAAATCAGGTAGAGGAAAATGTACCCTACACTCTGTTTTTCCTTATTGTTGTTTTTAGCTATCTCCTTTTTATTCTAAAACCTTCATCTTTTAAGATTTATATTTAATACTGCATATTTTCTAATTCTCTCATGATATTATGAATGAATGGTATGTTTGAGCATGAGTAATATAAATTGTTGGTTTAATCTCATTGTATAACTCATGTTTTATGCCCAAAATTGTTCTGAATATTTTCCGTTAATCCCTAGCACGAAATGAAGGAATAATTATAGGAAATAATGAATTATGACATGAAAATATGGTATTATGAAGTATTTTAGTTTGATGGATGCTTTTATTTGATATTTTGTTAAAAGTTATACTATTAAAAAATTATTGAGAACCCTAAAATTATCTAAAAGATTGAGTTATGTGAAAAAAAGTGACTTTTGAGGAATAAAGAATTAAGGTGAAAAAGAAGAAGTTAAGATTTTGCCAAGTTAAATTAAAATTATTAAGAAACTGGATTATGGATCGTTCAATAGGTAATGTTCTCAAGCATACTTAAAGGTATTACAATGGTAATTGAGAATAACTCCGTTCACATAGTGATATGTGGTCTGCCTTCCTCGAGACATTATTATGGAGGACAAGAATTAAGAAATTAAGATCATCCTGGTACTCGGAATGTAAATAAGGAGGAAATAAGATATTATGTATGACGAAGAAAGGAAGAACCAAGAACTAAAAGTTAAGATCTTTGATTGTGTGGAGTGAATATAATTTATCCTCGATTATTCGCTCTCTCAACTAGTATGGCCTACCAGCTCTGGTCCCTCAATATAAAATAAAGGGATATTATAAGGACGAGTAATTTTTATGCTAGTTCATGATTTTAACATATTTTTAGCATGTATGTTTTTTATTAAGGATAGAAGGAAGGAATAATAAAGATAAGATAAAAATGAACTAAGGCAAGGATAGACTACAAGTTTATGTTTGTATCTCGCATCATCAATATACATGATTTTATATAAACTCTATATCCTTTGTTTTTATGGTACATTGTGGAGCATATTGCTCACCTCTCACTGTCTTTATTCCCTCTCCAGATAATCCTGTTGAGTTGCTGCCTGATGAAAAAGAGAGAAGATAGGGTTTGACTAATGAAGATTTGTTGAATTTTGAAAACTTAATATTTTAGTTGTATTAATGTATGTAAAAGTAAATGTTTCTATTTTTGAATGAATGTTGTAAACTATGGCACAATATAATGTGTAATATTATTGATATAGTTGATCTTCTACATTTATGATTATTGGGTTTGTACAGGTTTCTAAATATCATCGCTCTTTTGATCCAATATAGTAGTAGAAAGTATTGTACTAGAGTGACGAATGAAATGGTTTTGATATTATGATCCTGTGGATGTGTTGTGGATAAATTTTGAAGTTCTTTAATTATTATTCAGGTTGTATATATATGGTTCTTAATCACTTTCATGGGAGACTCTACCCAATTTTCTATAAAATTTAATGTATTTATTTAATTAAGTATAGTAATTAACAGAAAGTCATAAAAGATTGTGACCCATTCCATTGCAGCAACGTTTGGAAGTCATAGTATATCCATTGAGTGTATCCTAGAAGTTTGTGAATTTGATGATTTATTCTAGGAGGAGTTGCCGGATTTATAACCAAATTGAGAAATCAAATTTGCTATTGATATAATACTCAGATTTGCACCCATTTCAAGGGTCCCTTATCGAATGATCTCATTTGAGATGAAAAAATTGAAGCAAGAAACTGTAGAAATTATTGGAGAAGGGATTCATTCAATTGAGTATACCACCAAGGGGAGCATCGATATTCTTTGTGAAGAAGAAGGGACGATCGATAATGTTGTATATTGACTATAGGGACTTAAATAAAATTATGATAAAAGATAAATATTTTTTGTTGAGAATTGATGATTTGTTCAATAAATTATAAAGAAAACAAATCTTCTCTAAGATTGATTTACGATTGAGATATCATTAACTATGGATTAAATATGAGAACATACCTATGATGGCATTTAAAAGGAAGTATGACCACTATGAGTTCTTGGTGATATCGTTTAGGATAACAAATGCACTTGCAATATTCATGAACCATATGAACTGGGTTTTTAAATCCTATCTGTATTAATTTATAGTGATTTTTATCATTGACATTTTAATTTATTCACAAAGTTTTGAAAAACATCAGACTCATTTGAATATCACGTTACAAACTCTCAAAGAAAAGTAGTTATTTGCCAAATTTTAAAAAAATATGAATTTTAGTTTGAAAAAGTGTCATCTCTTGTGCACATAGTTTCCATGGAGGGAGTGTCAGTGGACTTATAGAAAATCAAAGTGGTGCAAACTTAGATCAACCGATAAATGTTATGGATATTCAAAATTTTCTTGGATTAGTCAGATGTTATAGACGATAGACTAAGAATTTTTTAAATTATAGTGACATTGATGTGTTTGACTTAAAAGTGAGTAATTTTTCATTGAGGCAAGAATTATGAGAGATGTTTTCAAGAATTAAAAGATACGTTGACTTCTGTAATGATTCTATTAATTCTGGATGGTTTCAGAGTTTTCATAGTTTATTATGATACTTTATAGAAAGGTTTAATGGTGCATTTTGATGCAACGTATTCCGGATATTGTTTATAAATCAAGGCAGTTCAAAACCTAGAAGTAAAATTATCTTACCCAAGATTTGAAATCGGTGGCAGTAATATTTGTTTTAAAAATTTAGAGATATTATCCATATAGAAAGAAATTTATTATTTAAGAGTCTCGAATACTTATTCTCGTAGAATGAATTGAATATGAGACAATATCATTATATGGATTTGTTGAAATATTATGATTATAAGATTCAATGTTAATTGAAAAAGGCTTACATTATTACTAATACGTTGAGTCAAAAGCCATCAGGCATGATGGCCCACTTGATGATAAAGAAATAAAAGATGTTAAATAGAACGAAAAGTTATAATATTCGTTTGCACTCCTAATACTCGAGGGTAATTTTGTTATACTTCTAAATTCAATTGGTGCTTATGGAAATAATTAATGAGTTTCAAATGAATGGTCCATATTTAATGGAGATTGTCGAGGATTTATATAACAAATCACAAGTCAATTTTAATATTTAGACGAATGGATTTCTTTGGTTCCATGCTCAAATTTGTAGGCCCAATATCAAGGATTCAAAAGAGGAGATTTTGAATGAAGCCTATTGAGTTAATTATATCATTCATCCCAGTGCAAATAAAATATACTAAGATACAAATAAGTCCTACTGATAGAAGAATATAAAGCAAAAATTACGACTAATGTGGCAAGATGTATAGTGGGCCAGATGATCAAGGTCAAAGTAGTAACCCGCCAGGATACTTTCACCATTTGTTAGCACTAGTTAGAAGTGGGAACATATTACACTAAACTTTGGCTTGAATTTACCTAGAACATCAAGGAATTATGATGTAAGTTTGGTAATTGTAGTTAGATTGGTCAACAAAAGATTTTGATAGGCATGCCACTTCTTTTTATAAAAAGAATCTCTAACTAAGCTGGTCCCCTTTGACGGGATTTGGGGATCCTGCTTCTCCTCAAGAGAAGCAAAATCTTGCTTCTCCACTTATAGCCATTGGATTTTAATCCAATGGCTAAGATTAAAAAATATATAAAATATAAAATATAATTATATTTTTTAAATCTTTTTTATAATATTAATATTTATTAAATATTAAGTTAAAAACTAAAATTATTTTTTTAAAAATTAATTATTTAAATATTATTATATAAAATTTAAATTTTAACTATTAAATTTTTTTAATCTAATAATTAAAAATAGAAAAGCAAGGTCCTGCTTATCTTTGAGAGAAGCAGGATCCCCTGTTTCCTTTGACAGAGTCAAATGAAGGGCCAGTGACACCAAGGTTCAAAGAGATTGAAGGCATCATGCAAGAAAGCAATAAAACCAGTTGAAATATGAGACTTTCAAAACCATGAGCTTCCCATGAAGATTCAACCTCTTTGCTCCTTGTAAAAAGGATACAGAGTGCATCTCAATATCCCTTATAGTGAAAAAAATTCCTGTGAATCCTTCCAACCCCAAGGAGGTGGCACGAGCAGTTGAAGTCTAAAATGTCTATCCAACTATGGAAGAGGTGCCAGGAATATCAAGAATCTCATACTCAGTGACGATGATAGCTGCTATGACCAACAAGAACCTACATGTAGAATGGTACAAAGAATCAAGCTCCCAGATGAACACTAATATTTATATCTTTATTTCTATTTATTTATTATTATTATTTAGTAATTTTTGTTTAAATTATGTAACTAAATTGTATATTTTTATTATGTAGGCTTTATTCCCTAAGGAAAAATTTTTAGTTTAAAAGCAAGCAATGGATTGAATGGAGTCTTTGGTCAACCCACTTAACTGATTGAAGAAACACAAGTAAGAAGGACAATACTAAATTTTCTAGAAATTTAAGACAGCGGGGGTTATTATTTATATATTTGAAAAAAAAAAAAAAAAATCAGTGGGACCGCCTCCCTCTCCTCTATAAATAGAAGAGAGTGAGGCAACCAAGGGGGAGGGGGAGTCTGCCGAAAGGCAGAGGAAAGGCAGGAGAGGGAGGGAGGGAGGGAGGGAGAAGATTCTGGACAAGAGGGCAGAAGGGGCAGAGAGCAGAAGGAGAAAAAAAAATAACGGAGAGACAGTGTGTGTGATAACAGGAGAGGAAAGGCAGAGGGAAGGAAGGAGAGAAAGAGAGGGGGAGAGAGAGCGAGAGAGAGAGAGAAAGGCAAAGAGAGTAAGAATAGCAGCGAAGGAAGAGAGGAGAAAAAGCAGCGCACGACTATACAGGGAGGAGAGAGAAAAAGAGAGGGAGACTTTGGTGGAAGTTTTGGGTATTAGCCTTTACTCTAAAATCTTAATATTTTAATATAGGTTCTGCCTTAGATTCCTCATTTTATACTTTAAAATTTTAGTTCAATATTAAGTTTATTTTTATATTAATTTAGCTTTATTAGATTTCTATTGTTTATTTTTTATTCTCATTAGTTGATTTAATTTTTGATTAATATCATAATATTACAATTTTATATTGTATTTGTTGGGTCCCATGTCTTGGCCCATGAAGAACTGCCAAGCACATGAAGCATTCCGTAGCCTGCGAAAAGTCCAAAAGCCCACGTGAGATGGCCAGCCCAGCCCAGTAGTCGGGAGACGTGTGCAGAGTCCATGCTGGCAGAAGGCAACGGAACTCTGCAACGCATTTAATGCGTTGCCGAGAAACTGGCGAAAAGGCTAGCCAATAGAGGAATGGGCAGTGCGGCGCCAATGGCCCCCGCGGCCCGCTTGCAGCAACCAACCAATCCCCGTTCGGGAAAAAAATCGGGCGTAAGCGCCGGCGCCTGAAGCGTGCCGCCGCGGCAAGAGGACAACCCGACATGACCGGCGATCCACACTTGATGACAGTAGCGTAGAAGCTCTCACAACAGGGCGTTCGGGCACCCCGAGCCTAACGGGAGAGGCCCATAAGAGCCTCTCGCGCCCACGGAGAAAAGGATCTTCATCTTCATCTCCTTCTTCTTTCTCACCGATTCCAATCTCGAATCGAACTCAAGAAACTCGAGCTTCCTTCTACTCGACTCGATCACGGAAAAGTAACGAAATGGAGCAGGATGATTGACTCACTTCCGTCCAGCACAAGCTAGCTCACAATTACTCTCCCCACGCCTACTCGGACTCACGGGATAACTTGACCACCCATCTGCGGTGCAATAAGAAAGCCAGGCCTTGCACAAACTGCTCACTGCATTCTCCATACCATTACACGAGCATCTCTTACGCTTTCACAGCATCCAATCGCGCACCGCCCATAGCGTGTGTATTTCCGTTCGTTGCGGGAATTTGCTAACTTGAGCGTCGGAGTGGCCTCAGTGGGAGAAATCCTGCCAGACCCCTGACCTCTTGTTTGTTGTTTGTGTTGTGCAGGTCCAGGTTCATAGAGACGGAGACCGGACCCTTCGACCGATGCCGCCGCGTGCTAAGGAATCCGGAGGCTCCCTAATCCGTACGGTAACCGCGGACCCGGGACGCAACATTGGTGCCGTCTGTGAAAAACTGACGAGAAGCCAGTGTCTCTTTCCCACCTTACTCCTAAACACCAGAAGATGGTAAACACCCGAGCACAAGCTAGTGTTCCAGCGATGGAGGTCGTTGCCCAAAGTGAAGCTCCCCCTGCTGGGAACCAGGCGAACGACCGTCCAGAGCCCGATGTCTACCGCTTGGCCGCAGACGTGGGCAATATCAAACTGGTTCTCCCTGCCCTGTGCGAGAACACGGGGACTTCTTGGCCAGGGACTGCCCCTCCAGCATCCTAGGCCTCCACCTCCAGGAGAGAGAGGCGTCGAGAGGCCGCTCGCAGGAGGCGAGCCAACCAGCTCGACCAAGCCGCAGCCCCGGCGGCCCCAAGTGGAAACGATCAGAACGAAGCGGAAAGCCATCCCGCCCGCGATGACCGGGAGGATAGCCCTGAGGGGCGCAACCCCCGCAACTCGCGCGGCAACGGGAGGCCAACCGCTGCGTGCTCCAATGGCGAACGGGCCACTCAAGCAGAGAGTCGCCACCCCCGACGAGCTCGAACACACCTCCAGGGCAACATGGAGCTCCGCGACGTCATCAATGCACGGAGAGGCTCTACGGATCCGTCGATGGAGGAGAAAGTCAAAGTGCTGTGGGACACCCTGCATAAGGAGAAGCCCACGCCCTCCTCCGCCGACCTCTAGAGATCGCTCTTCGCTATGGACTTGCGGACACAACCGTTGCCAAGCAAGTTCAAGATGCCTGCCCTGGAGGGATATGATGGAAGCAAGGACCCGATGGACCACCTCAACTGCTTCCGTACTCACCTATCTCTGCAAGGGGCCAGCGAGGCCTTGATGTGCCAGTGCTTTCCCGTCACCCTTAGGGGGGACGCGTTGCTCTGGTTCCACGGTCTCCCCGGAACTCCATACGCTCGTTCGACGAGCTGCTGACAGCTTCCTGAGCTAGTTCGCCTCCAGCCGGAGAGAGGAGAAGCAACCATGGCACCTGGTCCGCCTCCGGCAAAGGTCAGATGAAAGTCTAAAGCGGTTCCTGGACCGTTTCATCACCGAGGCGCGGCGGATCCCCTGACTCTACGGCGAGTCAAGCTCTACGCCTTCGCCGCCACTCCGCGGCGGGTACTTCTTCAAGCACTGTCGCAAGGCACCCTCAGACCTTCCGGGAGGCTGAGGCCATCGCCCGGGCATACATCACGGCCGAAGAGGCCAATGAAGCGAAGCGCCCCGATCGAGCGGACCAGCCCCCGGAAGCCCCTAGAGCATCTTGTGTGAGAAAGAGGGACAGCGACGACCAGTGCATCCCGGAGCGCCGGAAGCAGCAGCAGCCCCCACCGGGGCCCAAAAAGGACTACGGCAGAGCCTCCCTGACCCCTCTGAATGACAGCCGCACGAACATCTTGATGCAAATCTAGGATGAGAAGTTCTTCAAGTGACCGAAGACGCCAAAGGGTCCCAGCGGCAATGACCAGACGAAATACTGCCAGTACCATCGCTGCCTGGGACACTCCACCGAGAACTATCGGACCTTGCAGCAGGATATCGAGGACCTGATCCGGCACGGACACTTGAAGCGACTCTTTAAGAACCAGGGGCAGGAACCAGCAACCTCCGACGGTGAAGCCAGCGAACCTTCGAGAGCTCGCAAGGCCGCCGGCATTGTCAGTATGATCGCCACCACGGCCGTCATGGATACCCGGCGTGGGAAACCAAAGCCGACTTCTAGCAACAAGCGAGCGAGGATAGGGGATAGGAATGATGTCATTAGCTTTAGTAGCGACGATATGGCTCATGTAACACCTCCCCATACCGACCCCCTTGTTGTATCGGCCCTCGTTTCAGGTGGTGGAGATGACTACCAACTGAAACGAGTTTTCATTGATAATAGAAGTTCTCAAAATTTGCTGTATCTCACTGTCTTCTTTAAACTTAGACTAAAACGAAGCCAGATGAAAGCTGCGAGCGGACCCTTGTACGGCTTGGACAACGAGCCAGTCCCCGTGCAAGGGATAGTTCGGCTGGAAGTCACTATGGGGACCCACCCGCGCTCTGTGACGCGAGAGCTGGCATTCCTCGTCGTTGACCTTTCATCCGTTTACGACGCCATATTGGGATGACCTTTCCTAACCACCTTCGAAGCTGTGACATCCATCCCACACCTGAAGGTGAAATTTCTCACTCCGTGGGGCGTGGGTGAAGTCCTCGGAAATCAGGTATTGGGACGGACGTGCTACCTATCTCAGATCAACCCGGCGGTGCCATACTGCCCAGACGAAGACCTTGACCTCCACGACAAGACCTTGCTGCAACAGTTCCAGTTCAGGGAAGAAACTGAGGCAATCCCACTGAACCCTTCCGAGTCGGAACGATGCATCAACGTGGGGAGATCCCTCCAACTTGCGGAGCACGACCGATTGATTACCTTCCTTAGGGCTAACTCCGACGTGTTTGCATGGGTTCCCGCTGACATGCCCGGGATACCGACAGAGGTCATAGTCCACAAGTTGGGCCTTGACTCGAGCAGAAAGCTCGTTCGGCAGAAGCGAAGGAACCACTCCGTCGAGAAGTTGGTCGCCATAAGGGAAGAGGTGAAGAGGCTTTTGGACGCCGGATTCATCAGAGAAGTCCAATACTCGGAGTGGCTGTCCAACATTGTGCTGGTGAAAAAGAGCAGCGGCAAGTGGCGGATGTGCGTCGACTTCACGAACGTGAACAAGGCCTGCCTTAAACACAGCCTTCCCACTCCCAGGATCGACAAGCTCGTGGACTCCACGTCCGGGCACGAGCTCCTGAGCTTCATGGACGCATACTCTGGGTACAACCAGATCCGGATGGACCCAGAGGACGATGAGCACACCTCGTTCATGACAGACCAGGGGACGTATTGTTACAAAATGATGCCCTTCTGTCTTAAGAATGCTGGCGCGACCTACCAGCGCCTTGTGAACAAGATGTTCGAGGCCCAGATCGGACGGAACGTGGAGGTGTATGTCGATGATATGCTCATGAAGAGCAGAGTTGCCAGCAGCCACGTCAATGACCTAGATAAGACTTTCCACCGATGGCACGGGATGAAGCTCAACCCCGCCAAGTGTGCGTTCGGAGTGACCTCAGGGAAGTTCCTAGGCTTCATCGTGTCTCAACGCGGCATCGAGGCCAACCCGGAGAAGATCAGAGCCATCCTCGACCTAAACCCTCCACGGACGATAAAAGACGGACGTACGCAAGGACGGCGAATAGCAGCCCTCTTGCAGTTCCTCACCAAGTCAGCAGAAAAATACTTGCCCTTCTTCAAGGCGCTAAGGGGCACCAAATCGCAGGGGTTCAAGTGGAGTGAAGAATGCGTCGAAGCTTTCAGGGAACTGAAGACTTACCTCTCCAGCGCACCGCTCCTAGGCTCGCCGCGCGAAGGAGAAGATCTCTACCTCTACTTGGCCACATCGGCAGCGGCCCTCAGCTCGGTGTTAGTTGCGGAGCACGAGGGCAGACAACAGCCAGTATACTACGTAAGCCGGGTGCTGACTGACGTGGAGGCCCACTATCCGCACGCTGAAAAGATGGCGCTCGCGCTTGTCTATGCGGCACGGAAGTTGCGGCCCTATTTCCAGTCGCACCGGATGGTCGTACTGACAGACCAGCCGCTGAAGTCGATCTTGCGGAAGCCGGAGACGTCCGGCCGGCTGGTTAAGTGGGCTGTCAAGCTAGGAGAATTCGGCCTGGAGTTCCGCCCCGACCAGCCATGAAAGGACAGGCTCTGGCAGAATTTATCGTCGAAGCGGCGACACCTGCGCAGGAAGAAGACAGCAACCAAGGAAGTATGGCAGATGGCGATCCTCCTGCGTGGATCCTGAACGTAGACGGATCATCTACCCAAGCAGGCAGCGGAGCTGGTGTCGTGCTAAGGACGGCCGAGGGAATGGAGATCGCATATTCCGTCACACTGGCCTTCCCAGCCACGAACAACGTGGCAGAATATGAGGCCCTCCTCGCGGGCCTACGACTGGTGAAGGAGTGTTCCGTGTGGTCGTTGATCGTGCGTAGTGACTCCGAACTTATGGTCAATCAGGTGAAGGGGAACTTTGACGCCTCGAACCCACAGTTTGTGAGGTACTTGGGGAGAGTGAAGGCCCTGATCCCTGAGTTCGGTCGGTTTGAGATCGAACACATCCCAAGATCAGATAACGAGCGCGCTGACGGACTGGTCCAGGATGCGGCCGCCAGGACCATGGAGCAATACGCGAGAGAGCCCAGGGAAGTCCTGACCGCACCTAGCATCAACGCCGAAGACAAAGAAGTGCTACGGGTCGACACAGGAAACAGTTGGATGGCACCGTACGTGAAGTTCCTAACTGAGGGGACCCTACCCGACGACATCAACGAAACCAAGCGAATCAAGAAGACGGCAAGATGGTACACGGTCCTGAATGAGAGGCTATACAGGCGAGGATACTCCACTCCCCTCCTGAAGTGCCTCACGCCAGAGGAAGCCGATTACGCGCTGGCAGAAGTGCATCTTGGACGGTGCGGCTCGCACATCGGCAGCAAGAACCTGGCATTCAATGTCATGCGGCAAGGGTTGTACTGGCCCACCATGAAGCGAGACGCTATGGAATTCGTCCGGAAATGTGAAAGTTGCCAGGTCCATGGCAATATGACGCACCAGCCGCACACGGAGCTGCACTGTCTCCAATTCCCATGGCCGTTCGCACAATGGGGGCTCAACATACTTGGGCCCCTACCTCTGGCTGCCGGACAAAGAAAATTCTTGATCGTCGGCATCGACTACTTCACCAAGTGGGTGGAAGCCGTCCCTCTCGCCAAGATCACAGAGCAGAATGCGACGGAGTTCCTCCGTCAAGGCATCGTTTGCCCCTTTGGGATCCCTGAGGTCGTAGTGACCGATAACGGAACCCAATTCACCGGCAAGCGCTTTACGAAGTACTGCCGTGACCTTCGCATCAAGCTGATACATACATCCGTGGCGCACCCTCAGCCAAACAGACAGGTTGAGGTTACCAACCGCACATTGCTGCATGGATTGAAAACTAGGTTGGAAGACGCAGGGGGCTCCTGGACTGAGGAGCTACCGTCCGTGCTATGGTCGTATCGAACAACTACGAGGGAGCCGACAAGGGAGACGCCCTTCAACCTTTGCTTTGGGGCTGAGGCTGTGGTGTCCGTGGAGGTGGGAATGCCAAACCTACGGATCGAATGCTTCTACCCAGTCGCCAATGAACAAAGGCTTCGGGAAAGTCTGGACCTGCTCTCGGAAGTTCGAGACACCGCACAATTACGAACCGCGGTCTATCAGCAGTGAGTCGCACGGTATTACAACAAACGGGTAAAGGCGCGCCCACTGGAAGTTGGAGATCTGGTCCTCTGGAGCGTAGAGGCGGCAGGAAAGACCGCGAACAGGAACAAACTCTCCCCTGAGTGGGAGGGGTCATTCCTCGTCTCCGCAATCCTCCGGAGCGGAGCATACAAGCTACGCGCCCAGAATGGCAAACTGGTCCCGCCGACCTAAAACGTCGCCAACTTAAGGAGGTACTACCAGTGATGCTACATCAGCTCAGGTAAGTCGCACGCGCATGCATCATAATAAATGCTTGGACATGAGCTTTATCTTTTGATTAATATAATCACTCTTCCTATCATTCTGCATCTTCATTTGTGTGAATTGATGACACGCATTGCATCCTTAAATCATACGACCTAGACTGCCCCTAAGTTGGGAGGACAAGCGTCCGTCCGTAAAACTAGTCCTTGGCCCAGCGCTAGACGGTCCGAAATCAACCGTCCCAGGACTTCGTCCCCACGCCAGATGGCCTGGGCACAGCTTTATGCATTTTGGCTCCGCTCCAGTGGGCCCGAGCGGCCCCCCAGAGATTAAGCCCCGCGCTAGACAGCCCGGAGGTAGCCACTCACAGGCTGAAAGATCTCATCAAAAGGACCCAGGCGATCCATCAAACAGGCTTCACGCCGACAACCCAAGCGGTCAAAGTATCAGGCCTGGGCGCTCCTGAAGTCTCCAATCTACGGCCGACGAAACCTTAGGGGGCAAAAATTGCAGGCGTGCGGCGACCTTCTCGAACGGAAGAGAGCACCCTCAATCTACAATGGTCGTGGGCTAGGACCTCAACTTGGTGATTATAACGCCTTGAGCAGGGGCCACACACCTCCCGCAATCATACGCGGCCGAGTCCTCGACCCAGGAGTCCGGTTACCGTGGCCTGACAACCGCGCTAACGCTCGTTGCGGCTCCAGGGGCTTGCCGACGACATCCGCTTCACTGGATCGAGCCCCCCAAATGCGTGAATTGCGACGACATCCTCTAATGAAGGACGAGCACCACGCAAGAAGACGCCTGGATAGGGCCTTAGCAACAATGGCTCCGAAGAGCCTAACGTTCAAGCATGAGAAGTAATCCAAACAGATTAAAGAAACGAAGACTGCAAGCGACATCCCACGATGGAAGAAGCACGAGTGCAGAAAAGAAAAAGACACTTTTCATTCATATACGAGGAACAAGTATGATACAAAGGCAAAAGTCGGTCTAACAGCCAACACAAGCGGAGACTAATCGGACAGACTTGACGGACCCGCCTCCTCAAGAAAATTCCATAGGCGAGATGCCTCCTGTATCCGGGCGTTCCCCGGATGAAAGACTCCCTCAGGGACATGGGAAGCCACCAAGGAGGCGATCTTGCGGCACAGACGGATTCCGTCCCAATACTGAGCCTCCAACGCCAGCCGTGATTCCGACGGAGAGTACTGGCCAACCATGTCTCTAACCAGCCTGGCAACACGGTCCTCCGAGGCAATGAGTAGGGCTTCCAGCTACGCCACTCTCTGCTGCAGGCGCCCATTCTCCTCCTCGAGAGATGCGAATTGGGCCCTTCCGCTGGAGATGACTTGCTGCAAGTCCCCGTGAAGGGCGGTCAACGCCTCAAAAGGGTTGACGCCACCTGGAGCCTGCACAAGAAGCGACGTCAGAGGCACTCCCAAAGCATGTGACGGTAAAGAAAGGCCAGATGGAAACGACCGTACCTGAGCAGGAGCAACGTTGGGAGAATGTGCGAGATCGCCCAACGGAGCCTCTCCCTGAGGTTCCTTGCCTTCGCCTGCTGAGGGCGAGCTGGCTGGAAGAGTGGCGGCCGTAGGAGCGCTCGGGGGTTCCTGCCACGAAGACGACCCGGCTGCCTTCTCGCTAGCTTGGACTGGATCAGCAGCGAACGCGACGCCTTCCTCTGAAGACGGGGCAAAACCTTTAGGGAGCCTGTATTCCGAGATAGGCTCCACAAAGATCACTGTCGGCTCTACAGGCCCCCTGGCCTCCGGCACCAGCGTAGGCGCGGCTATAAGCGGCCCCTCCGGATCCTCAAGGACGACGACATCATCCTCTACCTCTGGGGCGGCGTCTGCAGACGCCACTGCGATAGAGCGAGCGAGGGGACTCCCAGTGGGTAGAGACTCCACCTCGCAGACTTCGCAAGCGGCTAGTCCCGCGATCGAAGTCGACGATGGCTCGGCGATTTCCCCCTGGCGACCCGCGCTCATGGGTCCCTTCGAAGTCGGACTTCCCACCACAACAGAAGAACAAGCAATCCGTCTCCTGGACCTTCGTGTGGAAGTCCCCTCGGCCTCCCTCAACCTCTTTAAGGTGGCCTCGTCCTCATCATCGTCCGTCGACGACTCCAATAAAGAGCAGCTTTCCTCCTCTTTCCCCCCGGACGATGGAGGAGTGGTTGTATCTCTAGGACCTCTCTTACCCGGTCCAGCCATTTTTCATCCCGAAGGAGGTCCCCATTTGCAGGCCTCGAACGTGATGGAAGTCAGGAAGTAACCCTGGACCGAAAACTTCGCCTCTTCAGACTTGATGGCGGATATCAGCTTTGCTAACTCCGCGGCGTCCTCAGCCGACGGCTTGTCCAGGAAGTACCTTGAAATCGGGCCCCACACTCGCGAGAGTTCAAAATCAGGGGGCTCCTGTAAAAAGAAGAAGCGCTCCTTCCGACCCTTCACCGAGTCAGGGTTGGTTCCGTGAAAGCGGAACCCCGCCTTGGGAAACATCGCCACCCAATCCTCTGACTCTGTGAACCGGAAGATCAATCTCGCCGCCTTGGCATCAAAAGAGCCGCCGTGAAGGAGGGGAAAGATACACAGGGACACCAGATAGCGCAAGGCGCTGGGGTGCAGCCTTGCCACCGGAACTCTCAGCGCGTCCACCAGCGCATACAGCGTGCAGTGCGTCGGGTAACGAAGCCCCCCCTCAGATGGTGCTCGTACACCGTAATGAAGCCCATTGGGGGGCGCTAGCTCTATCCAATGCGCCAGGAGCACGGTAACTCCAATCGCTGGGAAGGCCGTAGTCGACCAAAAGAGAAGTAATAGCTCCCGCAGTCAAGACGGACTCGGTGTTGTGAACACCATAACGAGTGGCTCTGGGAGCCTGGGAAGAAGAAGAGCTCTCTCTCTTTTTCGCCATTTCTCTCTCGGTTGACACAAGTGTGTTGTAGGAAAAATCTCAGCAGAAGGAAGGAACCAATTCCCGATTGCTTTAAATAGGCAACGGAAAGCCAAAAGGCGGGAAACCAAAGCGGCACCGCCACGGGCGATCAGGGCACGTGCTGGCTTCACAACGCACCGCATAATCCGAAATCATCCGCAATCATGGCTAAACTCCAGACTGACAGGCGCGTCCCCTCAGCCGCCTGGTGAGGATCCACGCTGGCGCCACCGCATTAAACAAAGGCTCACGATAGTAAAGCCCATGAAGAGGCGCACGGTAGCATAAAACGGAAAAACCAATAAAGAAGCAGGAAATTCGGAAGGCAAAACGGCGCGACGAAGTAACAACTTTCATTATATCAGCAGATCCCGCTACAACGGTTACGAAAAAAAGAGAAAAAGAGGGACAACAGCAAAAAGTAACAGCTAATGGTCCCAATGGCCAGTGGAAGAGCTTTGGACGTGGTAGTCCACCAACTGTTCTCGAGTTCGAGCATGCGAGTTGCGAGGGTCTAGAACACCCATGCGGAAGCTTGAATCCTCCAGCGAGGCCAGCCTTCGGCAAAGCCTAACGGCATCAAAGTAACTCTGCTCCAAAGCAGGGTTCACTCCCTCTGGCCGAAGCCTCGTCCTCAGCTTAGACCGCAGCTCGAAAATCTCGGCCTCATATTGTTGCCTCAGCTGCTCGATCTCTCCTTCAAGGGCCAATACGCGGGCCTGCGCCCCCACATTGGCGCCAACAAGATGAGTGGCCCTGGCCTCCGACCGCAGCCCGGCAACCTCAGCCTCGTGTTGTATCTTGAGTTACTCGATCTCTCCTTCAAGGGTCAATATGTGGGCCTGCGCCCCCACATTGGCGCCAACAAGACGAGTGGCCCTGGCCTCCGACTCGGCCCAAGCGCCTTCCAGATGTGCGACGCGGGCCCTCAACCACTCCAACTAGGCTGCAGCCGTCCCCCGATGCGGCTGGACTCTCTCGAAACCCAAAGGCGCTCCCCGACTCTGAGAAGACCAGCGACGGTGGCTTCAGAGCTAGCCCCTCCTAAAGTGCCGGCTCCTGAAGTCACGGGAGCGTGAAACCGAACCTCAGACTCGTCAGAAGATCATTCCGAGTCATAAGAGGAATCTTCCATCGATTTTGCAGCGAGAGAGCGTACACGGGAAGAGCAAACTACCAATGAGCACGCAAGTGCAAAGAAGTGCCAGGTCCCAGGAGAAAACGGCGTGTTTAAATAGGCGAGTTTTCTCCTGAAAATGCGGCAACCCCAAAGGGCAGGAAGCATTAGGGTGTGGCCAATGGGGATTTTACACGTGGAAGGCTCATAAAACCTCACGCGTTTTCAAAGCGAGGCTCTACGACGCGACGTCTCCTGACCGCGCAGGAATTAAATGCGCCGGTCACCTCAGGAGACGCGACCGCTGACAGAGACTCCTCAAGCTCCCACAGAGTTACATGCAGATCTCCAGGGCAAAACGCCCGGCAACGGAAAAGAGTATGCGCCAAGACAAGATGAAAATGAAGGCAAAAAGAGGCTACTTCTTTTATTAATTGATGCTTTCTTACAAAGTACAAAGTTTGCAACAATAAGGCTGCGAGAAAGACGAAGGAAGACAATGGTGCGAAGACCCGTATGCTCCCTTGTCATGCCCCAGATGAGCTTGGCGAACGTGATCCACATGAGATCCCCACGGCTGGAGCCGTCGGTTGTTCGCCGAGCGGACTGATTGGGAGGCGAGGAGCATCCCCTAGTGGAAGTCGCCGAAGCACCATCCACCAGGGAGGGGGAATCACCAAGGCCAGGAAAGCACTCCGAGGAGGTAGGGTGAGGACCCCCCACTCCCTTGGAGGGCTACTGACCTCGCATCCCTCCATGGTTGGCGCTCTAGCTTGACGCGTGGGAAGAGCACGTGCGAAAGCCTCCACCTGACAGGTGAACATACCCGCAGGGATTCCGCCGAGACTCTGTCCCAGGTCAGCTAAGCCGTAACCCGGAAGGGAGTACGCGACGACAGCGGAATGGTCGAGCCACTCTCGTTAGCACAGAAGGCGAACTGCAGGATGAGGGTTACAACAGTCTTCATCAAGAGCTTCAAGCATTCGACTGATCCATCCAACTCCTTCTCGGATGCCCGCCAAGGGCGGGGAAGGCCAGAATCTTCTCATTGCCTCTTTGCTGGCTGCTAAGGGATGAACTCCACTTGCTTGAGTACCCCTCCTATTTATGGGCAAGGCACAAGTCATCCTCTTGCCCAACACGACACGGCAACTCGCAGACGTCTTTCATGGAACAAGGAAGACCCCTAGTCAGACGCTACTCAAGGCGCGCGAATCTCGCTCGGTGAAGTGATGAATCATGGCAGCACCTGAAAAGCCTGCCCTGGCTCCTGGGGAAGGCGCGAACTCAAAAAATGACAAACGATAACGTGGCACGAGGAAGGGTGTGAAGCTACGGAATGGACCCAAGGGACATGCCCGGCCCGACCGCTAGCCGGCCCAGGCATGGGGGGCTAGTGTTGGGTCCCATGTCCTGGCCCATGAAGATCTGCCAAGCCCATGAAGCATTCCATGGCCCGTAAAAAGTCCAAAAGCCCACGTGAGATGGCCAGCCCAACCCAGTAGTCGGGAGATGCGTGCAGAGTCCATGCTGGCAGAAGGCAACGGAACTCTGCAACGCATTTAATGCATTGCCGAGAAACCGACGAAAAGGCGGAAAGGCTAGGCAATAGAGGAGTGGCTGGTGCAGCGCCAATGGCTCCCGCAGCCGCTTGCAGGCAACCAACCAATCCCCGTTCAGGGGAAAATCGGGCGTAGCCGGCAACACCTAGAAGCGTGCCCACCACGGCAAGAGGACAACCGACATGACCGGTGGTCCACAACAGTGACCAGCGGCGTAGAAGCTCTCACAACAAGCGTTCTGGGACCCAGAGCCCAACGGGGAGAGGCCCATAAGAGCCCTCGCGCCCCACAGAGAAAAGGATCTTCATCTTCATCTCCTTCTTCTTCTTTCTGAATTCCGATTCCAATCTCGAATCGAACTCAAGAAACTCTGAGCTTCCTTCTACTCGACTCGATCACAGAAAAGTAACGAGCTGGAACTGAGGATTGACTCACTTCCGTCTGGCACGAGCTAGCTCACAATTACTCTCCCCACGTCTACTCAGACTACGGGATAACCAGCCACCCACTGCGGTGCAACAAGGAAGCCAGTCCTTCCACAAACTGCTCACTGCATTCTCCATACCATTACACGAGCATCTCTTACGCTTTCACAGCATCCAATCGCGCACCGCCCATAGCGTGCGCATTTCCGTTCGTTGCGAAAATTTGCTGACTTGAGCGTCGGAGTGGCTTCAGTAGGAGAAATCCTGCCAGACCCCTGACCTCTTGTTCGTTATTTGTGTTACGCAGGTCCAGGTTCATAGAGATGGAGACCGAACCCTTCGACCGACGCCGCCGCGTGCTAAGGAATACGGAGGATCCCTAATCCGTACGGTAACCGCTGACCCAGGACGCAACAGTATTATTATGCGAAAATCAATAAATTATAACTAACTATCAAAATCCTTCACTAACTTTATAATTTTGTTACTTAATCTATCACATTTTATTTTATGTTATTTTATTTTTTAAATTTTAGATGGTTGAACCACTATCACTCTTATAATTTTATATTTATGGCACTCTTTTTCTCATACTTTATTTACTATTTTTTTATTTTTTGAGTTTTAAATAGTTTTACTACCACAGCTTTTATAATTTTATATTTCTATATTTTAATTTTAGTAATTTAATTTCTATTGTTATTGGATGATATAACCGCCAAAAGTATTTTAATTTTCAACAATTTAAAATTTTATCTATTAATTTTTTTTAATTAACTCTACGGCAGTACTATAATTGTTGCAGTCCCTTTCATCATCACCAATTTAAGGTTTTAAATTTTTTTGTTTTTGATATTTTTAAAATATAAAATAATTTTTAAATTAGTTTCGTATGAAAAATCAACTCCTTATGGATACAATACCTGATTTATTAAAAAATTATTCCAAATTCTCATACACTTGTGAGGTTAAAAAGAACTGTGCCTATTAAGATTCTATCACTACTCATCTAGCACCACAAATGGATCCTCTCGTTGGCGTATATAACAAACATCCCCAAGGAAGGCCTGAGCCTCTTGGCTGTCATCTCGGCCTCACACTGGACATTGGTGGTGTCAATCTCCCTTGATCTTTCACCCGCAACAAAAGCAGCTATAAGGCAGTCGCTTGAATGACCCACTCTAAGGCGAACCCACCCTAGGAGGTCTCCGAAACGGTTCCCTTCCTTCTTTTCTAGGGGAAATGACTCTTACTCTCACAATTCTTTAGGTTCAAATAAGTACGTGTTCATCAAATTTGGATTTATTTTATACGTATTTCTTTGGCCTTAAAATTTCTTACAAAAACTTAAATTTGATAAACCCCAACACTTTGAAATCAAGTTTTCCAGAGTTTCTAAAATCGAATCCCATGAGATTCCACTAGCTTCTTCTAACATACGAGAATGTTATGCTTCCTGTCATGTCAGAAAAATTAAGAACTCATAGAACTATATTATTCCCTTATAACTATAAATGGATGAATATGAAGTGTCTTGATAATTCAATTATGCCTTCTGTTTGTCTATATTTTATAGACATGAAATAACTAATGTTGAATTTTTCTCAACATTAAATAATCACTAAGGTTTTTCTCGTTTTTCCATTACTGTATCCATCAAAAACGTTCCATTTTATCGACCGTAGTAGCACCACTTCAAACAGCTACTTATTTTTATATGTTTTTTTTTATTTTTTTTATTTATGGTAGTTGGTCAATTAGTTGCTTAGTTGATTCAAAGTTACATTAGTTGAAATGTCAACAAAAACTAACAAAAAATATTATTACCATGTGAATCTAATTGGCATACGACACTTTATTTGTGCACAAGTTGTCAAGTGTACCTGTCAAAGTGCCTAAAATATGGCATATGCGCCCCACACTGTATCGTTAGCACAAGTAACATTGTATTACTTACGGTACAAGGTAAAGAAAGATATATTACTTATAAACTTGCCTTCGATTTTTTTATGTTCTTTTGAAATGAAAATGTATAAGATACTAGCTAGTATATATTGTGCATAAACTTTTGCTGCATCCAACCTTAGACTAGTCCTACTCCTATTCGTATGATGTCCTAATTACTGAATTTGGATACGGTATTCTTAAAAGTGTGTTTAAAATATTATTGAAACCTTTGGGCATTTTATATAGACTGTGTTTTGTTCAAATTTTGTTAGATGTTGGCTCAAGCAAATGGTTTTGCTGGAGTAAAAGGTATTCCATAGAGGTTTGCATTAGTGTTGAGTATCTCTCAAGCGGCATGGTCGCAATGTGTTTGTGTGAGTTTCACAGGATACCTAGCTCAAGTAACTTGTAGACTTTCTTATTCATGAATCGACTCAATATTCTAATTTTGCCATGTCTTTTTTGATAACCAAATAGGTGGTCAGTCTCCTGGTTTAAATGCCTTTGCATTGCATTTGTTTGGTTTCATATATTGCATAAGGAAGCCCTTGATCATGGATGTATTTGTTGTACATTTTGGCTCACTTTTGTTCTCTTGCCTTTACTTCAGGTTGTTAGCATAGCTTTTACATGTTAAAAATATAAATTTAAACACTGTGAAAATATATTTTAGCCTAACTTAATTTAATCAAAACTAAGATCTCATCAATTTGTTTCATGTATTGTTAAATATCTCAATCTAGGTGGTAGAATGTTCTAAGAGAGAACTGTTAACAATATCCCCAGTGTAAATGCACAAAAAGGAGATAGAGAAAAATTCTTCCTTGAAGAATACTAATATGATGTGCCTTTTGAAAATAGGTGATGAGGGATTTATATATAGCAATTTAACTTATGACATAATAAACTTACTTTATTACAAATGGTCAACTATGAGAACATTTCACATACTGTGATAAGAACATTTTTCACTTGGACATAATGGGTATGACTGAGTTACACATCTTTATTTATATTTTTAACCTCTTTCATACTTGTAATATCTTGTGTGACCACCAAACACATTTGTAGAAAGATTGAAGTAATATGCCAAATCTTTTTTATTGAAACGGCATAATGACAATACCAAAATGTCTCATTATACCTCAGACATATTTAAACATATCAAATTAAGTAATTTTTTTCTCAAATTTAGATCTCAACACTGCAATTGATTATCCACAATCTTATCTTGACTTATTCACAATTATGCTGCTACGTGACACTATAACCTATCAATAGTGGACCTAATCAAATATGTGTACAAATTGTCTTTCCTCCATTCTCATATCACTCAATTTCGGCTCAATTGATTTCCCATTGATGTACTTTTAGACTGAATTACTTATATTCATCAACAACATGCTAAAGTAGTAAATATAAGATCTCATTTTACATCATGTCAAAAGTCAAAAATTGGCATAAATAGAGTTGGTAAGGAACTCATAGGACTCACATGACGAGGGAGTGAGGATTAATTCGCTCACTTCTAGATTGGTCCAATGAAACACATGTAATATAAAATGCATGCTATGGTATGATTTTCTTTAGGAAGTGCGTAAATCTAATCTCAAAATACTGTACAAATATTGGTCTAATTGTTACTCAAGCACCTAACCTGAGTTCTCATTTTGCTTCCCACATTTAGGCGCCAAAAATAAAATCGCGCATCTACCTTATTACAAGCTTCACAAATTGTAGAACATCCATGCATGGTTTATAGATTTCATTTTACCTTTTACTAAGACGACATTTAATTATATCTATAAATATTAACTCGCCAACAAGTAATAATGGTTACAATATATCATCTTTTTGTATTGACTAAGTGCCAAAGGTAATCCCTCCTATGACTGAGATGACTAGAGCTTATTGACATACTTTATATCATTAAATGGTAAATTTATGAACAATTGATAAATAACATTATACACTGAATAATATTTCAAGAGGCATTTTTGTGAACAATTAAAAATAAATTACAATCTATGTAAACCTAAACTTCTCGTTCATTCCACAAAAGCATCTCTTACTATAAACTTAATCATAAGATCCATAACCATGTGAGTCATAAAAATGTGTTTTAAAGCCATCCCTCTATGCATATTTATATCGCATATGTTGTAATATATATGTCTGTGTATATAATTCTTCCATGATAATTAGGATCATTGCCATAAGCAATAGTAGTTGTCCTATCTCACTAAATAGTTACAAGATTTGAAACATCCTAGACAATATTTACATCAATAATGAATCTCCTTAACCAAATTGCTTCATAAGTAGCTGCTTAATCAGATGGCGTACTCCACCTCCATAGTTAATAATGTTATACATGGTTGTTTCTTATTAGTCCAAGTGATGCTACCAAAATTAAGCATGAAATCATAACCGAAAGTCATTTTGTCCTCATCTAAGTCATTACCCAAATCGACATCATTATAGGCCACTACCCGTAAACACGAATCTAAATAACAAGGCACATAATCTATAGTACCCTTAAAGTACCTCGATACTTTCTTGACTGCTTTTCAATGAATAAGTATGGGGTTTGACTAAAACCTACTAAGTCAACTGCATAGTATATATCTGGTTGAGTACACAACATAAAAATATTAAGCTAACCATGATGCTAGCGTAGGGAATATGAGAAATTTTCTCAATGTCTTCAAGAATTTTAAGATATATCTTGGTACAAATATTTATCTTTGAGTATAAGAGTGTCAATAGGGCTGCAACCATACATCTAAGCTTTTAAAAAGTTTGGTAGCTTTTCTAAATAGTTTTCTTTTAGACTTTTTCATCAGATAATGCTTGCACGTTGGTAAAGAAAAACTAGTGTGATGGCTTATAAGACATTGTGTAACTAATATAGTCATCCTATCTTACACAACATGGCTAAACCAAGATGCCATCATGTGCATGCACTCACATTATTAATAGAAGTCAAATAAATAAATAAATTATTACTATCACAATAATTTAAATCTAATGCCATAAAACTATCAGAAAAAATAAAATCATAATAAGTTGTTTCCAAATAAAGTGAAGGACCATTATCTTCAAAAGAAAATTAAAAACTATTTTTTATTAAAATAATTGGAGAAACTAAACTATGTCGTACTTCAGAATCCATATTTACAATGGATAGCACATCATGAAACAATAAAATGTGTTCAACATGCTAATTTAGCTTATATAAGTGCCAATTCAAAGCACCTCCATACTATCTCCATTCCCTACTCTTATGTCTTTATTTCCAACAAATATTTGACAACATTCCATAAATCTAACTTGATCTCTCACTATATACTCAGTTTCTATTGAGTCTATAGTTTACATAGGAGTAGGGTCGACTACCATGATATGGCTAGTTAAACAAAGTAAAAAGAGTCAAAGAATATATTCTTTTTCTCAGTGCAATCACGAGGGAAGTAGTGTTCTGTTATACAATTGAGGTAAATCAGCTTAGACTTATCTTTTTTTCTAACATGTTTTTCTCGTTTGCTCTTGACAATTCTCTGCTTCTCAGGCACCATCCCAGAAGCTTCATATTTATCAAGGGAATAATCAGCATTCTAACACTTGGGCTTAGATGTCTTATGCAAACTTGACTAAATCATATATAAGGAATTATTAGGCTTGATCGCTCCCATGCACTTAGCCTCAAGATCAAAATGATGCATTACATCATCAAAAATTTTGTTATTTGTATTCTTTATTAAGTTTTGGCTCGTAGTGTTCTAAAAGCTTGATAATGAATGAATAAATATTTGGATTTATTGATTATCAATGAAACTATTTCTAACAGGCTTGAGATCATGAATCATATTGGACATCACTTTCAGATACTACTTTATCGTATATCCAGAGCTCATCTTATTGGAATCAAACTTCATAATCAGTCCATAAAATTTGGTGGCAGATGTCTTACTAAAATTAATCTTTAAACCATTTCATAACGTCTAAGCCATTGAATAGCAACAAACTCGCCAATCCGATCGTTGATCATGCTGTTTAACATAGTAAAACAAGCCCAACGATATTTCTTAAGCTATTTTTCATAGGCTTCAAAATATTCAAGGTGGCATTCAGTATCACATTGTTTCAGTGTACTCATAGAATTGGTCAAGTTTTTTAAGGCTTCTTGTTCATTCAAGATATATTGGATCTTAAAATGTCAAATATCATAGTTATCCCCATTCAATTCATCTTCCTTGTTCAAATCAATAATAATTTTTTTCAAAGTCATATTATTACAAACAATTGCACATATGAGACATTGTGACAGATTGAGTCATAATTTTCCTAATGACCTCCATCAATTTAAACATTTGTACAGATTTAGTAATAAATCCAGTACAAACATTTAGAGCAAATAAACTTTTATTTATCAGGTCTAATAAGAGATGCCATCTAGGAGCCTGTGCAAATCCCAAATTTGAATCTTGCGGAAGGATAACAATACCCATAACAATGTATGGAAGCAATATCATGTTATAATAATATTCGTCATGCCAAATTTTATATATAAAATTTAACTTGCATCAGTCAATTACATTCATAATACATTAAAACTTTTGAAATTCTTAGTTTTCAAGATCCAGCCAATCTCCTCTCAGCTAGCCCCTATCGTCATTCCTTCTCATTAGGCATCAACTCATTGGTGTCATCTGGAAGGGTGCATAAAATAGTAAGGGGTGAGCTAATTGCTTAGTAATGTACCATCATGGACTACAAAACCATTCATATAAAACATGCATATGAATAGTACAAAGCATATAACAATGCAAGTGTATAAGGAAAATTTAGTAGCCAAAGTCGGTGCAAAAGCTATGGACGTTCAAGACTGTCAAAGTAAACAAAATGATCCGAGGACATAAAATAACTGCGGACATTGAAAATTGCGTAAAATATCCAAGGACAAATTTTGTAGCCACGGACAGTAAAAACAGTCAAAGTGAATGAAAGGTCCGAGGATAACGAATGACCATAGACACATGGTGGAAAAAGGATCGAAGTTAATACTTAATACTTTACTGAAAATCACGGAACAATTTAAGTTTACTTGCCTTTTAGAATAATTTCTTTATCATCTTGAGACACCAGGGTTAGTAGACCCTACCAACTAATGGAGCGAATAATCGATGATGGATTGTATTCACTTCACACAATCTAATACCTTAGTTTGTCCGAAAACCGCATCATCATGAAATTCTTCCTTATTTAGATCCCGATGACAGGATGGTCATATATTCTTAGCTTTTATCTGAAGACAGTATCATTATAAATTCCTCCTTATTTACATCCCGAGTACAGGATGATCTTTTATTCTTGGTTCTTATCCTTTATCTAACTCCCCAAGGAAGGTGAACCACATATCACTCAATGGATGGAGTTATCCTCAATTACCACTGTAACGTCCTGAGGCATGTTAGTGAACATTACCTACTAAATAATCATTGGTCCAAATTCTTACTGATTTTAACTTAAGCGATTCTAGTTCTCTTTTCTTTAGACTGAGTCTATCATACTTTAAAGGCCATTTCAATTTCACATATTCAAATTTTCAGATAAGTTATTCGGTAAATTTAAATAATTCATTACAAAAATCACACCTTTATTTTTGAATATAAACTTGAAATATTCAGAGTATAATTCGGATATAAAACATACCGAATCCAAAATCATAATATACATACTTTAATCATACAAACTTATTCATGAAATTATGCAAGGATTAGAAAACATGCGATGTTACGTAACAAATTTGAATGCAGATAGTAAAAGTATCAGTAAAGGAAAAAACAAAGTTTAGTATATAGTTTCCTTAACCTGTTCTAAAAACTTCCTTACTCAAGTTGGCCTATAAGTTTTTCCTATCCCCTTTCTTCTCCCTCGTGCCTTTTATCCAAAATCCTTCTCATTTCTCTCTTACCCAATGTTTAAAGAAAACAGAGCAATTGGAAGTAGGTTGGGGTAGGTCGCCTACTCTAATACTTTCCTCATGTAGAAGGTCTTGGATTCAACGGAGCTGTTGGGGGTATCTTGGAGTAAGTCACCTACTCTAATACTTTCCTCATGTAGAAGGCCTTGGATTCAACGGAACTGCTAAGAGTAGGTGGGAGTAAGTTACTTACTCTAATAAAATCCAAATATCTAACCAAAAATACCGATGTACTTACTCCGATCAACTACTAAATCAGGTTAACTTCCTACTTTAACCGATTATCACTACCTCGGTTATTATCATTACCGTGGTCGTTATCACTATCCCAATTATTATTACTACCTCGGTTATTATTACTATCTCGGTTATTGTTAACTATTTTGGCTATTTATATCTTCCTCGGTTATTTTTGCCATTAAGACCAATCCTTATAATTCTCCCCCACTTTTAAAATTTTGTCATTGAAATTTAGTAAAACATATATTGTAACGAAACGTGTTCTATCTTTATGTCCCTTCCGTTAATCAACATTTTCAATCAAATAAAATCCATAAACTAACATTTTCAGATATTAAATTTTTTAGAAATTTTGACAAAATTTTTTTTATAATTGGACGAAAACTATATATACAACCTACTATATTTAATATGTACAAGCATATAAATATCCAAATTTTCAAATTGACTCCACAACACACACAGGATCAACAAATGTCATATCATACATTGCTCTAACACAGTACTCCCCAACTACTACATTGGATCTAAAGAGAGATGTTATTTAAGCCTAAACAAAAATTCAAACATCCATATGAATGCGGAAGCAGACTAGATGTGATGTCCCCATCAGATGGGAAGGGGAACAAAGCGTGCCTTATAATGGCGTAGATACCTCTCCCTTGTGGACGCGTTTTAGGGGCGGTGGAGGCCGTCTGTTAGGAACAAAATCGTGCGTCTGTTTGACAAAACAGATAATATTCACAAGCAGATACTCGGGGATATTACACTAGATCAATAAATTACTTGTGGAAGTATAACAATAACCATAATAATAAACATCATACTACAAATAATACATAACATTGATCTAACTTGACAATTTTCAAATCAATTCATTAAATATATCCAAAATTCTATGCCTTCCAAGTCCAGCAAATCTCATTAAGAAAAATCCTCTCCTTACTGTAACTAAGCGGGCATTGGCTCGAAGCTCTCATTTGGAAGGAAGAAGAAGTAAGAGTAAACTAACAATTCAACAAATGCATCATATTCAAAGGAAATAAATAATAATAACAAAATTACGCAGAAGAAATGAAAGAGATATATAAACATGATTTGATTAAACGTGCTTGGGAAAAAATTATTTCTCTTTGGAATTTAATTTGTATTTATCTTTACAGATCAAGGTTAGTACGCCTTACTAATAAAAGGTGTGGAAAGACAAGGATAGGATCATGATAATCCTCATGGTCTAAGGACATAGTTCATATTTGCTACCCTGTGGCAGACTTGTTATATCATTTCACATTTTTATATCATATCATATCACATATCGTATCTCATAGCATGTCTCATATGCCCCCATATCCCCAGGGCCCAGAGGCAATCTCCATCCTTCAACAGCAATATCCTAAGACTTGCCATAAGTATCACCTGCTACAATACACGGTGAGAACAAATCCCAGAGTCTCCCATTGTCATACCATGGCACACGTAAGGATATTACCTATTCAAATATGTATCCATGGTCCCAATTTTCTTTAACGGAGAATCCTCCAAACTTGTTTCACATGCTTATTATCTTACTTGTCGATTCAAATCTTTTCTTAACTTGGCTTACTATACGAACATCATATGTACAGAAAAGATTCAAAATTTTTACCATCAGAAGCAGATTGAATCGAAAGGCTTTCAAATACAGATTCCTGGGCAATTGCATCTGCCGAAATTTTCAGATTATATAATTGAACTTGTACAGATATATGTCAATTAATTAGCATCTAAACATGAAAAATTATGCAAAATATTATTCACTGGCCTTGGGTGAACAGTACCCTCATAACAGTGCACATAAACAGTATTTGGATGCACATATCGGTTAATCCTCAAATTTTCAAACATCCAATGGGTATATCCTTAAATTCACAGCATGGGTAATTATTTTCCTAAGTCAATTTATACATTATAATGCAATTTAATCCGTTAACAGGGTTGAGGCGGGGGTTAGGGTCTCCTTAAACGAAACTTCACACAATACCACAAATTCGGATACCCAATCAATGAATTAACATATCCAACTTGTAGGTAATCATATCCTAGTCTCAAATTTAGCAAATACCCAAAATTTTCGTGGGTAATCTGTCCGAACACGTCGGTTAGGGTTTGTGTTGTCTGAAAATATATAAAATCTACATATATGGACACCAAATTTTACATATATGTATGCTTAGGCTATGGGAACTACAAATTATAAATTTAATCGGGTATCGGAATAAGGATACCCGAAGAAAACATGATAAAAGTACAAGAAAACTAAAGAGGATGGTATGCAAGAACTTGCCTCGACCTGACCTACAACTTTTTCAACTAACCCAAAGCCAGAATCGAACCCCAAAACCTCCATTTTCTCATCTTCTCCTTCCCATGATTTTCTCCTCGCTGCCGGCCTCCCACGTTGCTGTCGCTGGCCTCCCACGCTGCTGTCGTTGGAACCGCATCGCCCAGCCGACTACCATTGCATACGGCTGTCACTGGCTACCATCGACCACCCACGCGCCGCTGTCTTCGGCGAAGCCCTCCTCTTTCTCTCCTCTTTTCTTTCCCACAAAACCTTTGCTCGAACCCCCTTTTCCCTTGCTTTCGTTTTCCTCTTCTGCCTTCCTATTATTATTATTATTATTATTATTATTATTATTATTATTATTATTATTATTATTATTATTATTATTATTATTATTATTATTATTATTATTATTATTATTATTATTATTATCCATTTTTCTTTAAATTTCAAAACCCTATTCGATACTCGGGCGATCGAAAGGGTATACTTCGGGTGCCGGTCCAACAATTCTAAATATTCTCCAAAATTTTTATAATATTTAATTAATTTTTATTACACTAAAATTATCCAAAATAAATAAATAAACCCAATTAAATCTAATAAAAATATTCGGGGTATTACATTCTCCCCTACTTATAAAAATTTTATCCTCGAAATTTGACGAACCCTGAAATTCCTTAATTGCAGGTAATCTTTTCCAATTCTTCCTAGCGTTCCCAAGTCACTCCTCGATTAAACGATTATCTCAGAAGACCTTAAGCATCTGAATCATTCTGATCCTTATTACCTGGTTCGTTCTATCAGAAATCCAAACTACCAAATTTGAAACAAACTAAACTTATTAACTATTTCTTTGACTTAACTCAAACCCTTAAATGGTTAATAATTCTTGCTTCAATTTACACTAAACCTCAAAATAATCATTCATTCTGAACCTTAAATTAAACCTTAAAAATATATGGGTTTACTTTGTTTCCGCTGTACAACTTTGACAAATTACTTAACTATGAATCATCCATTTGAAATTCACCACCATATCTAATTTAATTTGACGCTCAAAATTCTCTAATCAAGTTTAACTAGGATTATGGCATAAATAGTGTATCACAATCAAACCTAAAAGTCGAAATACTCTATATCCTCATTATTTCGTTGGTATGCCTATTACCGACCTATCCCTAAAATACAAAATCCATGTTAACAAAAATGGGGGATTTATCAACTAATCGGCAAGTACCTACATATCCTTGAAATACATGGTCATCTACTCTTTGCCTCAATTATATCCTAGGACTTATGGAAGTTGTGAATCTACACACTCTCACTATTCTATCTAATCATTTATTTACGAATTCAAGATCTTCTTACAACTTACATCCATTGGTTTATATAGAAAACCTTGATTATTCAGCAACTATAACAAAAGTCTCAAGATATCTATACCATGAAGGCAAAGCCAAAAAATCCTCAAATTACAACCAGATTAGAAATTGCAATTGTAACAATCACCTAAGAATTTGATATGACTTTAGGCCATCACCCAAAATCTCAAAATCCAAATAATTAGCTACCTTAGAATCACGTTGGCATATCATTGGCATACCGATGAGCCAGCTAATTATACCCAAACACGAAATTTATAATGACGATGAGTGGGTCGTCCTAATCGTCCTGAAACAAAATAATAAAGACTCCTCGTTTCATAATTTCATAGCCTTGATATTTCAAATACAATTCTTCCTTCCAAGGCCAAAAGTAAAGCATTCCATAAAAAACATCAAATACATACCAAATCCGAAGACTTCTGATATCAATTATCGATCATACTATTCACTTTCCTCAAAGACGCTGAGGTCCACCTTTACAGTCCTCAAATTACCACATTCACTATGACATATTCTTTTCTTCTTTATGATACAACTCCTCAAACTTTTAGAATCATAGAATGATAATTATCCCCACAAGCAACGTCTATAAACCCTCAAGGTAAGGATCTCATCGACTTAACCCCAACTATGGGTGAAGCAATTTCAAATTATGGGCTCTTCCACTACTTAATTCGAGGGTAACCACCTATTACAATGCAAGGATAGCAAAATCCTAACTTTTCTCAAAATATTGCATTCTATTATCACTCACTAGACCCATTGGAGTTAAACCCGAATATTATGGTCGATAATCTACCCTTCATTCCTTGAGGGCTACTTTTTTATGTCCCATTCCTATAGATATCACAACTCGATGACTTACTAACCGAATCATCCTTAATGTCACATCAAGATTGGCACCACAAAATAAATCAAATTAACCCAACCGATCTTATCTACAGACCCAAGAAAATAACATGGATCACTATGCCATAAAGGTAAAGCCTAGATCCTCAAATTACATATAACTTGGGAACACAATTGGAAATATAGATTCAGGATTCCCAAACGATACATGGGTTACAGTATCAAACCCAAGAACCTTATCTTCCATCGTGACAGATGACACTTTACACCTTGTGTCATCACCTCAGAATCCTGATTCAAGACACTGAGCCACTTTACTGTGCAACCCATGGATATGGGCAATCCTCAATCCTACGATCGAACTGATTACTATCAGAAATATGCTTCTAAAACTCATCGGAAATAATACCTATCTATAAAAGAATACCCACGCAGATATCCTACAATATCTCTTATCTTCCCGAACATTGGGCCACCACAAATACCATTTCAATACTCATGATCCATGTCTCAACTTCCATAGAATCCGCGTCACTTAGAATTTAAACACTTGATCGTTATTATATCGATCACAATTCGCCATCCTCGGATTCACAAACACCAGAATCGAATCCAAGTCATTTGAACCTCGAGCCCACGACTTTACCTTATCCATCTCACTTATCATGCGATCTAAGCATCCCTAGTCCTAATTCTCAGACCAAAATCAACCCAAGTCAATCCTTAAGGTATTCTCCTTCAACATTCCATCTCCTGGCTCTTGTCCGAACAAGCCCTTCCAAGACTTTTAACTCTCGTCATTCCATTTAACAGATTCAGGTGTCCAGCTTTGCTATCACGTGGTTGACCACCTCCATGTGTCGACCTTCACGTGGAAACCATAGCGGCTACAATTATCCTATCTGAAGGCAACAAAGTGGTTAAACTATTCTTAGAACACTATTTAAGACACAGGAATTAGACAACCAAACTCATCCTTCGTTTCTAACTTAGTTCAAGCCAAGGCTAGCCCACCGGAATAATTAGGACTATCCTTTTAACTTAATTTATCCCACGGCTACATCTACTTATCCAATCCATCTTAATTAGTCCTAAGTTTTCGCATACAATTTAAATTAAACCTAAAGTATCACTTTTCTCTAATACTATTTATAATGAAACGTGTTCTATCTTTATACCCATTCCATTAATTAACATTCTCAATCAAATAAAACCAATAAACTAACATTTTAAGATATTAAATTCTGTAGGAATTTTGATAGAGTTTCCTTTATAATTGGATGAAAATCATATATACAACGTGCTATATTAAATCTGTACAAGTATATAAATATCAAAATTTCTAAATTGACTTCACAACACACACAAGACCAACAAATACCATATCATCCATGATTCCAATACAGTACTCCCCAAGGCCTAAATAAAAATCCAAACATCTATATGAATGCGAAAGCAGACTAGATCAATAAATTACCTACGGAAGCATAATAATAACCATAATAATAAACATCATACCACAAATAATACATAACATTGATCTAACTTGATAATTTTCAAATCAGTACATTAAACATATCCAAAACTCTCTGCCTTCCAAGTCCAGCAAATCTCCTTAAGTTAATCTCTCTTCTTACTCTAACTAAGCGGGCATCAGCTTGAGACTCTCATCTGAAAGAAAGAAGAAGTAAGAGTGAGTTAACAGTTTAGCAAATGCATCATATACAAAGACAATAAACAATAATAACAAAATTAAGTAGAAGAAAGAGATATGATCATGAAAGTGATACATAAACATAATTATGATTAAACATGCTTGGGATAAATTTATTTCTCTTTGGAATTTAATTTGTATTTATCTTTGCGGACTAAGATTAGTAAACCTTACTAACAAAAAGTACGAGAGGATGAGGAAAGTATCGTGATAATCCTCACGATCTAATGCCATAGTTCATATTTGCCACCCTATGGTAGACTTGTCAAATCATTTCACATTTTCATATCATATCATATCTCATAGCACGTCTCATATGCCCCTATATCCCCCGGCGCCCAAAGGTAGTCTCCGTCTTTCCATAGTAATATCTTAAAGCTTGCCATGAGTATCACCCATTACAATACGTGGCAAGAACAAATCCTAGAGTCTCCCACTGTCATACCATGGCACGCCAAAGGATATTACCTATCCAAATATGAATCCATTGTCATAATTTTATGATTACTTACTCTTTGAGAGAGGATCCTCCGAACTTTTCTTACATGATTATTATCTTACTTGTAGATTTAATTCTTTTCATAACTTGACTTATTGTACAAACATCATATGCACGGAGAAGATTCAAAATTCTTACAATCAAAAGCAGATTGAATCTAATGGCTTTCGAATACAGATTCTGTGGCAGTTGCATGTGTCGAAGCTTCCAGATTATATAATTAAATTTATACAGATACATACAGATACATATCAATTAATTAGTATTTAAATATGAAAAATTATGCAAAATATTGTTCAATGACCTCGGGTGAACAGTACCTTCACAAACAGTGCCATGAACAGTGTCCAAATGCACATATCAGTTGATCCTCAAAATTTTGGACATCCAATGGGTATATCCTTATATTCGCGGCATGGACAATTATTTTCCTAAGTCAATTGGTACATTATAACCCAATTTAATCCGTTAACAAGGTCGGGGCGCAGGTCAGGGTCTCCTCAAATGAAATTTCACACAATACAATACATTCGGATACCCAATCAATGAATTAACATATCCAAGTTGTGGGTAATCATATCCTAACCTCAAATTTAGCAAATACCCCAAATTTTCGTGGGTAATCTATTCGGACGCGTGGGTTAGGGTTTGCGTTGTCCGAAAACATATAAAATCTACATATTTAGGCACCAAGTTTACATATATGTATGCTTAAGTTATGGGAAATACAACTTATAAATTTAACCGGATATCGGAAAGAGAATACCCAAAAAAAACAAGACAAAAATGCAAGAAAACTAAAGATGAGGGTATGAGAGCACTTGCCTCGACCCAACCTACAACTTTTCTATCTAGCTCGAAGCAGGAATCGAACTTGAAAGCCTCTACTTTTTCCTCTTCGCCTTCGCGTGATACTCTCCTCGTTGTCAGCCTCCCACGCTGTTGCCACTGGAACCACGTCGCCCAGCCGTCCGCCATCGCGTACGGCCACTGCCGACCACTGTCGACCGCCTGCGCGCCGTCGTCTCCGGCGAAGCCCTCCTCTCTCTCTCTCCTCTTTTCTTCCCCACAAAACCCTCGCCCGAACCCCCTTTTCCCCCTACTTTCGTTTTCCTCTTCTACATTTCTATTATTATTATTATTATTATTATTATTATTATTATTATTATTATTATTATTATTATTATTATTATTATTATTATTATTATCCATTTTTCTTTAAATCTCAAAACCCGAATCGATACTCGGGCGACAGAACGGGCGCACTTTGGGCGCCGGCCCAACAATTTTAAATATTCTTTAAAATTATTATAATATCTAATTAATTTTTATCACACTCAAATTACCCAAAATAAATGAATAAATTCAATTAAATTAAATAAAAATATTCATGATATTACATATATACCTTATAGAGGTAGATTTGGGTGCTTGTCCCAAATCTCCTCTTGACCCTCCCAGGTTGCTTATTTAGGGGGATGATTCTTCCATAAGGCTTCCACTAGGGGAATAGACAATAATATGTGTGGGATCATAGAAATATTTGCAAAGTATAGATACATGAAACACGCTGTGTACGTCAGCCAAATTGGGCAGTAAGGATAACCGATAAGCCACTTCTCTAATCTTCTCCAAAATTTTAAGAAGACCAATAAATCGTAATTTCAATTTTCCTCTCATCCCAAATCTAAATATTCCTCTTGATGGAGACACTTTCAAAAATACGTAATCGCCCACCTTAAATTTTAATTCAAACCTTATTTAGTCTGCATAGCTTTTTTTCCTACTCTTTACGACATTCAAATTTTCATGTATCAGTCCGATCATCTCTATTGTCTCTTTACTGATCCCGGGACCCAAAAGTCTCCTATCCCCTGTATTCTCCCAATGGATTGGCGATCTACACTTTCTTTCATACAGGACTTCAAATGGTGTCATGCTAATATTTACTTGATAACTATTATTATACAAATTCCGCCAAGGCCAAATGATTATACCAATTTTCCTTCAGATCTAATACCAAGGCCCTTAACATGTCTTCCAAAATCTGGATAATATACTTCGACTAACCGTCCATTTTGGGGTGATATACCGTACTAAATTTCAATTTTGTCTCCAATTCTCTATGCAAACTTTTCCAAAAATTAGAAACAAATCTCAGATCTCGGTCAAACACTATCATTGCAGGTACACCATTAAGTCCGACAATCTCACTTATATACAGCTGTGCTAGTTTATCAGGAGAATATGTTTCCGGGTCACCAAAAAATGGACCGACTTAGTCAACTGATCAATAATAACCTAAATGGCATTATGGTTCTTTAGGATCCTTAGCAAACCCGATAAAAAATCCATCGCAACGTCTTCCCACTTCCAAGTTGCAATAGGCATTGGTTGCAATAACCTGGCCGGCTTCCTCCTTTCAGCCTTTAATTGCTGGCAATTAAGATATTTTTCTACAAAAGCCACAATCTCTCTTTTCATATTTCTCCACCAGAGTGTCTTTTTTAAGTCTTGATACATCTTATTTATCTTCAGATAAATTGTATATCGAGACCGATGAGCTTTCATCATAATTTTCTCCTTTAGCTCCTTATCATCTGGTAGACACAGTCGGTCTTTAAACCTCAAAACCCCCATCAACATGAACGTTAAAATCAATTCTGGAATCTTTACTTAAATTTCCAATAATATCCACAAAAAAAGAATTATTTACCTGCTTCTTCTTAATTTCTTTTATTACTTTTAGCTAAATTTGCAGATACGATAAGATCATCCGATTACCTCAGACGTATCGTTAGCTATCATACTATGTCAAACAATCTAACATTTTCATCTATTTTATTTGCAACCTCGCCACAAAACTTGATTGACGGCTTAGGGTATCAGCAACTACATTAACTTTTCTAAGTTTGTATTGAATCTCACAATCATAGTCCTTCAGAAAATCAACCCACCTTCATTGCCTCATATTTAATTCATTCTATCAAAATAAATATTTTAAACTTTTATGATTAGAATAAATAAGAAATTTTTTACCATAAAGGTAATATCTCCAAATCTTTTGGGTAAATACAACCGCAGCTAACTCCGGATTACTGGTTGGATTGTTCTTCTCATACACCTTTAATTGTCTGGACCAGTAAGCAACTACCTTCTCATTCTACATCAACACACAACCTAAACCAATTTTGGAGGCCTCACAATAAATTTCAAAACCTCTAGATCCGTCTGGGATAGTTAATATCAAAGCAATCGTTAGGAGATCCTTTAGCTCCCGAAAACTCCGATCACACTCCTCACTCCAATTAAATTTGGCCTCCTTCCTAATTAATTGTGTCAATGGTATAGCAATCCCTGAGAAATTCTCTACAAATCTTCTATAATACACTGCCATACCAAGAAAATTCCTGACTTCAGTTACCGATGTGGGCATATTCCAGTAAATGACAGCCTCCACAATTTTTGATCTACTGCAATGCCATCATTTGAAATAACGTGCCCTAAAAATATTACTTTCTTGAGGCAAAACTCACATTTATTCAACTTAGTATATAATTTCTCCTCACGAAGCAGCTGAAGCATGATTCTTACGTGGGTCTCATATTCTTCATGACTATTGGAGTATATTAAAATATCATTAATAAATACCACCATAAATCTATCCAAATACGGTCGGAATACTCGATTCATTAAATCTATAAAGGTGGCAGGGGCATTAGTAAGACCGAAAAGCATAACAAGAAATTCGTAGTAGCCATATTTCGTTCGAAAAGCTGTCTTGACTACATCCTTCTGCTGATCCTTAACTAATGGTATCCCGATCATAGGTCAATCTTATAGAACACTTGGGACCCTTGTAGTTAATCAAATAAATCATCAATGCGTGAGCAGTGGATATTTATTTTTAATCGTAATTTTATTTAGTTCACGATAATCTATATAGCCGTAAGGACCCATCTTTCTTCCTAGTAAACAGTACCAGCATACCCCATGAAGGTACACTTGGCCTAATGAATCCATTATCTAACAATTTCTGCAACTGTAATTTTAGCTCCTTCAACTCAATAGGCACCATACAATATGGTGCCTTTGAAATTGGGAAAACACTAGGAATGACCTTGATGTCGAATTCAATTTCTCGATGAGGAGGTAACCCAGGCAACTCTTTTGAAAATACATCCTCAAATTCATATATAACCAAAATATCTTTTGCCTGGACACTATGGCTTCCAATAGTGCTAGCATACGCCAGATAAGCCCAACATCTATCTCAGAGCAAATACTCGGCATGTAATGCCGAAATCAATATGGAAATCTTCTTCTTTCTAATGCCTTGGAAGAAGAAGGATTCTACTCCAGAAATTGAGAAATATACCCATTTTGAAAAATAATCTATACTGGCATGATAAATTGCCAACCAGTCCATCACCAACAAAATGTCAAAATCACACTTATCCAATACTATCAAATCTACCCTCAAATGCAACTCATTCACCTCAACCATGCATTTCGAATGCATAATATCAATAATTATCAATGACCCCATAGGCATCTATACGGTCAGAAAATAATCTAAGATTTTTGAAATTGATGTGATATGGCATGCAAAGTATGGGAAAATAAAAAAATACATAGATCCAGAATCAAATAAAATGGATACTAAAACTCCACAAATAAGAAGAGTACATTCAATCACATTAGGCGATGGCTCGGCATCTTCAATTGTCACCGCGAAGGCTTTAGTTGGGACAGTAGGTTTCTTTGCCTCCAGCCTCTTAGGCTGCAGGCAATCCTTAATCTGATGGCGTTACTCACCGCAATTAAAACATGCCAGCGTCAATTTAAAGCAAGTTTTTTTTTAAATGCTTCCTTCCATAATGGGTACAATTTGCTGTTGAAACCTCGGAACTAGACACTGACACTGACTGAATCTCAGTGCTACTTTTTCCCTTATCTAACACCTTCCCTTTTTTAGAGGGTCCTGGGGCTCCTAAATTGAATCCCGCACTAAAACTCATCCTACTTGTTGTCCTCTTAGCAAAGAACTTTTGAGTTTCAAGCTTCCTCTAAAATATCAGGGCCTTGTCTAATATCTTAGTATAAGTCTAGAGCTTCTACACCATAGTTGCTTCCTGATCTCATCCCTCAATCCTTGTGGAAACTTCTTAGCCTTTCTTGACTCTTTTTCCACAATATATGGTGCGTACCGAGATAACTTAATAAATATCGCATCATATTCTACTACAGAGCGGTTTCCTTACCTAAGCCGTATAAACTCCTCTTCCTTTTGATCCTTGGAGGTTTGAAGGAAAATACTTATCCATAAAGGCTTGCTCAAACATCTTCCAAGAAATTTCTTATTTGGGTACACCCAACGCCATTTTCTTCATTTTTCACCAACTATGAGCTTCTCCCTCAAACTTGTACGCTACAAAGGAAACCTTCTCCCGATCAGAACATCTGATAATAGTAAATATCTTCTTTAATCTTCAAATCTAAATATCTATCTTTACTGTATTTGGTTCTCCTAGAAATTCAGGTGCCCATTTTACTGTAAATCTTTCATATGCCGTTAGCTTAGGATAAACAGGAACCGGGTTTGAAGTAGGAATCAGAGCTATATGCCGCTGCTGCATCGTTTATATTATGTGAGCCATTCTTTCTAACAGGTTCAACTATTTGGCCTCTCGATCCTGAGGGACACTAGTACCACATCAGGAATTTCTTCTTTTATGTGCTATGCTATTATCCTATAACCAAAATATCATAGTATCAATTATTCCAACATTTTCAAATTAGGGAGAATATTAACAATTATTTAATACATTTAAAAATAATACCCCTGAGCTTCATACACTCTATACCTTGGTCCTAAATTACACCATGGCTTTTAAATACTATCTCAGTCAAATTTCTCGACGGCCCTTAATATCTATCTTGGCCCTTAAGGGGTTATTCACCTCAGCCCTTTAGCTATTCCTAATTATTCTTATCCTACTTCCACCCAAACTAAACCTAAACTTCCGCTTTAAGTTTGATCAGCCCCAGGGCATCTCCTTTCTCTAATACCACCTATGACGGAACGAATCATAATTTCTCTAATCCGTCAATTTAAATAATCGTACAAATTTAGTAATAGACCCGATATAAACATTTAGAGCAAATAAACTTTTATTCACAGGGTCTAATAAGAGATGTCATTTAGGAACCTGTGCAAACCCCAAATTTAAATTTTATGGAAGCATAATAATACACATAACAATGTGCAGAAGCAATGTCGTGTTATAATAATATTCATCATGCCAAATTTTATATAAAACATTTAACTTGCATAAGCCAATTACATTTATAATACATCAAAACTTTTAAAATTCTAAGTTTTCAAGATCCAGCCAATCTCCTCTCAGCTAGCCTCCATCCTTACTCCTCATTAGGCATCAGCTCACTGGTGTCATCTGAAAGGGTGGACAAAACAGCAATGGGGTGAATTAATTACTCAATAAGGTACCATCGTGGACGTACAAAACCATTCATATAAAACATGCATATGGGTAGTACAAAGCATATAACAATACAAGTACATAAGGAAACTTTAGTGGCCGAGGTCTATGCAAAGGCCGCAGGCATTAAAGACTGTCAAAGTGAACAAAATGATCCGATGATATAAAATGTCCGCGGACATTGAAAACTATGTAAAATGTCTGAGGACAAATTTTGTGGCCGCGGGCAGCAAAAACTGTCAAAGTGAATGAAAGGTCTGAGAACAACAAATGACCTTGGACACATGGTGAAAAAAGGACCGAAATTAATGCTTAATACTTTGTTGAAAATCATGGAACAGCTTAAGTCTACTTATCTTTTAGAATAATTTCTTTATCATCTTGAAGGACCAGGGCTAGTATACATTATAACTTAAGAAGCAAATAATCAAGAATAGATTGTATTCACTCTACACAATCCAAGGCCTTAGTTTGTTCGAAGATAACATCATCATGAAATTCCTCCTTATTTACATCCCAAGGACAGAATGGTCATATATTCTTAGTTTTTGCCCGAAGAAAGTATCATCATAAATTCCTCCTTATTTACATTCCAATGATAGGATGATTATATATTCTTGGTTCTTGTCCTCTATTATAACTCTCCGAGAAAGGCGGATCACATATCACTTTATGGACGGAGTCATCCTTAATTACCACTGTAACATCCTAAAACAGATCAAAGAATATTACCGATTGAATAATTCTTAGTCTAATTTATTACTAATTTAAACTTAAGGGATTCTAGTTCTCTTTCCTTTAGCCTTGGTTTATCATATTTTAAAGGCCACTTCAACTTCCCATATTCAAGTTTTCAGATAACTTGTCCAGTGAACTTAAATAATTCATTACAAAAATCCTACCTTTATTTTCGAACATAAACTTGAAATATTCAGAGCATAATTCGAACATGAAACATACTGAATCCATGAATCATAATATCTAAACTTTAATCATGCAAACTTATTCATAAAATCAGACAAGGATTAGAAAACATGTAAAATTACGTAACAAAATTGAATGGAGATAGTAAAAGCATCAGTAACGGAAAAAACAAAGCTTAGCGTACACTTACATTAGCCTGTTCTAAAAACTTCCTAACTCAAATTGGCCTGTATGTTTTTTCTCTCCTCTTTCTTCTCCTTCGTGCTTTTTCTCCAAAATCCTTCTCCTTTCTCTCTTACCCAATATTTATAGGGAATGGAGCAGTTTGGAGTAGGTAGGGGCAAGTTACATACTCTGGTATTTTCCTCATCCAAAATGTTCTGGATTCAACGGAACTATTGGAAGCAGGTGGGAATAAGTTATTTACTTTGATAAAGTCTAAATATCTAACCAAAATTGACCGACATGCTTTTTTCGGTCAACTATTAAATCAAGTCAACTTCGTACTTCGGCCGATTATCACTACCTCAGTTATTATCACTACCTCATTTATTATCACCACCGCGGTCGTTATCACTATCTCGATTATAATCACTACCTCGGTTATTATGACTACATTAGTTATCATTAACTATTTTAGCTATTTATATCTTCCTCGGTTGTTTTTGCCATTAAGACCGAGTTATTATATTCTAGTGACCCAATTCTTACGGATACTATTTTCCCACATCTAATTATTTTATCTCATCAATCTAATTCAATGACAAAAAATAATTGAGCAAGTCACAAGATCGAAAATAGGCATTCCAATCATCTCTTTCGTCACAATTCTCTTGTCATTAATTTTTTTATCTAATTTTCACACAAAATAATATATAGAAAAAAAATAATTGAACCTTTCAAAGTCAGGTCTTAGATTAGCTAAGTTTCCATATTTGCATGGTTTATTTTACTAGCAATTCGGTCATGCCAGGTAACTTAGGGGCTGTTATGTGCAAGCATGTTTCTCAATTAAATATCTAATTTTTTTTTAAAATAGAACTTTCATAGAATATTAGCAAATAATTCTTACATTCTTGTAAATTTGGCTAAATAAAATCTGCAACGGCAATCTTATTAATACTTTGGAATAAATTTACAGTATACTCCCACCGTTTAAAATAATAAATGAGGCAACTACAACTGCTTCAAGGTCTTATGATACCTTCTATGAGCAAACCAATTTCTAAACCTGTTGCGTCCCGGGCCCACGGTTGTCGAGACGGGACAGTGAGCTTCGATTCCTAAGCCGCAAATGCTTGTAAGAAGGGTCCGGTCTCCGTCCCCGTGAACCTCGGACCTGCACAACACAAACAACAAACAAGAGGTCAAGGGTCCGGCAGGATTTCTCCCACCGAGGCCGCTCCGACGCTCAAGTCAGCAAATTCTCGCAATAAACGGAAACGGCGCACGCTAAAGGGGTGCGCGGAGAAATGCTGTGTAAGCGTGAGAGGTGCTTGTGCGATGATGTGGAGAAATGCAAAGAGCAGGTGATGGAAGGCCTGGCTTCCTCAATGCACCGCAATGGGTGGCTGACTTTCCCGTGATCTCAGAGGATGCTGGAATGGTGAGCGAGTTAGCTAGATGAGACAATGCTTCGTCTTGACTCGTCACTCTCGTGTCTCAGAGAAGAGGGAAGCAGTTGAATGCGATTCGCCGTTTGAATTCTTGATTCAAAGGGAAGTAAAGAGTGTAAGATGTTTGGAGAGATCTCCCCAAAAAGTTCCTTTCTCTGTGGGGTGTGAGGGTTCTTATACGCCTCTCCCTGTTGGACTCTTGGGCGCCAAAATGCCCGTTGCTTGGGCTATTGTGCCAGTCGCTGCGTGGACCGCGGCCACGCGACGCCCTGCCGTGCTGTGCGCACGTCGGCTGAGCGTTGTTGACCACGCCAATTTTTCCTGAGCGGGGATTGGTTTGTCACCCGCGCAGACGGCACAAGGCGTTGGCGCCCGCCTCACCCACGCTTCTATTGGCTAGCCTTTTCGCCTTTTTTGCCTGTTCCCGGCGATGCATTTAATACGCCGGGTTTCCGTTGTCTTCCTCCATTGTGGATTCGCGCCTTTCAACCCTTAGATCGGCCGGGCCGCTTTCACGTGGGCTTCGGATTCCTCAGGCCGCGACCGCCGTGGGCTCGGGCCTGTCTCATGGGCCAGGACATGGGACCCAACACTAGCCCCCATGCCCGGGTCGGCTGTCCGGCCTGGCATGTCCTCTGGGCCCATTTCCGCAGCCTCATACCCTTCCTCGTGCCGCGCCATTTTTGTCGTCTTCCGTGTTCGCACCTTTCCCACGAGCGTGGCAAGCTTTTCAGCGCCGCCGTGATCCGTCACTTCTCGGGCGAGATTCGCGCACTTGGGTTGGCTCGCCCACTGGTCGCCGCCGTTGCCCAAAGACGCTTCTTCGGATGCCGTGTCATACAGGTGAGGGGATAGCCCGCATCCCGCCCATAAATAGAGGGCACTTGAGCGAGCCGAGTCCATCCCTTATCAGCAAATCGAAAGGAAATGAGAAGATCTCCGGCTCTTCCCGCCCCTCGCGGGCACTCGAGAAGGAGTTGGATGGACCACTTGCATGCCCGAGATCCCTGGGTGGAGACTGTTGTAGCCCCAAGCCTGCGGGCTTGCCTTCTTTGCTAACGAGAGTGGGCTGGCCATTCCGTCAGCCGCGTGCCTCTTTTTGGGTTGTGGAGGGGCCGGCTTGAGCGATTCTTGGACGATCCTCGCGCTACCTCGCCTGTTAGGTGACGGCTATAGTGTCCACTCCGCGAGCCACGCCTGTGGCGCTAACCGCGGGAAGGAGTGCGAGGTCGTAGCCTTCCGTGGAAGCCGAGCTTCTCGCCCAACTTTCCCTGTGCCTTACTTCGGTGCTTCTGGACCTCGGTGGATTGGACGCTTTAAACGCCCACCGGGATGCTCTTGCCTCCCGCCCGGTTCGCCGGTGAAATACCGATCAAGCCCCCAAGTAGGATCTGGCATGTATCATGTTCCGCCGGCTCTCCCGGGACGAGGTATGGAGCATACGGGCTTCGACGCAGTCTTCTTTCGTCTTTCGCCGCAGCCTTCATGGTGTAGATCTTGTACTTTGTAAGGAAGCATTGACTAATAAAAGAAATAGCCTCTTTTTGTCTTCAATTTTGTCTCGTCTTCGTAAATGCTCTTCGTTGCCGGCGTTTTGCCCCGAGGATCCACGCGTCATCCTTTGGGAGCTTGGGGGTCCTCACAACCGCCACGTCTCCCGGGACAGGCAGCAGATTTAACTTTCTCGCGTAGCCGAGGAGGCGTCGTTCCGTCTGAAACGCAAGTATTCGGGGGCCTCCCACGCGGGAGAATCCTCATTGGCCCTTCCTTAAATGCTTCCCCGTCTTTTGAGTTGCCGCCTCTTTCGTGGAGAAGATTTGCCTATTTAAATACGCCACTTTCTCCCGAAATCTGGCACATCTCTGTACTTGTGCATCCACTGGCAGTTCGATCTTCCTCTATGTGTTTTTTCGCCGCGAGATCAATGGAGGACACATCCAACGACTCAGAACGCTCCTCCAATGAGTCTGAGTTTGGCTCTCACGCCCCTGGGTCCTCAGGAGAGGCCCGCTCTGGAGCCACGGTTGCCGGCCCTTCACGGAGCCGTGGTCCGCCTCCAGGTTTTGAGAGAGTCCAACCGCGTCGAGGGGCCGCTGCGATTCAGGTGGAATGGCTAAGGGCCCGCGTCGCGCATTTAGAGAGCGCTCTGGCCAAGTCGGAGGCCAGGGCCACACGGCTGGTGGGTGCCAACGTGGGGGCACAGGACCGCATAGTGGCACTTGAAGGAGAAATGGAGCGGCTCCGTCAGCAACACGAGGCTGAAGTTGCAGAGTTGCGGTCGGAGCTGAGGACGAGGCTTCGGCCGGAGGGAGTGGATCCCGCTTTGGAGCGGTCTTACTTCGATGCCTTCAGGCTCTCCCGAGATCAAGCTACTGAGGATCCAAGGTTTCAGCGGGGGTTCTGGACCCTCGCAATTCGCAAGCCAGAGCTCGTCGCCAGTTGGTGGATTATCACGTCCAAAGTTCTTCCACTGGCCACCGGGACCGCTGACCGTTTTGTTACTATTGCGCTTCTCTTCTTTAGTTGTAATCGTTGTAACGAAAGTCTGTTTGACGTAATGAGAATTTGCTGGTTCTTTGTTCCACTTGTATTCGTCAAGGAGTTTTTCTTCCCTTCTTTTTTTATTATCTTGCGCTTTACTGCGGCGCGTCTCGGGTTCGCTATCGTGAGCCCCCATTTAATGCGCGGCGCTAGCGTGGACTCCTAGCCAGGCGCCAAGGGTCGCGCCTGCTAGCTCCGGCGCCTAGCCATCACTGCATCGATTGAGATCTCCGCGGTGCGCCCCGATGCCACCACGTGTCTCATCTCCTGGTGGCGGTGGCGTTTTGGTTTCGCCTCTTGGCTTGGCGTCGTCTATTTAAACTAAGCGACGATCGCTTCCTCCCTTCCGCTGATTCCTTCTCCTTTTTACTCTTGTGGTTTTCGAGAGACAAATGGCAGCGAAAGTAGAGAGCTCTTCCTCTTCTCACGTTTCCAGAACTGCGCGCCATGGTGTCAACAACACCAGGTCGGTTTTGCCTGAGGGGCAGATAGCCTCTCTTATGGGAGACTACGCGATTCCCAGCGATCTGAGTTTCCGTGTTCCCGACGCACTAGACAGGGCCAACGCCCTCCCCAGAGGGCTTTATCACGGTGTATGAGCACCATCTGAGGGGGGGCTTCGTTTTTGCTTTAATCGTCACAGACGCGCGGTGGTTGAAGCACTGGGAGTCCCAATGGCAAGGCTACATCCCAATGCCCAGGTTATCGGTATTCTGCCTACTTTACTTATGCACGAGTGCACCTTCGATGCAAAGGCGGCAAGGATAATCTTCCGCCTTCACTTGAGTTTGAGGATCGGGTATCGCTTCCCCAAGCCGGGTTCAACTTTCGCAGCACCAATCCTGACTCCGTGAAGGGCTAGAAGGAGCGCTTCTTCTTCCTGCAGGAGCCCTCTGACTGTGAGCTTCCGAGGGCGTGGGGCCCGATCTCAGAGTACTTCCGGGACAAGCCCACCGACGAGGACTTTGCAGGATCCTCGAAGCTGCTATCCGCCATCAAGTCAGAAGAAAAAAGATTCTCGGTCCAGGGCTATTTTCTCACATCAGTCACATTTGAGATCGGCAGATGGGGACCTCCTGCTGGTTGGGCGATAGCCGGTCCTGGCAAGGAGCTCCCTGGAGAGACAGCCACCTCCCTACCGCCCGGGGGGAACGAGGAGGGAAGCTGCTCGTTGCTGGTGTCGTCGAGCGACGATGAGGACGCGGCTGCCCTTAAACGGCTAAGGGAAGCCGAAGGGACCCTTTAAGGAGGTCTCGAGACGAAGCCGCCGGTCCTTCCATCATGTGGGAAGTCCGGGCTCCGAAGAGACTCAGCGACGCGGGTCACCAGAGGGAAACTGCCGAACCTTCGTCGACCTCGATCGCGGGATTAGCCGCTCGCGAAGTCTGCGAGGTTGAGTCTCTACCTACTGATTGTGCAGTTGGGGCGACGGACGATGTCGTCGTAATAGAGGACTGTGGAGGAGCCATTCGCCGCCGCCAGGCCGACGGTGGTCGTGGAGCTCAAGAGCGGCCGTGATCTTTGCGGAGCCCCTCTCTGCATTTAGGCCTCCGGGAGGTTCGATCCCGTCTTCAGAGCAAGGCTTCACGTTCGCCGCCGATTCGGGTTGGGGCTGGCCAAAGGCAGCCGGACGCCTCGAGGCAGAGCCTTCGAGCGCCCCAAAGTAAAGAGCGGAGACCTGGGAGAGGCTCTCCCGGTAATCTCGCACGCCCCCGCCGCCTCTTCTCCGTGACGGTTGTTTCTTTCTCGGCCTTCTCCCTTTGTCGCTTATTTTGGGAATGCCTCTCGATCTTCCTTCTATGCAGTTCCCCGGTGGTGCGGTCCCCTTGATGTGCAAGCTTCCTTTTTTGCGGGGACTGGGCAGCTGACCATCCTGGGCCGAGCAAAGAATCGTCTACGCTGGCCGTGCCCAGACGCATCTCTTACAGAGGAGAACGGGCAGCTGCGGCAGAGAGTTGAGCAGTTGGAGGGTCTTCTCACCGCCGCGGAGGAAAGAATCGCCGTGGTTGGTCTGAGACATGGTTGGTCGGCATTCTCCATCGAGGTGCGGCTGGTGATGGATGCTCGTTATTAGGACGGCATCCGCTTGTGTCGTAGGATTATTTCCCTTGCGGCTCCTCACATCCCAGTTGGCGTCCTTCATCCAGGGAACGCCGGGGTAGGAGAGGCGTCCCGCCTAAAGACTTTCCCTGAGGAAGCGGGCCCATCGAGTCTTCCTGATTAGCCTCTGCTGATATTGAGTTTTGAGATTGGCTTTTGTCATTGTACCATATCTGTCCTTTGCATGAATGAGAAGCATCTTTTTACACTTCGTGTCCATGCTTTTTCTATCGTAGAGTGTTGCTTACTTTTCGCTTTTGTTTCCGCTTCGTTGATCATGCTTCATGTTCAACGTTGGGCTCTTTGGAGCCGTTGTTGCAAGGCCCTATCCGTGCGCCTTCTTGCGTGGTGCTCGCCCTTCGTAAGAGGATGTCATCACAGCTCACACTTTGGGGAGCTCGATCCGGTGAAGCGGATGTCGCCCTGCCAAGCCCCCGGAGCCTCGACGAGGGTCGCCGCAGCGGTCGCCGCAGAATCGGACTCCTAGGTCTAGGACTCTGGTCGCGTATGATTGCGGGAGGTGCGTCGCCCCGCTCAAAGCTTTATAATCACCAAGTTGAGGTCCTAGCCCACGACCATTGTATCGAGGGTGCTCTTGCGTTGGAGAAGGTCGCGCATGCCTCGCTATTCTTTGCCCCCTAAGGTTTTGTTGGTAGTAGAGTGGGGACTCAGGAGCCCTGTGCCTAATGCTTTGACCGCACGGTCGCTGGCGTGTAGCCTTTGGAATGGATCGCTCGGATCCTTTGTCCTGCCACAGCTGGCTGCCTCTCGGGCCGCCTAGCACGGGCTTAGTCTCTGGTGGCCGCGGGGCCTTTTTTTTGGCGTGGAGCCATAGTGAGTAAAGCCGCCCCTGTGCCACTCGGGCGTGAGGACGGAGTCCTAGGAAGGTCTGCTTTGGACCGCCTGGCACTGAGCCAAGGACTGGTTTTACGGACGGACACTTGTCCTCCCGACCTAGGGGCAGTCTAGGTCATTTGATTTAAGAATGCAATGCATGTCATTAACTCACACAAATGAATATGCAGGATGATAGAGCAATTATGCTAATCGAAGATAAAACTCATGTTCAAGCACTCGTTATGATGGATGCGTGTGTGACTTACCTGAGTCGGAGTTGCATTACTGATAGTATTTTCTTAAGTTGGCGCGTTCCAGTGTCCGCAAGGGACCAATTTGCTGTTCGGGGCGCGTAGCTTTGTACGCTCCGCTCCGAGGATTGCGGAGACGAGGAACGGCCCTTCCCACCCGGGAGAGTTTGTTCCTATTTTGCGATCTTTTCGCCGCCTCTACGCTCCGGGAGGACCGGATCTCCAACTTCCGGTGGGCGTGCCTTCACTCGCTTTGTTGTAGTACCGCGCGACTCGCTGTTGTAGGCCGCGGTTCCGAGTCGTGATGGCATCTCGAACTTCCGAGAGTAAGTCCGGACTTTCCCAAAGCCTTCGTTCATTGGTGGTCGGGTGAAGCATTCGATCCGGCAGCTTGGGATTCCCATTTCCACGGGTACACTGACCTCGGCCCAAAGCAAAGGTCAAGGGCGTCTCCCCTGTAGTTCTCTCGCAGTTGTTGGACGACCATAGCATCGATGGTAGCTCCTCGGTCCAGAGCCCCGCGTCTTCCAACTGGTTTTAACCCGTGCGGCGAAGGTGCGGTTGGTGAGTTCGACCTGTCCGTTTGCTTTGAGGGTGCGCCACGGATGTGTGCACGACTTAATGCGAAGGTCGCGGCAGATTCGTGAAGCGTTCACGGTGAACCAGGTTCCGCACGGGTCACTACAACCTCGAATCCTGCAAAGCGGGCAAACAATGCCCCGACGGAGGAACTCTGTCGCGTTTTGTCCTGTGATCTTTGCGAGAGGGACGGCTTCCACCCACTTCGTAAAGTAGTCAATGCCAACGATCAAGAATTTTCTCTGTCCGGCAGCCATTGGTAGGGGTCCAAGTATGTCGAGCCCCCATTGTGCGAACGGCCATGGGGATTGGAGATAGTGCAATTCGGTGTGCGGCTGGTGTGTCATGTTGCCATGGACCTGGCAACTTTCACACTTGTGGACGAATTCCATAGCGTCTCGTTTCATGGTGGGCCAGTAGAACCCTTTCCGCATGACGTTGAACGCTAGGTTCTTCCCGCCAATGTGTGATCCGCACAGCCCCAGGTGTATTTCTGCCAACGCGTAGTCGGCTTCCTCCGGAGTAAGGCACTTCAGAAGAGGGGTGGAGTATCCTCGCCTGTATAGTCTCCCATTTAGAACCGTGTACCATCCTGCCGTCTTCTTGATTCGCTTGGCTTCATTGGTGTCTTCTGGTAGGGTTTCTTCAGTTAGGAATCATACGTATGGCGTCATCCAGTTGTCCCTTGTGTTGACATGAAGGACTTCTTTCTCTTCGAAGGCGTCGAGGCCGGGTACGCCTAGTGACTCCCCTGGCTCCCTCGCGTCTTGCTCTCGTTTCTAGCGGCCGCCCCGGGGGCCCGATCAAGGCGTTCGTTATTCGATCTCAGGATATGCTCGATCTCAAACCGACCGAACTCAGGGATCAAGGCCCTTACTTTCGCCAGGAACCTCACAAGTTGTGGGTTCGAGGCTTCGAAGTTCCCCTTCACCTGATTGACCACGAGCTCGGAGTCACTACGCACGACCAACGACCGCGCGGAACACTCCCTCGCCACTCGTAGGCCCGCGAGAAGGGCCTCATACTCTGCGACGTTGTTCGTGGCCGGGAACGCCAGAGTAACGGAGTATAGGATCTCCACGCCCTCGGACGTCCTTAGCACGATACCAGCCACGCTTGTCCGGGGTAGACGATCCGGCCCACGTTCGTGGTCCACGTAGGTGAATCGCCGCCTCCGTACCTCTCCGGATTACCGTCCTCTTCCCATGTCCGGGGCCGCCTCGACGATATAAAGTCCGCGCAGCCTGTCCTTTCATGGCTGGCCGGGCCGGAATTCTAAGTCGAACTCTCCTAGCTCAACGCCCACTTAACCGGCCGGCCTCGACGTCTCGGGTTTTCGCAAGATCGACTTCACCGTCCGTCCGTCAAAGACGACGATCCGGTGAGACTGGAAGTAGGGTCGCAGCTTCCGTGCCGCAAAGACAAGCGCGAGCGCCATCTTTCAGCGTGCGGATAGCGAGCCTCTACGTCCGTCGGCACCGGCTTACGTAATACACCTGCCTGTTGCTTGCCTTCGTGCTCGCAACTAGCACGGAGCCGAGGGTGACGCCCGATGTGGCAGTAGAGATAGAGGTCTTCCCCTTGTGGCGGCGAGCTTAAGAACGGCGCTACCGGGAGAGGTAGGCTTCTTCCTTGAAGGCTTCGTCGCATTCTTCATTCCATTTGAACCCGTGCGATTTGGTGCCCCTTAACGCCTTGAAGAAGGGCAAATATTTCTCGGCTGACTTGGCTAGGAACCGCGAGAGAGCGGCTATCCGCCCCGTCAGCTTCTGGACTTCTTTTATTGTTCGCGGAGGGTTCAAGTCGAGTATGGCGTTGATCTTCTCCGGATTGGCTTCTATGCCGCGTTGGGACACGATGAAGCCTAAGAACTTTCCAGAGGTCACCCCGAACGCGCATTTGACAGGATTGAGCTTCATCCCATGCCGTCGGAGGATCTGGAAGGTCTCATCTAAGTCGTTGACGTGGTGGCTTGCGACTTTGCTTTTCACAAGTATGTCGTCGACGTACACCTCCACGTTTCGTCCGATTTGGGCTTCGAACATTTTGTTTACGAGGCGCGCGGTACGGGCCAAAGCATTCTTGAGACCAAAGGGCTTCATTTTATAACAATATGTCCCTTGATCTGTCATGAACGATGTGTGCTCCTCGTCTTTTGGGTCCATCTGGATCTGGTTGTACTCAGAGTATGCGTCCATGAAGCTTAGTAGTTCGTGCCCGGATGTGGAATCCACGAACTGGTCGATCCTGGGAAGCGGGAAGCTATCTTTGGGGCAGGCCTTATTCACGTCCGTGAAGTCGACGCACATCCGCCACTTGCCACCAGCACGACGTTAGACAACCACTCCGGGTACTAGACTTTTCTGATGAATCCGGCATTCAGGAGCCTCTTCACTTCTTCCCTGATGGCGACCAACTTCTCGACGGAGTGGTTCCTCCGCTTCGCGCGGACGGGTTTCGGCTCGCGCCAAGGCCCGCCTTTATGGACTATGACCTCGGCCGATATCCCGGGCATGTTAGCGGGGACCCAGGCGAATACGTCGGAGTTCGCCCTAAGGAAGGTAACCAGCTGTCATCGCTCTCGCAGTCAAGGGATCTCCCCACGTTGACGCACCGTTCCGGATCGGAAGGGTTGAGCGGGATTGCCTCAGTCTCCTCTCCTGATTGGGCCTGTTGCAGTGACGTCTCGTCGCGGAGATCGAGGTCTTCGCTCGGTTTGCATGGTGTCACGGGGTTGATTTGGGACAGGTAACAGGTCCGTCCCATCTCTTGGTCTCCAAGAACTTCTCCCACGCCCCAGGGGGTGGGAAATTTCACCTTTAGGTGCGGGATGGACGTTACGGCCTCGAAGGCGGTCAAGAAAGGTCTGCCGAATACGGCGTTGTAGACGGAGGGAAGGTCGACGACAAGGAAGGCCAACTCGCCCGTCATGGAGCGCGGGTGGGTTCCCACCGTGACTTCCAGCCGCACTATCCCTTGCACGGGAACTAGCTCGTTGTCCAAACCGTATAATGGTCCGTTTGCAGCCTTCATTTGGTTCCGTTTTAGTCCAAGTTTGAGGAACGCAGTGAGATACAGTAAATTTTGTGAACTTCCATTATCAATGAAGACTGTTTAGGTTGGTAGTCATCACCACCAAATTTGAAACAAGGGCCGATACAACAAGGGGGTGTGGGGAGAGGTTACATGAGCCATGTCGTCGCTACTAAAGCTAATGACATCATTCCTACTCCCTATCTTCGCCCCGCTTGTTGCCGAAGTCGTCTCTCATTGTCGCGCGCGGGACTCGCCAAGTCAAGGAAGAAATCATGTGGACTACATGGCCGGTCGCCGGCCGTTGCCCGCCGCCGCCAGCTGGGACCCTTGGGTTTTCGGCCACTTGAAGAATTTTTCATCCTGACCGCATCGGGATGTTTGCACGGCTATCGTTCAGGGAGGTCAAGGAGGTCCTTCCTTAATCCTTTTGGGCCCCGGTGGGGGCCGGGCTGCCGCGCGCCCGAGAAGCGGCGCTATCGCTGTCCTCTTTCCCTCCTGTAAGCTCGGGGGCTTCGGGGCCGGGCCCACTTCGCTCGACGCTTCGCTCGTTGGCCTCTTCGGCCGTGATGTACGCCCGGGCAATGGTCTCGACCTTCCCGGAAGGAGGCGGCTAGTGCGATGATGTTTGAAGAAGTCCCCGCCGCCGTGGTGGCGACGAAGGCGCGAAGCTACTTCGGAGATGTGAGGATCGGCCAAGGCGCTTGATGAAACGGTCCGTAAACCGCTTGTGCTTTCATCTGCCTTTGTCGGAGGCGACCCAGTGCCGTGGTTGTCTTTCCTCCATTCTCGCGGGAGGCGAATCGGCTCAAGAAGCTATCGACAAGCTCGTCCAAACGAGCGTATGGAGTTCGGGAGGCCGTGGAACCGGGGAGCGCCGCGTCACCCCTAAGGGTGACGGGAAAGACCGGCACATCGTGGCCTCGCTTGCCCTTGTAGAGAGAGGTGGGTGCGAAGCGGTTGAGGTGGTCCATAGGGTCCTTGCTTCCGTCGTATCCCTCTCCAGACCGGCATTTTGAACTTGCTCGGAACGCTGCGTCCGCAAGTCCATGGCGAAGGGCGATCTACGGAGGTCGGCGGAGGAGGGCGTGGGTTTCTCCTTGCGTGTGGTGTCACACAACACCTTGACTTTCTCCTCCATCGAGGGGTTCGTAGAGCCTTTCGCGCATTGAGGACGTCACTTGAGCTCCGTGTTGCCCCGGGAGGTGTGTCTGGGCTCGCCGAGGGTGGCGACTCTCCGCCGCGGGAGGCGTTCGCGCTTGGGAGCCTGCGGCGAGTTACGGGGTTGCGCCCTTGGAGGCTGTCCTCCTCGTCGCCGCCGGGGGATGGCTTTCCGCCTCGTTAAGCCATCTTCACTTGGCGCGGCTGGGTGCCAGCTGGCCGGTCGAAGCTTAGCTCGCCTCCCTGTGAGCGGCCTCTCGACGCCTTTCTCTTGGAGGTGGAGGCCTTTCTTCTTTGGAGGAGCGGTCCCGGGCAGAGGCACCGGTGTTCGCACATACGGTGAGGAGGATCTCCTTCAGATTATCTATGTTCGTAGCCGGGCGGCGGACGTCGAGCTCCGGTTGATTGTTTGCTTGGTTCCTCGCGGAATCTTCGTCTTGGCGGTGACTTCACCGCAGAGAGCACTAGCTTGTGTCAGGTGTTCACCATTTTCCGTTGTTCAAAGTAGCTAGATGGAAAGAGACACTTGGCTTTCTATCGATTTCCCCATGACGGCGCCAATGTTACGTCGGGCCCACGGTTGTCGTGACGGATTAGGGAGCCTTGATTCCTAGCGTGCGGCCGCGGAAGAAGGGTCCGGTCTCCGCCCCCGTGAACCTGGACTCGCACAACACAAACAACAAACAAGAGGTCAAGGGTCCGGAGATTTCTCCCACCGAGGCCGCTCCGACGCTCAAGTCGGCCAAATTCCCCATAAACGGGAAATAGCGCACGCTAAAGGGGTGCGCGGAGAAATGTTGTGTAAGTGTGAGAGGTGCTTGTGCGATGATGTGGAGAAATGCAAAGAGCAGGTGATGGAAGGCCTGACTTCCTCAATGCACCGCAATGGGTGGCCGACTTTCCCGTGATCTCGTGAGGATGCTGGGATGGTGAGCGAGTTAGCTAGATGAGACAATGCTTCGTCTTGACTCGTCACTCTCGTGTCTCAGAGAAGAGGGAAGCAGTTGAATGCGATTCGCCGTTTGAATTCTTGATTCAAAGGGAAGTAAAGAGTGTAAGATGCTTGGAGAGATCTCCCCAAAAAGTTCCTTTCTCTCGTGGGGTGAGGATTCTTATACGCCTCCCCTGTTGACTCTCGCGCCAAAACGCCTGCTTGGGCCATTGCGCTGTCATTTGTCGCCAGACCGCCGGTCACGCCGGCTGTCCTGCTGCCGTGGCACGCTTCGAGCGTTGCTTGACCATGCCCGATTTTTCCCCGAGCGGGATTGGTTGGTCACCCGCAGACGGCGGCTGGCGGCGTTGGCGCGCGCGGCCCACGCTTCTATTGGGCTAGTTTTTCCGCCTTTTCCTTTATTCCCGCGATACATTTAATGCGCCATGAGTCGTTGTCTTCCTCCATCGTGGATTCGCGCCTTTCAACCCTTAGACTGGGCTGGCTGCTTCACGTGGGCTTTTGGATTCCTTGTGGGCCGCGACCTGCTTCGTGGGCCTGGGCCTGTCTCATTGGCCAGGACATGGGACCCAACAAAACCTATTATTCTTAAACAACTAGGCAATTTCTTTCGTTTCGAGAGTAGCTGATTATGAGTCTTTTCATGTATATTAGATAGAGTTCATATTCTGTTGATCTGTTGAACGTTGTCCTCCTAGAGGTTTTTTTGATGTTTTTTTCTGATATACCAGTTGCTCGGGGTATGCCCTAACGTTATATGTTCTAACTCCAAGTCAAAATACTTGGAGTTAAAATATAGATTTTGTAAATTTTTTCTTCCTTTAATCCAAAATACTTACTTACTAAAAAAAAAAACTAGGCAATTTCTTTCAAAAATAAAAAATAAAAATTACCCAACATTGATAATTCATAAAACTTACGCTGACAATTAATACCAATTATTTATTTTTTGAAATAAATATTACAAAACTAATGGCTAAAAATACAATACACGATGAAAATGTAAGAACCTAATTTTATAATTTTCATGTAGAAATGTATTTTATACAAATAAAAATTAAAATACAAGAATATATTTCACGTCATAAATAAATAAATATCAAATGTCATATATTACAATATAAGACATTTATGACATACTTTTAGTGGTCATAGCCTATATAATGTCAAGTTTTAAGTCCACCAATAAGGAATTAATTTCTTTATTAAAATTAATGAGAACATTAAAGAATTTGGAAGACGATCTTCTAAAAACTGAATTGACAAATAGCTCAGCGGTAAGACCTTTCGATCCTCAGGGTAGAATAAGTGTCCTGTTAGCTGAGTCCGGAACAGTAATAAGGCTAACGTTCAATTAGCAATTTTCAGGTGAAGAGAGGGAAAAAAAATTAGCATGTGCAAACTGAAAGTATATAAACTCATACATAACGGAAGTATATTTCGGCCTATCACAAATCATATTAACTTTGATATCAATGTTAAAGATATATGCTCATACATAATAAAAATGTATTTCGCCTACCACGATTTGGACAAAATTTGAATCTTATCAATTGGTTTCACACATTGTCGAAGGTCTTGTTCGCGGTAGTGGAATATTAAATAAGATAACGTAAATACATAGAAAGGAGATAAATGAGAAATTTTTATTTGAAGTGTTAGAGACATTTGTCTAATTGGCATATTCCGTGACTATATATATTATTGTATCGATGTCAGGTTATGGGTTGTCGAGAGAGTTACAGTATCAATATATATCCGTTCTGTCCGTTCCGTCCTCCAGTCACTCGAGCTCGTCCGAAGCCTCCGCGCTCTCCGTGCGCTCACTACCGGCTTGAGCCCAAAATCTAGAATGATCCTCGCTCGCCGTGCGCTTGCTACCCGTTCGAGCCCAAAATCCAGAATGGTCCCCGCTCGCCGTGCTCTCGGTACCCGCTTGAGCCCCAAATCTAGAATGGTCCCCGCTCGCTATGCGCTGCTGCCTCACGCTTGAGCGCACGTAGGGTTTCTTTGGAAATCCTCTGTGCGCCCGCCGTGCGCTCGAGCTGCGCTCAAGCGCCGTTACAACTGGCATATTTTTAAATGCGGTTCTTAAGCCCTCTATAAATACTTAGCTTATATTTTTAGAACCCTAGGGACTCTTGACAGACTATTTTCGTGCCCCATTTTGAGAAGAAAGTTGTTCATGCCTCATTGATGTCGCTTCTCTTGAGAAAACCAAAAGCTACGATGTTGATCTTCATGTTCTAAGAAGTTTTCTCTTCACTTTTTGTTAACCATTTAAACACTTCCTTTTACCTTCGTTAGAGACGTCGGTGCGTTGAAGGAGATCCGATCGTATTCGGCAATTCAAATGGCTCAAAAGGGAAGATTGACGTGAAGACTGGAAAGTGTCCGGTTCCATTGCCGCCGGCAAATCCAAGGAGTTCCTTGATAGGGATCACAAGACGGGAGTAAGTCAACTAAGTTAGCGCGTCGTTATCACCTGGTTTGTAAGTTGATTTTCATAGTGCATTGCTTCCCTAGCTGTTGAAGCGCGGAGGGTTTTTCTCAATTACCGTGAGTATTGAGTTTTTTCTTCGTCACCAAAAATCGTATCTTTTTACTATTGTTTATGTTCAGTTATATTTTACATGTTTGTCCTTATCTCTAACATCTAGAAATAAATATTCTTTATATGTATTGAATATTTAATTTTTACTGCTTTCGTAATTTTTACCAAGGTCGAAACTTAATTGTATAATTTATGATAAAAAGTCCTTTTTCATGATGAATATTGATAAGGTGTCTTTACAAATGGAAGAGTGAAGCCCTATGTATTACCCTCCAACTTTGGAGATTTTTAGAAGTTTGTAATGTGTCAGTTTAAGTATAAAAAGGTTGGCAAGACATTAATTTATGAATTTCCCAGGCCCCAGTTGTATATTTAAATTTACAGAATCATCAAGCTTAATATCATATTGAAACTCGTTAAATAGATAGGCCAAACTTAAACTAAATTAGATTTGATTTGTTTTACCTCAAGCTTATGCTTGCTTGAAGGACTCTTGAATTGGCTCGCTTTCGGGTTATTAATAGTTGCATGCAACTATTTAAGCTTCTGTAAGTGGACTAGTCAATAAAAGGAGTCTAGTACATTTAGCCATGCGAAATGTACAGAAACTCGAGTCACGATGAAGCCCAACGTGAATGATCCTTATTCCAGAAGGATACAGCTTCTTCGCGTCTTTTGAGAAGAAATAATATCTCCCTTCTCTTATTAAGACCATTAGATCTTTTTTATAAAAAAAAATTAATAGCTAAAATTTTAATATTAAATAATACCATCTATATAATATTTAATTTGATATTTAATGAATGTTAATATTTCTAAAAAAAATAAAAATATCTAGCTATTATTTATATTTTTTACTTTTAAATTTTAACCATTAAATTTTAACTCAATGTTTAACCGTAAAGAATTATAATAACAAAAAAAAAAGTAACTATTTCATTTAGGAATAATAATAACAATTATAGTCTCCATAGTGACATCTTCCTTAGATTTGGCTACTTTCATTACTATGGTAAATAATTATTTCCGCCTAAAAATTCTAACCAGATAAGATGACATCTATTCCACTACAAATGAATTCGCAATTACATGTCTATTCCACTGAACCAAAAGGACTCAGAACATAAATAAAATTTTTTAGAAAAAGAAAAGAAAGAAAGAAGCAACTGCTGGGCGAGGGGTAAAAGACCACAATGTGCCAATAGGGTTCGTGCCAATAGACAAAGAAAGGCCGGTACTATCCTGATAGGTTTCATGCCGACAAGAAACCATATAAAAACAATGTCGATTCTTATCAAAGAAAGACGGTCAACCGAAGCCATTCAGATATATAGGTCAACTGAATGGTATTTCAGTAGCATTTGTGCTACGGAATTAAAGTTTACAAGAGCTGTCACGGGATCCATAGGTGAGGAGAAATAACCCGGTTGATTGTTACTAGCAACAATGCATTACCATTAATTTCCAGTACAGAAATGTCAAATTGGGGAAAAGGGTATGATTAAAATTTTCTCCAAAACAGTGAACATGCAGCATCATGGGAACAGGGTTTGGAAAATGTAGGGCTCATCGTTAACAGCAATTCTGAACATATATACAGATACATTAACAATATTATTTCAAACAACTGTTTTTCTTTTTCTGGATTGAATCAAACATCTGATTTTGTGCTTACAATTGTTCCCCTTCATGGGGGCGGGGCCATTGTTCTGAAGGACGAAATTCTATGATGGAGATTCAAACTGCTCTATTCCCAAATCTTGCACTGCAACAAGATGATATAGGAATGCCTTCACGTACTACTGCTGGAAGCTTTACCCAGGGACGTGAAGTTCAGCCTGCCAAACATAGGAGGAAGAGATTTAGTTTAACAAGGAGAAATAAAGAATTCAAGTTTGCCTCAATAGCAAATATCACCAGTAATGTCACAAACAATAAGAGGTGATTTGGAAGAGAGTTGAGACTTGAACCTGATAAGTGGGCCTTTTTTCACTGGAACACGATTGGCTGGATTGGAAATTGGCACGGAGAGCTCAGATGGCTGCACAAGGGAAATAACAAATTTATTCAAATTCCAAACCACTTCAATAATGTTATAATACTACAAGCGGCTAAATCAACCCGATCCACCGAGGTTAATTCTTGACCCACAGTAAAAATCAACTGAATATTTACCAATAGGACAAGTGTACTATCCCCCAGTCAAATACTCAGGGATTTTATGCATCATGAACAACTCGAAACTCACTATAAAAAAACACTAATGACTGGGCTCAGTTTGGGAACATCTTTTGAGCTGCTTTTCTTCCCAACTATGGGGTCCTTTTGGCAACTGTGTTTTAAAGCATTGGCCAAATGCTTGCACCTTCTACCTTCTGGGCTTTGGGAAGAGTCACCGAATGCAGCCTTATCCCTGTAACACTGACAGGCTAGTTCCATAGTTTCAATCTATCATACAAAAGTTTAAAGAAAGCAATTTTAGCATTACTTGAAATTCACCATCTCATTGAGTTATGATAAAAATAAAATTAAATTAAATTTTGTGAATGCTGGAAGCACCATAACGTGCAACTCAGAGCTCATCTGCAAATATCAGTTATTTGATTTATTAATTTTGCAAAACTAAAAATGCCCTCATTATTCCCAGATAAGGGCGACTTTTTTCTTCCCAGCTCGCCCTTTGAGCTTCACCTTCCACACAAGTGAAAAAAGTTCCAACTTCCCTTGCGACATCAAAACAGACCTCATCCACCATCAGTTATATTACTCTCAGCCACTCACATCTCCAGTGGCACCATTCGTTCTTTTTAATGCTCTGGTCCTTTGAAATTTGAACTAGCTTTTTGTTGCTCTCCCCTCACCCTTTTAGCTTCTTGAGTTGACTTTATATATGGGTCTGTCACTATTACCCTTAGAGTTGTTTACTTCTTCAGCATAGATTTTTTGTTGGTACTTCATCCTTCCAGTTTTCTTTGAGGTGTGGTGGAGGTCGGAACAAATTAGAACAAATTTCTCTTCTTCAATTCTGAGTTTTTTTGCAGTTCAGATGCTTGCTGTTTTTACAAATGAGAAGAAATTTGCTCTCACACTATTTAAATAAATTATCACAAAATCGAAGAGCTCTATTAATTATGCTTGAATATCTGCATTAATTTTTGAGTTACACCTTTTTGGATCTGATTTTGCTCCATATTGAATAAATTAGCTTACTAATTGAGAGCATTGATGCTTATTCATTAAGGTTACAGCTCTGTTTTCATCTACCCATTCTTTTATGATCTCTTTTTATCAGTTTTCGTGGTGGTGCAACCTAATGTAAATATTTTGGTGCAAATTTTTGCAATGCTTCTAAAGATGTTCTTCACCTGCATCATGTCAAAATCCAACTTTTACAGCCCAATACAGTACAGCGTATCCGTGCTCGTCAGGAGCCAGATGCCAGCCAACTCAACCCCCCCAAGACATTTCCATGTGAAGGTCAATCATGAGATGCAATCACAAGCAAACAATAGTGTCAAGTATGTAGATTGCAAGTAAATTGCTAAGTGAAGGCGTAGAAAAACAAAAAAAAAAAGCAATAGCAATGCACAACAATTGTATGTGAAGAACGGTCTCTTGAATTCATTCCCCCTGTGTAGGAGGGAATACAAATATTCAAATTAAATTCACTAAAATTCAAACTAAATTCACCTAAATTCATAAAACAATACAAAAATACAAGAAAAATTATGTAAAAATATACATGACTTAGTATGGATTCTAACATCCCCCTTACAAAGTGGTTGACGTCCTCATTGACTAGATCTTCAATGTGGCTTCTATCTTTCACCTCTTTAGTATTACGTCTTAATAAGTTCCCAACTTTTGTTTTGTTAGTTTCACCTTCCATTTCACTAGCACTTCTTCTAGGCTAATGTGTCACCTCCGTTCAGCTATAATTTGTTTAACTTTTGGTACTAGTACTAGCGGCTTCGATCCAACGTTGGTCGACTACAAAAGCATGCATGAAATATCTTCCATGCCAGAATAATACAGTTTAAAATAGTTAACATAAAAGATGGGGTGGACTTTCATCAATTTTAGAAGACCTATCTTGTATGAGGCATTCCCCACCCCAATAAGGATCAAGATAGAGCCTTCATATTTCTAAAGGAGGCACTTATCACTTTCTCTAAGGAACCACATCTGATATTGGATAAACTTCACCAATATCAGATCCCTCACATTAAATTGCACAAAATGCTTCTTCCAATCCACCCACCTCTTGATTTGATAAGACGCTTTCTCTAAGTAGGCTTTAGCAATCTCATGGTTCTGCTTCCTTTTCCAAGTAAAGTTGTAAGCAAAAGAAAACTTCCATTTGTATGTGTGGAAGAAGTTGTTGACCTGCCACAGTCACAAAAGGAGGATTGTTCAAAGAAAAGCACTTTCAAGTGTTGAAGCAAAGCAAAACAACATCGAGGATATTCTTTCTGATACCCTCACCAAATGCTCAAATAGGGCATTGAATCTCTCCGTCTGGATCACAGTTTAAGGATGGTAACTCAATGAAATATTTACATCTGAATCGTACAATCCAAAGAGTTCTAACTAGAAACTCCAATGAATTGACCATCTCTGTTACTAACAATGCTTTGGGGCACTCTCCAATACTTGACGATGTATTTGAAGAAAAGAAACATATTCTTTCCTAAACAATCTCTTAATCTTGGAACAAAAGTAGCTTACTTTGAGAAGCTGTCCAGCGCCAAGTGAAATTCTACTAAGAATTCCTACCAATGAGCATGCTATAAAGTCAACTTCAATTATGTGAGAATGTTGCTGGCAGCAGTGTAGTCAACTTATATCATGAGCATGGAGCCAATAATAATGAAAAAATAAGAATAGTTATTCCCAGGAAATAAAATAGTTATTCCCAGGAAATAAAATAGTTATTCCCAATGAATAGAATAAAATAGAAATAAATTTGAAAATTGTTATTCTCAAATTAGATTGTTAAAATAAAATAAGTTGGGAATTAGTATTCTAATAAAATAAGGAAATAAAGTGACTTTTTTACTTTTATTTAATGAAAAAGATAAAATTGTACACATTATTCTAAATTATTATTTAATATAATATATAGTTTTATAAAAAATAAATTTGTAAATATTTAAATAAAAATAATTGAATATATTATAATATATATATATTACGGTATATATCAAATATTTATTAATTATTTGATATAATATTATGTATTAAATATTTATTAAATATAATAATTAAAAATTTATCGTAGTAACTTTTTTACCTTTATTTAATGAAAAAGATATTCTTTTTCCCCTTTTATATATATACACATTATTCTAAATTATTATTTAATATAATATATAGTTTTATCATAAAAAATACATATTTAATAAATATTTAATATAATATATATATAATTGAAAATATTATATATATATAATTACGTGTATATATCAAATATTTATTAATTATTTGATATAATATTACGTATTAAATATTTATTAAATATAATTATTAATTAATTATATATCAAATAATTACACACACATGTGCGTGTATGTAAGGGCATTTTCGGAATATAAAAAAATGATGCGGGAATAGTTATTCCCAATTACCCGAGAATAACCAATACCAATGAGGAGATGGTAATAGTTATTTCTTGAAATCTGGGAATAACTATTCCTTCAAAAATATTTATTTATTGTCAAAATACAACTAAACAGTAGAATTAATATTTTTGAATGAATAAAGTAGGAATAAAAATTCATTCCCACCAACCAAACGTAAGGATCGTGCCTCCAAGTCTTGAGACGGCGATAAAGCTGCCCACTCAAAGCCCACCCTATGACCCACAACTCCAAATGAGCCTTACGACAAGACATGGACATTCTCCATGCTGCGATTCCCTCTGGTCCATTCTCGAGTTGGGTTAGGGGATCATCCGAGCGATTGCCTTCAAGGATCCAAACGCGCTCACAAGGCGCACACTAAGAATAAAACCAATAGAGACTTCATAAGGGACCATTTGTGCTGCAGATTGTAATGCTCCTAGAAAGGCATATTTCGTATATAAAAGAGTACAAATTCCAACAAATCAACAATATCCTTCTATGAACCGTACGAGCACTTGCTAGCAACTCTTCTTAGGATGCATAACATGTTCTGCCTTATTCAGCCTTCTACTCTTGTATGTAGCTAGATGACCTTTCTATAATAAGACCCTTACAAGAGAAAAATTTGAAGCATCGGCCTCCATCTCAAAATTGCTTGGTAACATCTAGGAGGATCAACGCAAGTTTGTTAATCTGCACACGCTTTAGTTTCTATAGCATGCCTCAAATAGTCCAACTTCCTATCTTTTTCAAATGAATCCATCAAAAGTGCAGTTTTCCTTGAGTGTCCTTCAATTAAGCACCAATAGTAATTAGCAAGGCTAAGGAATGAGCACAAATCGCTCACACGTTAGAACTTTGCCAAACGAAAATGGCTTGCACCTTCTTCGAATCCATCCGGATATAAAAGTGTCCCAGAAAGTTGATCTCCTATTGAGTAAAAAGAGCACTCATCACGTTACAAATAGAGGCGGTTCTCCTTTAACTTTTGGAACAAAAATCTCAAATGATTTAGGTGATTTTCTACATTCGAATTATAGATCACAATGTTGTCCAAGTAGGCCACAACGAATTTGTCCAAGTACTCATGGAATACTTTGATTCATCAACATGCTACATGTGCATGAGTGCTTCTCTGTCCAAAGGGCATCAAATTTCATTTAAAAGCTCTATATCTTGTAACACGACGTTTTTCGCTCGTCTCCCTTAGCAATTCTAACTTGATGATAACCAAACCTCAAATTGAGTTTCATGGAGTGTTTTGCATTATTAAATTGATCACACAAGTCAGCGCTTAAAAATAGGATATTGGTTCTCAATAGTAACATTGTTTAGCGCCTTGTAGTTGATGCAAAAACATGGGCTACCATCTTGGGATTTTGGAGATAGAACAAGGCGTCAGGTACTTTCAAGGAGCAAATGAACAACTAATCAATCCATCCAATTGCTTCTGCAACTTTGCCAACTCCAAGGGTGCCATCCTATACGCTCCCCAAGCAAGTGGTGTTGCCTTCAGCGTCAGAACAATCTACTAATCCACGACTTCCGTTGTGGGAGTACCTCAAGCAACTCTATTGGCATCAACTCTTTGAACTCTTACAATAGGTAGCTAACTTTAGACAATGGCAAACCAACCTCAACTTCTTCCTCCACGGACAAAGTTGCAAGGCAGGTAAGCTCACTCTTCTTCAAACCTTTATTCAGCTAGAGTGAACATCTCCTTGTCCTTTCCCTTCCTCTTGAATTTCTTTATCTATTGAAAGATGTTCATTAGACATGAACTTTCACCTTTCACCAATTAGTACTAAATTTAAGTAGGACATAGGCACTCTGTTAGTCACTTTGAGGAATTCTATTCCTATAATTAGGTCAAAGTTATCCATAGGTGTTTCCATGAAGTTTAGCTTCCTATTCCACTATCCAAGTCATACAACCACAGGTAAGCAACACCAAGTGTAAGCTTTGCCTTGGAGTTAGCCGCCTTCAAGCTACTAGCATCTCGCTCCAGCCGCATAAATAGTTATTCTGCTTCAATCCCAGCTACTAAGTTGTGAGTGGCACATACATCAAACATGGTGTGGGCACTCTTCCCATTTACTTGGATTTTAATATAAGGTCTGTGACTTGGTGGACACTTGAGTAAGTTTCTTCTTGGCATAAATGAGGTTGAGTGCAGCCATGCAGCTCTGTTCCCATCATTATCGTCTTCCTCTTAATCTGTTTGATCCTTCTTCCTTTGCAACGCACACATAGCTCATTTGTGTGGATACTATGCCACCATATATGACCCATCATAAACGAAACACCAATTAGAAAACATCTTCTTACTTGTCAACATACTGGTGCTTCCTTGGGAGATCAAGGAGTTTATAGGAAATGAATTCTTCTAAATGTTACTTCCACCTCTTTTGGCTTTACTTTTGGACCTGTTAAAGATAGACACACTTTACACAGGCTACTTTAAAGGGTTACCACTGTTCCCTTGGTTGTGATTACCCCCTCAATGGCATAATCAAGTAGTCTTTCTACCACATTCTAGGCCAAAGTCAAAAATCTTGCACCCATTGTCTAAACAACTTCTTATGAGCCCACCAATACAAATTATCGATAAGTGAAAGAGATGGTCATTGTCAGGCATGTCTTTGATGTCTAAGATTCACGCTAACGTAATCCGATTGTTCTCATGTAATTGATTTTGTCTAGCTTCCTTAGAATCGTGAATTTGATGCTCACTTAATAGAATTATGCCATCAGTTCTCTATTGAGATCTTCTCTTGAGTCAATGCTCAATCTTCCATGGGGAATCTCCTCATATATTGTGCACCACCACAATTTAATATTATTGTCGTGGACACTTTGGTCCAATTCAAGTCCATCTTTAGAGCTCGAAAGTACTAATTTAAATTGAAGATGATATTATCAACCACTTCTAAATCTAGCACAGCACTGTATGAATGAGGTTCTGGAGGCTTGACATTTTCGTTCCCAAACACACTACCATCACAATCGGCAACGCACACTAAAAGGCTCACCTTACCGGTGAGCTTGGCATTTTTTTTCTTGTAGCATTCTCATTAAATCACAAAAATCCTTGGTTAGGTAAACCACAACTTCAAAGAGCCTTAGTTAATTCCTGAAACTATCCTCCCATCTTTCCATCCTATCAAATAATTCATCTCGGACTTCCAACTCAATCAACTATATATCAAGAGCTTCAAGAAGAGTTACTACATTTGGATGTACCATAGAAATTTGAGTAGTCAGTTGTAATATCCCTTGTGCCACCTTGATCCAATAACATAAGCTTTTCCCCAAAACCCAAGGCTTTTTTCACTACTCCACTTGTAAGTCGGGCTCTAATACAAGTCATCACGACCTGATTTTATAGCCCTACTACCATGCTCTTTGGGAGCTAGATGCCAGCCAAGTTGACTTCCCAAACATCCATAAGTTGATCCCGAAATGCAATCACGAGCAAATAATAAAGTCAAGTACACATAACGGAATTAAGTTCCCAATAGAAAGTGTGGAAGCAAGGGTAAACAATCAATAACAACAGACAAAATTCAAATACGAATGAAGATGTCTTGAATTTATTCCCCTGTATAAATTTGATCTTTGCAACTAGTATATAATAAAATGCCCTAACTTTCATAACAGGGTGTCTACCACTAAACTTTAAATTAAATTCACCTAAATTCTCAGAAAAATATAATAATAATAGAAAATTTGCATAAAAATTTATATGACTCGATTTGAATTCTAACACACTGCCGGTTCTACAAGAACTATTTTTTACATTTAAAAAATGTGTTGATTATCATCTCAAATGAATCATAAATATATACCTAATAATCAATGAATTTTCTGAATTACCCCCAAAAGATTACCAAGTCATGTGCATCATTTGATTTGACATGTTTAAAGAATTGTCTATAGTGCATTTAATATGATTCCAAGTTGCAACCAATTGTTTATTTATTCTTTCTAGCCTATCAGCTCAAATGGTGAGAGTATTGTGCCCTTGCACAAAGAGTATATGCATGAATCCTAACAAGTTAATATTTTTAACCAAAAATCCCTCTCACCTCAACTCAGTATTCTTTATTGTATCTGTTAAATTGATTAGTAAACAGATTATTTTTTATTGATAGTAAAATCAAATTGGATTATGTCTAGCATTTATTAATGTTGTAATCTTTTTAACCATAAATCTTATATAATTCAGCCCTGATTCTATAGAAAATTTTAAGTTTTAACATTACAGAAGGCATACGAAGCATTTACACTATCAAACACCTCACAGAAAATGCCAATTCTAGGTGCACATTACAGCCCATATTTAAATCTATGGGGCAAGAGGGCCATAGATTTATATTTGGGCCATTGCAACGGGAAGGATTTCCACTTACTTTGCTCCTGGATTGGGCAACAAACCATTTCAAAACATATGGAAGATTCATACTTTGAGTTGATTGAAATAGGACATAAATACAATGAATTATTTTCTAGAGGGTTTCATACCAGATAGCAAAAGATTCTCAATTTTTGTTCATGGTCATTGCTGGAAGGTCATTCAAATGGCAGCGTTAAGTTCAGATACCTTAAGACTTAATCCCAGTAGGGGAGTTAAAAGAAAATCAAAAAGAGTGTCAAGCAAAACTAGAAGATGGTACTCGAGTTTTGGAAGCCTGAATGAAGCTTGATGTAATCCAAAGATCTAGAGTGAACAACTCATTAAGAGTGATGACAGGTCAGCAAGAGGAAGAAAGTGCAGCTCGTTTCATCAAATGTATTGACAAGCACAGAGAGGTGAGGCCCAGAAGTTATGATTACTACTCATACAGAAAGCGTGTTATCACAGGCTTACTGCAAAATCTTCTAAAACAGTTGTACAGTGCTTAAGGATGGACTGCTCACCTTGGCCCTTCCATGGTCTATCTCTTTTAGGCATTAAATAAGCCTACATTTATTGATGACCCTTCACGTTTTTTGCAAGACCCAATTGAGCTGACAGGCCAATAAAGAAGATGCTACTGAGCCAGTGCCTGGGGAACTCAGGGAAATCAAAGACTTCTTGGATGGTTGGAGACATTGAGATTCATAGAAATTGTAAAATCCTGCAACCTAAATCACATCTTGCAGCAGAAGAGGGTATTGATGGAATCTTCGGGAATACACTATACATGAAAGTTGAAGTAAAGATACACTGCAATGTATTGGATATTGTATACTACTTTTCTCTACATGACTAGCAATTGAGATGGATGTGGTTTGTGCAGGTGGATTTCTTTGGAATGGGTGACGTGGGAAACTTAATTAAGAGTGGATCACATCAAACTGGTGTCAGGGGCTTGATGGAGTGACCACAAAAAGCAACGAAGTACTTCTTTTTGAAAGAGAAAGGAATGAAGTTCTATTGTTAGACAGGATTCAGTCAGAGATTGGTGTAAGAGTGTTTAATCTTTACAGTTCCCTGACACCACAATTGTTGACACTCCAATCAGAAGTGTGACAAAGAAGAATCCAGAATTTGAATGACTATACAATATTGGAGCAATGGAGGACACAAGCTGCGGCAGTTTCTAGTCACTATGTAAAGACATTTGGAAATTAATCCCAAGGATTTCTGACTTTTGCTACATGAATCAGAGGTTTTTAGCAATCTTTTAGACCTCTCATTTTATGGGGCATGATGATGAACCAATGAGGTCATTTAGAGGCATTGGAAAAAGGAGGAAGATAATAGCATTACGTATAATGAGAATGACCGGATAAGTTGAAAGGAGAGGGGATTGGCAAGGCTTGGACAAAGAGTTTGCCAATATTTTTTTCGGTGTTCTAGAAATCCTTTCAGATTTTCCTTTGTGGTCATTTTTTTTTTTCTAGGACTATTTATTTATCCTGCGAACACAGCTTGAGTATATTGCAGCACCTCATTTGTTCTTTTCCTGTTTACCTTTTTATTATATTATCAAAAGATTGAACATCAGAGTAGCTTTTGCAAAACGGCAAGATTGTTATATTCTGAATAACAAAAACATCTCTACAGGGGGATAAAGCTACATATAGCTAACCCTCCCCAGACCCACAACACGAGAACCTCTTGCACTAGGCCGTTATTATCAAAAACCTAAATATCATCTTTCTAGATGAAGTAGCATGCACAATAAAGTTTACATTATATTGGCCCTATGTTTAAATAGAGGCCTAAAAGCATGAGACCTTCTTCCCAAAAAAAAAAATAAAAATATATATATATATAATCCCCCCCCCCCAAAAAAAAAAAAAAAAAAAAAATTCTAACAAAAGAATTTTAAATGCAATTTGACTTAAACATGAGCTCCAATACATTTCAGGATGTGCAAAGACTTTTTAATGATCTTTTCTATGGCTATTTCGCCAGTGATAAGTGGAATTGGTAATAGGTTTGTCCTAATTCTGCCAGGAGTAATATGGCATTTCCACGATTAAATTATTATTCATTAAGGTTTATCATCCTGTTTTATAGTTTTTATGTTTCATATATTTTCCATAAATATTTGATTAACAATTAGATTTTATATTAAACACATACAACTATAAATTTACTTCCACTACATTTCAGGAAGCTGATTATTATGCATCACATTTCTTTAGCAGTACTATATCATGAATTCTACAATATGATCCGGCTAATAAGCCCCTCCATTTAGAACTAATTCAACATGCCGGACCACCTAAATCTACAAGAGATTATGAACAAAGCCAAGGTTATCTGAATGAAAATAGGTAATTTTTATGCATGAGTAGGTGTAGTTAGAGTGGCATTTATCCGACAGCATGGTCAGGATTTGTACAGAAAACAAAGGGTAATGCATTTACATGATTGCATCCTTTCAACCAATTATGAGAATGAGTATTGGATTGACATGATACCTCAAGCTCCTCTAAATCCCTGTTGGCATATGAAGTGGAGCAACCAGTGTCTTTATTGTCAGTTGTTGCAGCAATTACTGATGCTTTGTCAGAAAAGACTTCTCAGCTGCCCCTCTGATGCTCTCTTCAAATTTTTTAACTTGATTTCCAAATTCAAAGGCATCTTCGAGCTCCTCAAGTTCAGGTAAAGCTTGGTGTGCACCATATGGGCCTGTCATGATTTCCTCAATTGCAAGTTTCTCTGCCTCCTTACAGTTTGATGCAGCAGAAGATGTGGAATATGGCCTGACTAAGGACGATTGTTGTAGGGAACCATCAACTTTACTATTATTCACACTGGGAAAATTTTCAGGATCAACCATTTCCCTCCTTGTCTCCCCCAAACCATTTGCACCTTCAATATCAACTTCTATTGACAAATTTGAGGTGCTAACTGGAACCCCAACAAGAACTCCTCCAGTGGTGGACACAGGAGAAGCTGAAAACCTGATATTTCTGGAGTTTAAACCAACATTGTCATTCTCCCGCTTCCTTGTTCTACCACCATCCACTCCAGTAGCTTTGCCCTCAGATGACATATCTTCTGGCAAAACTCCAGAACCTTTACACTCCAAAGATTGCTGGTTCCCTGAAAATACTTTGCTGGGACGAGAAGGTCTAGCACCTCCAGGAAATACAAAGGCAGGTATATTCCTCCGCCTTACATGGCTTACATAGATCTGCATTCCATGCTTCCATAGTGAGTACACGCCAACAGATTGCTTAAATTCCTCTACAGTCAATCTTATGTCAAACTGTTCGCCTTCTCCAGTTGGACCCCTTTGTTTCCGTTGCAAACCCATGAAGTACCAGCAATGAAAAGGTTTGGACTTATCTGAAAATTCACCCGGATGTGGATGGCATTGGAGCATGTTGCGAGTGTGCCTCTCTATCTGGATACACAGGAGCAACATAAGTTAGGTAACAATCCTTACAATAACAAAATTATAGCGACAAGGACAGCTAATAAGAGACAGCTGATGCCTATAGATCCCATATTTGTTACCTTTAAAGTAAGCTGACGAAGACGAGACTCCACCCAGCCTTTCCACTTTCTCAAGTCATCAACATTCTCTGCACTGATTTCTATTTGCAGGTAGTTCTTGTACGCTTCAAAGAAAGGATAAGGCTCAAAAAGTGCACCCCAGTTATCCTTGTGAGCTTCCATAGCCTGAAAGAACTAGCAATTATCAACAAAAGAAATTAAACCAGAACTGATACACAAATTCACAAATGTAAGATGCCAAATAACAAGTATTTCCAAAACACAACAAGGGAACACAATAAACATTGAATGACAGCCATCGAACAGGGAAATAGAGACTGCAAAAATATCAACCAGCTAATGATTCAATGTTCAGACATCCTTCTTAACCCTTGACAGTTACATTTACCAAAATAAACCATTCAGACATCAATGATGGCCCAAAGAATTCTATTAATTGATTTTCAGAACACACCTCACAAATTTCATTTCCCCTCTGAAACTCTTCTGTCATAATCCGTAGAGTACTTGCTGAGACATTATAACTGGAATTCATGCATGGATATGCAGGAGTTATAATAGGCATCAAATGGTATCTGTCTTTGATGTTCCTTCTAGGATCCCAAACCTGAAGACCAAGAGATCCCTCCTCAATATCGCACAGCATAACAGGATTTGGCCACCGCCACTGAGTATAAACTCTAAAGAACCGAGATACAAGCATATTGGGCAATGCATTTGGATACAGCTGGCATATGCGGGCAACAAGCAATGCCCAATTTATACCACCAAGAAACCCTGCAACCTGACAAGGTATAGACAGTGATCATTTACTGATAGACAGGAAAAGAAAGGGTATAAAACAAGAATAAAAAGAAATTAGACTGCTATATTTGCAGACAGGATCCTTCAACAAGAAGAGATTCTACCATACATTCGAATAGACGCCACGACGTTTTGCCCAAAATCTCATGCATCTCAATGTGGTGCGAAAATTCTGCTCCAACAAATAAAAAAATTAGGCAAAAATAATTTTTTGTCCTTTCTTTGGCTTATGTTGATATACAATTATCCTCCAAACAGAATGACAGGAAATTTTGCACAGTGATCTCCACTCTTACAATATCAGAAGAGAAAGAGGTTTCCTTCCTAAACACATCAACCACTTTCTTCAAAAAAGGAGTTTCTTTCTTCATACATCAACAACTACCTTTCTTATCCCTTTTCCCTAAGAAAGGATAAATCATGGTATCCTAAAGCAAAAGTTGGAAAACCTGAATGTTTGGCACCAAGCGCAAAATTTGGTCTGTAACTCTGCAACCATTAAGACTGCGGACTGTCTGCTCATCAGCATTTTGCAGTATCGAATCCTGGGAAATATCCAAGTCCTGCACAATAATCTCATGTAAAGAACAAAATATTGCAGATAAGCTATGGCAAACACCAGCAATAAGAACATTTCAACCACTGCATATAGCATTCAGAAGCAGCCAGTACTTGTCAGTGTTATGAAGCAAAAGAAGCAATATTCACTGCTCAATTTGCATCTCGGTGGGGAGGAATGCAAACAATTGATATTAGCAAATGGCAATATATTCTGTCAGAGGAGGATAACCTTCCTCAAACCAGCATCACCTTTAATACCGGTCAATCCAAATAAAAACAACTGCTGCAAAAAAGTTACCAATGAGAAAGAGCAAACGGCCTCGGTAGAAATTTCACAGAGAGAACAAGGAGGATTGAAGATAAAGAGATCAAGGATGGTGAAAATAACTACTTCAGACATGAAACCTTCTGATTCACACGAAAATTTTCAGATGATATCATTAAGGGCAACAATTTCTATAAAGGTAGTCTTAAAGCCAAAAATACTTCCTGTATGATGATGCCAATTCATGAGATTCTATCAACTATGCAGGGATCAGCAGAATCCAAGACAGTTGAACACCAGTTGTATGAGACAAGCACTAAGGTAGAATAATAGTTGTAGAAGATATGAGACAAGCATTTCATTAGTGATTCACGCACTGCTAGTACCATCCCGAAGAATCTATCATAATAAATCATAACTAGACAGGAATGAACCAAAATAGAACAAGTCATAAGAGACAGGAGACAACCACCAGGACCGAACAATAGTCGTAGACGATATGAGACAAGCAGTTCAATAGTGATTCACGCACTGCCAGAATCAACCTAAAGAATCTATCACACACTAGTTTTTAAAGCAACCATGACAACAGCATCCAAAACAAACTAAGACAAATACATCTAATTATTAATGCATAGAACTTATATATTACTCAACTTTAAGGAGTAACATGCACAATAAATGGAACAAAGAAAAATAAAAGAGAATGTCAAATGAATGAAGGAAAAGTATTTTAGTTCTTACTTACAAAAATAAAAGAGATATTTAAAGTTGTACTCATTATCAGGCATTAAAATAATGAGTCATACTATAAAGCTCTGGGAACAAGAATTGAACAAAGAAATAGGTAAGAAAAGAATGTGGAAAATCAATTAGGATTTATACCAAGCAACTACAGCTATATATCTTTTGAGAATGCTAATGGAGAAATTAGGAAGAAAAACAAAAAAGATTTACATATGGTTTTTACCATCGATGACAACATAGGTTAATATTGCACTATATCCCAATACTGCTGTGTTGGTGATATATTATGATATATCATTTAAAATTCTAAATATTAACTAATATTTTCCTATCAATTTACAATTCTCATAAAATTCTTTCAATATATTCATACCCATATGGCCATAATCATACCGATATTGATATTTTCATCCATTGTTTTCACTGATCTAAAGAAGGCATATAATAAGATTGCTAATAAAAATATTAGCCGATATTTTTCAACACCACAACAATATTAAAATAGGTTGTTATATCAACAATATATCACAATAATCAATATTAGTTGGAATTATTCTGTCAGCTTATGATTTTCAAAATTTTCTTCTTCCATTATACTAATAATGATACATATTATAGAATACATCTGATATCAATATGGTTAACACCAATACCTATACAAATATTTTTGTCAAAGAATAAGATGCCTAGCCAAGTCTTACAATGGGTGCTAGAGGAGGAAAAAAGTTGGTAAAAGCAATATAGATATAGCCAGAGATGTCTGCATTGGGGTAATGACTAGTGTTAGAATTTCCCATTAAGAGAGGAGTGTATTAATGGTATACTCCGAGTCCTTACCTGTTTACCTTAAATATCGATGAACCTACAAGCGACGTTCATGATGTGGTTCCTCGAGTATGTTAGTCACAAATGCTATTGCTTCAGTAGATGAAAGTAAAAGTGTGAAATAAAATTAGCACATTGAACAAAGGATCTAAAATGTAAAGGATTTAAGATAAGTAGAAATAAAACCAAATATGTAAAATATAATAATTTTAGTAATTCAATACAAAATTATGAACAAATGAAAATCAATTATCCACATATTTATAAAATTATCGATTTCATTTCCTAGGATCCTTAACTAAAGAAATTGAAGATATACATTATAATATGATAGTTGACACATAGAGTTAATGTATGTTAGTAAAATATAAAACTACATCTAGCATCCTTTGCACTTGATATATACCTACAAAACTAAAAGGAAAATATTATAAGACAACTATTAGACCCGTCATATTTTATGAACTAAAATATGGGACGATCAAATAAATGTGCAAAATTGAAGTGTTGTAAATATAAGAATTTTAAGATTGATGAGTAGAGTCATCTTAAAAGGTAAGTAAGAAATATTAATATCTATAGACGTTTAAAAGTTACACCTACGTAGAATATAAGATATAAGAAGGGCATTTAAAATAGTTCAAACCCTTTGAATGCCAAAGGAAGCACTCGAACGAAAAGATGAATTAGTTATACTTGGAGGAATGAAAAACATAGGTAAACATAAGAAAATATTAAGTGATGTGGTAAAAAACAATTCAAAAATATTTATATTCTCAAAAATATTGCGCTGAATTAAGTGAGATAGAGAAAACAAATTTATATAACCAATCCCACTTAATGATACATAAAGCTTTGTTGTTATATAAGTTGAAATATGGATTTGAGAGATTATTGTTTGGTATGATGGAATTGAAAATAGGAATTTTCTGATTTGGTAATTACAAGATGCACAATATGGTATTTCCCTGTATTTGCAATTCAGCCTAGAACTTGGCATTCCCAAATACATCACATTTTAGGAAGAGAAAGAAACAATATACGCGTGTAATACCCAACATATAAATCATGAATTCCTTGGTGTTAGTTCCCTAGAATTCACTTCCAAGAAATTAATGAACTCTAAATATTTTTTGAATGCTGTGTGCACCAAAGAAACCTTAAATTAAAACAACAATTCCCTAAAATGTTATTTGGCGACAGCATTTCAACAAGATAAAACTTCTAGCACTTGAATTGTCCTTAAAATATGCCATCCCTAGCAATCAATAGACTGTAAAGAAATTTTGGAAAACTTGTTGTTGACCAATGGTCAGATACTCCATTTACTTGGCATTTCACCCTCAATGTTTCATGGTTTATGAAATTAATTCCTCAAACAACAAACACCATTTTGGAGTCTTCGTGGTAAAGCTCTCATCACAATGGGTGTTGTACATCATTCCAACCTCTGCTTCTTAAACAACATCAATTCTTCCACAATAAATGTACTTATGACAGTGTTATTGCTCCAACTGCACAGACAACTGAATTTCCTGTCTGACAGTATGCTCTAAGTATGTGCAAAAGACAATGACACACCCTTTTTCCCTTACATGATTATTTAAAATTTAATACATAAAATCACATTTCAGGACCACTAGATTACCCATATAGAAACTACTATAAATGTATGACAGACAGTACTTACCTCAGGAATTACCCAAAGAGAGAGCTTTGCATAAAGAAGATCTATGGAAACACCATTGAACTTGAATTTCATCACTGGGACATGTGCATCAGGAACAGGGTGCAACTCCGTTACTTCAGGCATCTCTGACAGCATTTTATGCAGTTCACCAAAGAAATCTTCCTACTTTCAACCATTAACAGCTTCCTGAGTGCACTGATTAACAACTTCGAAGCAAAAGGTAAAAAAACACTGTCCCATGTCTCAAAAAAGTATTTACTTACCTCGCGTGAGGCATGTCTAGGCCCTACACAGAGAGTGTCTATATCTGCCCCAGGACCATGCACCTATTAGTGAAATATAAAGCATCATTTACCAGAATTAGTAGGAACTAGCACTATATATTGTGTTTAACTAAAGCACAGAGAGATATTATATATTTAAAATACATGTGCATTGTTATTTTGTAAAAAGTACTAGAGCTATGAAAGAATGATTCTCCAACAAATTGTTTAGTGGGGGAATGAAACCAGAGCTGTAAAGAAAACAGAACAAGAATGAAACATCATCTATAAAATTAAATCAGCAATCAAAAATTGGATAGGCTTCATGGGTGCACAGGTTCCACTGGAAAAGGAAGCAAAGCTATTTCATTTAGGTCATGGAAAACACACTTTGATTGTTAAAATTTTGATTAATAAGGGCCTTGCATAACACCGCATATTCATTCTGTCTAGCTATTTCTATAACATTTTCTGTCTTCACACATCAATTGCCATTTGCTGCAAAACCTGCTGCTGCTGTGACCACAAAAAAAAAATAAATTAGAATAAGAAACCTCACAAAACTAGTGGGTTTTTCTATGAACTTGTGTTTGTTCGTAAGAGGGTACTACGTAGTGATGAGAACTTTGCTACAATAAAAATGAGAAGACTGACTGACCAATGGATAAAGGAAATTGACAAATTCAAAATAGATTTTACAATCAGCTTCTATATGTGCACTCTGCATAATCAATGTCTTTAAAATACCAAAAATTATCTATGTAAAGATTGCTATTTTCCTTAAAAAGATTCTCCAACTGTGTATTCATAAACACCACCAACAGGCAACCAGAGGCATAATATTAACTGTCCAGTTATCCTCCATCCTCCTCTTTTTAAGACGCTAAACATCTTAAACATTTTTTACAAAGAATGGAAAACGTATAGGTAACCCACCAAAAGTCAATGGAAAGATGGTCACCATGAATCAGAAATAATACCCAATTAACAATGCCAATGCCAGCATGGACATTTCCGATAAACTTCAGGTGGTCTTGGATGGGCAGAATGTCAACTCTTTTAGGATGCAAAACAAAACATCTGAGATATTGCTGTAAGATATGGTGGCTGAGTAAGTTCCTGGTATTATCTTTTGTTGGAAATGAAGACAAGGCCACAAGCATTTACAAAGATGTTTAGCCTAGGAGATGGAGTTCAAGACAAGTACAGGTATGATAAGGCTTCAAAATGCAGAAGGAAAAGAGCATTAAAGAGGATAGAATGGAGCATGAATTATAACAGGTACTGCCTGTTGAGTTCTTGTTTTTCTTTTCTCTTCCTTTTTGTTTTGTTGGCTAGGATTTTTAGAAATGTGGGTATGGCTTGATTTTTTTTTTATTGTATTGTTGAAGATTATTGGTGTATGTTGCTACATCTTCTTTAATTGGGAGACAACCAGGGGGAGTCAATGTTGAAAATACTTTACTTCTACTGATAGACAAGAAAAGCCATTGCCCTGGTGAAAAATGTGGCGAGATGCTAGCCTGACATATCTTCTTTCTTTATCATTGAGATCCAAGTTAGGGACTTCACCTTTTGGCAGCTTTCCCGGAGAAAGAAACAAGCATTGGAAGAAAAATGGAAGCACAGAGCGTGGTGTCCATATGAAACCAAAGTTGATTATGAAGGCAGCGCATTCTTAGACCATATAAGACAAAAGAAGCTCTGGGGACGAGCTGTTTGAATGCTAAAGGACATTTGATGCAGACATTGCGGGCATTTCAAAATTACAGAGATTTTATTTTATTTTATTTTGCTTATTGATTTTTCTAATATCTTGGAGATTTTGAAGATATTTTAATTAGGAAATTATATTATATTGTATTTTATTATTTCCACATTTTTAGATGTTATTAATAGAAAATTAAGTTTATTTTCTAATTAACCTAAAGTAGGATACTTCTATATAAGAACCCTAACTCTATTATTGGCGAAATCAATGATGAAATAGACTTGATCTTAAAAATTTTGATTGTCCTTCTCTCCCTCTCTAGTATTCTCTACTTGTCTCCATTCCCTTTCCTATGTCTTCCCCTTTTCCGGACATCTTTTTCTTTTCTTCCCCTATTTTTCCCTTCTCTGCATCAACATTCAACCCAAAAGCCAGGGGATAGTGTTGATAAGTTGATAAGGAACTGAAACACCTGTAAATAAAATCAATGTCACAAATTGCCACTGCAGATGCTCTATCAAGTCTACCAAAGCCAAGAGAGCAGAGCCTGCAACCTTGAATGGTGTACAGGTTGTAGAATCCAGAGTATAGGGGAATTAGTTGGTTCTAAATTGCATTTGAGGAGATTTCATCATGGTATTTTAGAAGATTGAACTTCCAATCCTCAGATGATCTTCAATCCTGTTTTCTTCCTTATCCATGGGGTTCAGGATTGGGATTGTGGATGGGGGTGGGGGTGGGATTGGTAGTAGTTGGTGGGGGTGGGATTACACAATAAAATTTAATGTGTCCCAAGATTCGGATTGTGGTACGGATTAGAGAACCACTTGGTCTTCCACTGTAAGTTGAACTAGACCTGGTCCAGCCTCGGTCTCTATTAACCTGGAACCTGCGCACTACAAATAACGAACAAGAGATCAGCGGATTGACGGGACTCACTTTCCGATTTATTCTCCAACGCTCAAATCAGAAATCTTTCTCAAGAATGGAAAGATGGGAGGATATAAAGAATGCAAAATTGCACGTATGTGAGGGATGTCAGAGGAGGTCTAGGCTCCTGTATGCGCTTAGCAAGGAGCGGCTTGGTTAGATGAAGGACTAGACTCCGATATGCAGCACTCGATGAGTGGCTCACAAAGGTGCACTCGACAAGGAGCAGCTTAGAAAATAAGGCACTCGACTGGAGTGGCTCACTAAGGATGCTCTCGGTGGCGAGCGGCTTTGTGAGAAGGAGAAAGAGCTGCGTTGAAGAAAAAGAGCTTGATTCTTACTGAACTCTTGTATCTTGCTCAAGGGTCGCTTCTGCTAGATTGGTCGATCCTTTGTCTGTTTGAGAGTTCTCCCTTCTTCCTCTATCTCTCTCGGACTCTCTCCTCCCCTCCCCTCCATTTTAGGGTCCTCACTATTTCCAGGTCCTCCCCCTTCTCCTACAATGGTAAGGAGTATTTGTAATGTCTTATGGAGAAGGCTTTGGCGCTGAGGCCTGTTCGACAAATGTACCATTAGAATTCACCGGCCGCTAGGGCAATGACTGGAGCTGCTGTTGTCAATTGTCACCTTGTGACAGTAAAGCGACATGAGTGATCCCATTAGCGCATTCGTCAGACAGTTACTGCAACGGCTGCAGGTGGCGTCAGCATACGCATGCTTTGACCACTGCATGCAAATGTTCTGACCACTCTGGCTGAGAGGCCTCCTAATTGGCTCAGTTTGTCTGTGTCTCTAGCTAGGTCATTGATGCTTGTCCCCATGGCCCATCGTTCTCTAGGCCCCAACTTAGTCGCTACAACCGTAACTGGGTTCAATTGGATCAGTCTCCTTCCTAGGGATTTGATCATTGTTCGTTAGGCCCTTGCTCTCTTTCGGGTGCTCACGGTGCTCAATGGCCCGATCACTTCAGAAACTTCTCATTCTAAATTATCATGAGGATGTTGGTTTGGGTGTCATTCGGGGAGTTCAGGCTCGAGATCCTAGGCCCCCTACGGGCTTTTGGTGCTTTCCTTGATTGCCTGTTGGGATCGCGAGTTCCGACGCCGTCCCCCTTCCTCTTCTTCCAGCCGAAGGAGAATTGCAACAGAAAACCGTTGGCGAGCTCCTGGAACATCCGGATTGAGCTTGGCTAGAGGTGGTAGAACCAAACCCAGGCGTCTCCTTGGAGGGTCATGGGGAAGCACAAGCACATGGCGGCTTCGTTTAGGTCCCAGGAGCCTAGAAAGCCATGAATATGGTTCAGGTGATCGACCGTGTTGGAGCTCTCGCTATATGGCTCAATGGGTGGTATTCGGAGCTCGCTAGTGGGGATCTAAGACCGAATCGCCATTGTTAATGGCAAGGTTACCAAGTTCGTTGAGCCTCTGTCGACATCTCCCTCAAACTCGTACTGTCTCGTCTCCCCGGTCCTTTCCTCCGTCCAAGGGGAGGACGCAACCCTCAAGATGCTGAGGGGGGTCCTCGTCCCCGAGTGGTTCGAAGAGGGACGCAGGACTGTGCGGTCATAGGTTTGCGGCTATCGAGCACTGTGGGAGGCCTCTCCGAAGGTTGCAGGCCATAGGCTGCCATGGGGGCAGCGTGGACCTTGCCTTAGGCTTCTACTCGGTGCTCTAGGAGTGAGCCGAACCTCCTTCTAGAAGCAAGCCCTTCCGCTTGGATCCTCCCTGATGCCGAGGTCCACAGGCTGATGAAACAGGATCCGATGGGCTGCACTTTCCTTCGACTCCCACCTTTGGGCACGAACACTACGTGAGGGCAGAAGGAGCCCCCAACCACATGTGCATCAAGAGCAGGCTACATGCCTCCTTGGCTACCCCTAGGGCTCGCCACCAAGAGAGGTGTCAATTCCAACTAAGATGTACATTGGAGCATTGGCATTAGTTGCCCTTGTTTAGTTAGTGAGAGGTGATCAAACTTTTAGTCGAGTTTCCACAAACGGTGCCAATGATGTGTCTCAAGATCCGACTTGTCGTACAAATTAAAGAGACACTCAATCTTCCACTACGGGTCGAATTAGAGCAGATCCAGTCTCCATCTCTATTAAGCATGAACCTACGCCCCACAAACAACGAACAAGAGGTCAGAAAATTGAATGGACTCACTCTCCGATTTATCCTCTGACGCAAAGAGAGCTTGGTTTTTTCTTAGCTCTTATATCTCGCTCAAGGGTCGCTTCAGCTGGATTGGTGAATCCTTTGTCTATTCGAGAGTTCTCCCTTCTTCCTCTATCTCTCTCGGGCTCTCTCCTCCCCTCCGTTTCAGTGGTCCTCCTCTCCGTTTCTGGGTCCTCTTCCTTTCTCCTACGATGGTGAGAAGTATTTGTAACGTCTCTTGGAGAAGGCTTTCACGCCGAGGCATGTGACAAATGTCTCATAAGGACTCACCGACCGCTGGGGCATTGATGGGAGTCGCTGTTGTCAATTGTCATCTTGTGACGGTGACATGGCCGTGAGCGGTCCCCTTGGCACATTCGTCAAACTATTGCAACGACGACTACAGGCGCACCTGCATACGTGTGCTCTAACCACTACATGCGCATATTCTGACCACTCCGGCCGAGAGGCTTCCTGATTGGCTCGTCCGTCTATGTCTCCGGCTAGGCCATTGATGCTTGTCCCCTTGGCCCATCGTTCTATGGGCCCCAACTTGGTCGCTGCAACCATAATTGGGCTGAGCTGGATCAGTCTCCTTCCTAGGGCTTTGATCATTGTTCGTTGGGCACTTACTCTCTTTTGGGTGCTCATGGTTGGGCCCAAGACTAGATCAGCCCATTGTATTGTTGAACCCATCAAAATTCAAGGCAAGTTGCCTCCTCGTGGATTGACGGGTTCCTCACCAGTGGTAAATGGGAAGATAAGCCCACAATAATCCAGAATATTACAACAAATCAACATCAAACCATCATCCAATTATTTCGGAAAGTGGAGCAACAATGATAATATCCATTCATTCCGATAGCATGTAATCAAAGGTTCATGAACAGATCAAAAGTAGCAATTCCAGATTTCTCTTGGTACAAAACTGAAAACTTTAAAATAATATCTGAAAATGTTACACAATAAAATTCAAAGCATACTGCCGCCTCGTGGATTGATAGGGTCCTCACCAATAAGAAGATAAGCCAGCAAGAATCCATAATATTGCAACAAATCAACATCATTATTTGGAGTGGGAAGCTAAAAGGGTAAGTAACAATTATTGCTCACTTGTCACAAGAAATACCAGAGTTGGGGAATGTTTCCACAGTATTCTAAAGGAAACACAATGACAGATTGAAAATGACAATTCTGCTATGCAAATTATTGAGTTCATTCATTCAATGATGCTTTCTCTTACAGCAGAATTTCTTATAGACTCCATATCAGAATAGAAGAATGTACAAAAAATACAAGGAGGGCTTATTGTGATTGCAATCCATTAAAGGCAGCGGTTGTTATTAGATGAGTCACTAACCACCAACATCTTCAACAGCTTCAATAACTTCCAGAATTCAGCTTCTTTGGGTTTAGCAACAGCACTTAGCTATGGCCATTGTATAAATCTGGAAGCCTTTATGTGTAGCCATCCGATGTAGCAATCTAGACATCTACTGATGTGGCAATCCAAACGGCAATTCTAATATAACTAATTGATCTATTCATCTTTTGTCTGTGTTGCTGATTTGTTCCTCTTGTTATTTGGCTATTTTCCTTACTTCGCAAAACAACTGATCTAGTCCCCTTTTATTGGCTGTGTTCTGTTCTATTGCAGATAAGAGGGTTCCTTATGCTGCAGTTTTGTCTCGCTTCATGATAAACCCCACTTGTCTAGATAACCCTTGTCATCTAGGGTGCAGCAATTTGAAGAATGAAGCTTACCCAACTTGATATTCCAATTAGGGGAGGCTGATTAAGAAAGATTTCTTCCTTTAGCTTAAGATAATGGAGCATGCTCCAGAACAATTTAAGAAAGAGCAGTTCTCATGCAAGTTCCAGTTGTACCATGTAAAGCAGATGCATCCTAGCATCTTGGAACAAAGAGGTCATAAGAGGATGCATTTTGCTTTTCACCATGGGAAGAAATGAAATCACACTTAGTAAAAGGCACTTGAAAATTAGTTCCACCCTTATTGGCCGTTCAATCACCATCAGGGGGCAGGGAGCAATTTGCAATTGCTCCTACTAGAATCTTCCGATCTTTGAGTGGATAACAAACTGATGCAGGGAAGGGAAAAGTAGGGGAGGGGATGGAGAAGAAATTGAGAGGAGGAGAAGAAACTCAGGAGGATCAGAAAAAAGAGAAATAGAGATCAAAAAATAGAGAATGAACTAGAGAGAAGTAGAGAGATCAGGAGAGAGAAGAAAATCACAATCACTTAATATTTTATCATCTTGTCAATCATGCTTCAAACAATAGAGTTTATGGTCTTTATATAGAAAAATCCTAATCCTAGAATAATTTAAAAATAAATATAATTACCTAACTAAATATAGCATAATTTTCTAAAATAAAATCTTGCAAATAAAATAAAATCAAATGAAATAAAATCTTTTTTGAGTGCAAATAAAATAAAATCAAATATAATCTAATCAAATAAAATTAAATCTCTTCTAATTTGGAATATTTTTTATGTCCACATCACAAACCCTTATCATCCAAGCGAGCGATGCCAATTTGTCCTTCCTTGATACTAGATTCAAGCCCTTGTTCTACATGGCTCAACCATCGATGTAAATATTAACTGATATTGTAAATAGCGAGTGATTTGCATCAATATTGGACCCCCCGATAACGATATTTTCAATACATTAACAATATTGCGATATACTTCCATATCGGCTGATATTCAAAATACCATCTAATATATCCGATATTTAACAATAATATCGGACAATACAACCTTATCAACTTATGATTCTCAAAAATTTTCTTCCAATATATCAAATACTTATATATATTGTCCGATATGTCAATAACCACAACCGATACTAATGCAGATATTTTCATCCACAGGTTTAACAGACCACCTATTTTAGCAGGTAGCAAATACCAATCAAGCCTGGTAGATTTCTGATTCAGCATTTGCTCAAGTGTACACCTTTTGCTTTTCCCAGACAGGCATGACATTATTTAGGAAACTGGAGAATTGCTGCTGCTGCTGCAGGTGAAATTCTTTCCTTTGTAAAACAGAAGAGGGGTGATTATGTGTCTTTAAGGATTTGTAATCAACAGGTATGCCACATCAATTAAATTACAAGTAATGTGTTTGGTAGAACAGAACAAGTTTGCAATTAGGCAGGAATTAAATCAACAACAGAATTGCAAGATTATAACAAGTGAGAATTGAATCAATCACTAGTTACAAAGAATTGGGAAGGTGTTATCATCAGGGATCAACTGCACTGATTCGGATTGTCCCTAAGAACCCTTCATAGCTCACTTGATTACAAGAAATACAATAGTTGGGATTCAGGTCATACAAATTCTGAAAACAAAATCGGATGTAGAGAAGCTGCAGGAGCAATTTTTATTCTACTTCTTTCACACAATGATGGTTTCTCTCAGGTGCATTTATTTATAGACAACATATCAGAACACAAGAACGTATACAATAACACAAGCGATGGTTAATTTGGTTGTAATTAGTTTAAGGCAGCCTTTCTGTTATTGGTTCAGTCACTATCCATCTACAGTCTTCAATAGCTTCAACAACTACTGGAATTCAGCAACTTCATTTGTTAAGTCTAACAGCAATTATACAAGCCATGGGTATCAATCTGAAAGCATCTTTGATGTAGCCATCAGACGTAACAAACTAGTCATCTTCTGATGTGGCAATCCAAATGGCAAATCTGATGCAACTAAATGATCTAATCATCTTTTCGCCCATGTTGCAGACCTTTTCCTCTTATTATTCTGCTATTTTGTTTACGTAATGATACAACTAATCTAGACCCCTTTGTTGGTTGTGTTATGTTCTATTGCAGACAAAATGAGTACATTACATGGATGAAAATATCGGTATTGATATAATTCACAATCATATCAGTATCAAACATATTAAATAATACATATCAATATTAAATATATTGAGCAGAAAAAAAATTTAAAAATCGTAAGCTGATAGAGTCGTATCAGCCGATATATTTGCCATATCTACTGATACGGAAACATATCGCAACATTACCGCGGCATTAGAAAATATTGATATCAAGGCCTTAATGCTGATACATATCAACCGATATTTGTATCACTGGTATATTAAGCTACTGTTCTCCCTCAGCTTCATGATAGGTAACATCCATTCATTCTGATGGCATGGAACCAAAGGTTTCATTAAGTGACCAAAAGACAATGCAGTGAAGCTTCAACAGACATGCCAGATTTTCTTGGTAAAAAACTGAAAATATTGAAATGCAATCAGAGAAAGATGGAACAAGGACATCTTTCAAACATCAGAAATTAAGATGATTACTCAGTGTGGCCAAAAAATTGCTTTAGGAGGCTTAATCATAAAGAGGTTAGAACAAAAAAAAAAAAAAAGAGGATAAACCAAAAATTAATGCATTTGAAAATGCTAGAAGACATTTGCCGGAGTCCAAAATTCAGAGATTTATGGCCAAAAGAGGTAAATCACATAGCAGAGATTTTCAGGCCTTCATAATTTTTAGAAAAGGTATAATTTAATGAAGCAATGACTATTAACAAGTTGATTCTGAACAAGAGGAGATATGAAAGAATTTTTAATCTGTGTATAAATCCCTTTTCAGGAGTTTCTACATGAGGACAACTAGAGAACACATGAAGTCCGAATTAACAATAACTAAATAGATGAATATATGCCATTTCTTATTTTTGAACTAGTCACTATTTTGACTAAGTAAACTACTGTGACAAGCAACTTCAATTTCCCATGGTTCTTACATAAAATTAACATGTTTTTGAAAATTCATGTGCATGAGAGATATCATTGAACAAATAAAAGTAATAACATTAGCAGTGTGAAGCATATTTTCTAAAGCAGTTTGAAGCATACTCTTAATGCAGGGAAGAGTTCATATTGCGCTTGTCCTGTGGAGTAGGCTCTTTTTTTTCCAGTTCATTTTCGTTTTCATTTTGGATTTAAGGGTGATGGTCACTGATTGATGTATTTTATACAGTTCATCTGAGAAAGAGAAACCACCTATTTCAAACCATGGCGCAGTGCCATGGTGAATCAGGATGTACCATGATGATGTTGTTGCACAAAGATTTTAGGGTTCCTTCCGTTCTTTCTGATTTTATGTGCAAGATGGAGAGTACTATGGAAACAGAGTGAGTTTGGTATCTTTTCTGATTCTTCCTTTTTTCACAATCAGTCATTATTTGAAGTGATTATATTTCTCTAAGCTTTTTGTTATTCAATATGAGAAGAAGCCTGGAGAAAGTATCTCATACTCGATAACTTATAAAAGAGCAGTTTGACAGTTGCTTTCTGTGCAAATTGTAAACACAGTACAAACCCTATCTTCTTTTCCGATTAAGTCAGATTATGCACATTTTTCAGTGATCAGTAATACTAAATTCATGCTGAATCCATTTAAGTGTTGGCTTGGGAATGTTACCAGATTCAAGTAAAAGAAAACGCATGGTGACTGATTTATTTTGCATTTGAACTGTGTGGAAGAAAATAAATGCTAGAGCTGTCAAGAAATTGGAAGAGACAGAATTGGAGATCTATTGCACTGGCTTTATACTAATCAGATAAACAATATATGACCTTCATCTCATTCAATTTTCTTATATTTTGTAAACGTTCTTTTATAATTCCAGTATATTTTGGAAAATTTATAATTTAGGGAGTGCTCCCTTGGCATCTACTTTAGGTAGAGTTTTACCTTGATGATTAACAAACAGTAATCATGAAGTAAACAAGAACATTCTAATGCGGTCATGGCACAGAGGAGCACAGGAAAATTCTCTAAGGTGATCAGAATTAAAATAGAGAGATAACATGACATACATAGACAAATAGAGAGAGGAAAACAGAGAGAGGTTCACTGATTTTCCAGAAGCAGACAATTGAGATTTCAGCTTCCACTTCATCTCCTATAATCGAATTGGTAAAGGGCTCAACACTTTCTCCAACACTACAAGTCTACAACCATAGTCAAGACCTTGAATGATACAAACCAACAGAAGAACGACAAAAAGTTTCTCCCCAGGTGCTTCAGTAAATGGACCTTACTAAACTCATTATATTTTCATATACATTTAGAGGGAACAATCTGAGGAAAACATACATTACCATGGATCAAGGCATACACTTATGGTTACAAATAGAATTTGAAGATTAGCAGATGGTTAAAGCTCTTGCTAATTAAAATATCCCGCTCAACAAGATGAGATTACCATTTCAAAAGCAATAGGTACATGGGACTTCTATGAAAAAGGGCAACTCAGATTTAGCATGAATGTGACCTTCAAATTCTTAGTTACAAAGAATAGGACCACGGATACTAGAGACTTCCAGCCACTAAGCTTTCAAAATTTTAAATTAGCGGTTGAGAAAGCAGCTCACTATAGGATGCAAAAATTCCAGGGAAAGGGGGAAGTACCAATGCACTTCTGTGGAAGATAGATACTTGATGTCACTCTCACATCACCAATGAATCTGCGCATTCCAATATCAAAGATGGTGAAGCCGATCTATTGGAATACTGGGCTGGTATAAAGCATATGACCATGCAGATTGCAGGTCCTCCTAACATGTTCTTGAGGGTTGAGGTTTAATAAAAGATGGAGACATTTGGTCAAGATATTTATTTCATCATTGAAGTTTTCTATCCTCGTGAATGTTCACCTTCAAGCTTCTTTGAAGGTAGTAGAGAGGAATCAAGGCGATCTTCCATTCCCTCTGATTCATTATCTGATGGAGATCGCTGCTGAAATCAAGGGAGAAGCATAAGCATAATAATACGCAAGGTGGTGATTTCAACATTTATTATATCCTCTTCACCAATTGCCAACTTAAGGTAGAAAAAATCCCTACTATACTGCTCATCTTGTTTTGCTCAAAGGTCCCTCAAACTGCCATCTGAACTCAAAGTGTATCTTCCAGCTGCAAAGTGCAAATAATTGATACCAATGGGAGAGCATGTCATAGTGGATCTGCCCTGCATAGTGAGCACATGCCCCTTCACCAACCTAGGACTTCGCACAGATTTTAATTGCAGAGTGCAGAAGATTTGAGAAGCAATGACAGAAAGTTTGAAAGACAGCTAGCCAGTTGGAGAAGATACTAAATTTTAAAAGACATAGCACTACAGCAAAAAACAGAACTTTTTTGTCAGTAACATCAAACTGTAAACATTACAAACACACTAGATGCTTTTATTTTCTATCCTTGGAAATAATGTGGACTGACAAATGATTTTGAACTACCACTTTAAAAGTTGAGGAGTGACAAAGCTTCTTTTATGTAAAGGACTTGATACCAAATATTTTAGATTTTTTGTTGGTGTAAACAGATTATGCTACTGCGACCATAATTGAGGTTTTCTAGAGTTTGAGATGATCAAAAATTGTTGGAGCTTTAAAACATAACATGGCCTTGAGGTCTGGGTTACGAAAGATATCCAAACAGAATGGACATTTTATGAGGTCAATAAATAGAATGGAAATCTTTATTTTTCTCATGTTAACAACATATTGATCACAAATGTTATTCCAGCAGAAGTTATGGTATAGCTTTGTAAAACTTGTTTAGATGGCCAACGAATGCCAGGCAATGTCTAGGTACTAATTATCCTTGGCATATCTACAAAGAAATACCATTGCTCCTCTTTAAGCAGGTCAAATTGAGAGAAGTTGTAGGTGTTATTGCAAGACCATCCACTAGACAATCTTGCCAATCACCAGCACCATTGGACAGAATCCAAAAAGAGGGACAATCTAGTTTCCTGGAATTCAAACTCAACCCCAACAAAGCTGCATTTCCTCCTCAAGATACCTCATGTTAGACAATTATAACAATTAACAATTTAAGTTAGAGGAAATGTGATGAGGATATCATGGATACAGAGATTTGATTTGCTTTTATTTCCAAATTAAATTTGATTTGATTTCTAATTAGATGAGATTTCCAATTTGATTTTATATCCAATTTGATTAGAAATTATTAGATTTGATTTTCTTTTAAAATTAGACTTGATTTTATTTTCAATTAGAAGAGATTTAATTTTATTTTCCATTTAATCTTATTTTCAAATTAGAAGTTATTAGATTTGATTTTGTTTCCAAATTATACTAGGCATAGGGTTCTCTATATAAGAACCCTAACTCTATTGTTTGAGGTAGCATTGATGAATTGAATGAACTATTGAGTATTTTGATTTCCTTCTTCCTCTTCCAATCCCTACTTCTTTTCTCTCTGGTCCTCCTTCTGTTTCTCCCCCTCCTCTTAATTTCTTCTCCTCCCCTCCCCTACTTTCTCCCCCTTCCATGCATCAAATTTGGTATCAAAGATTAGGAAAAGGAAGATAGAATAAATGAGAAACCCTTGAAGAACAAATATATGAACCCAAGTTAGAAGTTCGATGACTTAAATGGTAATGATATAGACACATTTGTGGGCTACATCAAGACTAACTCCTTTAACCTAGAATCTCGTTCTTCCTTTCCTAATAAACCATTTCTAGGTATTGTACCATATACCTTGACACAATCCAAAGAGGCTGATGATTGGTGTCGTCACATTATCTTTCACACTTATATCAAGATGAATGAGAAGGCTTGCAAGATTCTCGTGGATAGCAATAGTTGTATCAATGCGGTCTCAACTAACACTATTTCTCATTTTGGGTTAAAAGTTGTCCCACACCCTAATCCATAAAACATCTCGTGGATTGACATATCTTGTATAACTGTCAAAAAACGTTATCTTGTATCCATACAATTCTTAGAACACAAAGATCACATTTGATGTGATGTTACACCAATAGACGTGGGTCATATCATTCTTGGGTGCCCTTAGGTATACGACTTAGATGTCACAATTAAAGGTCATTCTTACTCCTATTCTTTTGTTCACAAGGGAAAGAAAATTCACATTTATCCTTTACCCCTAAAATTGATGACTCTCAATAAAGAAAGACTGCGGTAGAGACAAAACAATTGCATATCATTAGTTCCACAGCATTTAAACGTGTAACTATCAGCGAGTCTATTGTATTTGCTATTATCATTCTCGAAACCTTTTCAAATTCTTCCGTATTGATTTCTAATGAGGCTCATCAAGTCCTCCAAAACTTTTAAAATGTCTTTCCATTCTGAGTTGTGTATAATTACAATCCCCAAAAACTATTAGACCTTATCCCAATGTCCCCACATATTAGTGTGTCCATGACGGCCAAAATATTTGCACACCACTTTCTTGACTTACACATCAAGATCAATAAACAATTGAAAATATTAATGTCTCATATAAATTTCGAGCTGATATGCAAAAAGACATATTGCATTTCATGTTCTATTATGATTCGGATCAAGCCAAAATGGCACCTACATGGGCCCTTTTCTAAATTGCAAACCCATAGTGCTAGTCTATTTAAAATTTTACAATGGTTTGAATCAAATACATATGTTATTGATATTCCATCTCCTTTTGGTTTTCATAATACTTTCTATATTGAAATTTTACTCACTTATAAAGGTAATTTTAAACCACCAATTGATCCCTTTGACGTGCTCCCAAATGCGCCACATATTGCATGTCCACCCATTTCTACACAACTCTCCACCCTCCCAACACACAACGATAAAATTAATACTATTCTAAATGAGCAAAATATATTTCCTAGAGATGGAACGGTTCAGCGCTTCCTTGTCCATTGGATTGGTTGGCCCGAGTCCGAAATTGCTTAGATTTCTAAAGAAGCACACCAACAGTTTGACCCTAGTATTTTAGCATTCTAAGTTAGTAGAATTACCCATCTCTAGGCCTAAGTCATTTTCCTTCCAGAGGCATTGATAGCGCAGTCTGATTTTAGCCCCACTCACACGTATCTATCAACCTCAACAAAAGATTGAATAGCCACTCAACTTATGGTTGGGGAATTAACTATAGAAGTTTTACTCGACAAAGTCGAGTCCTAGCCACCGGGGAAAAATTGATGCGGATATCATGAATGCAGAAATTTGATTTGTTTTTATTTTCAAATTAAATTTGATTTGATTTCCAATTATAAGAGATTTCCTATTTGATTTTGTTTTCAATTTGATTAGAAATTATTAGATTTGATTTTTTTTCCAAATTAGATTTAATTTTATTTCTAATTAAAAGAAATTTGATTTTATTTCTAAATTAGAAGTTATTAAATTTGATTTTATTTATAAATTATACTAGACATAGGGTTCTATATATGAGGACCTTAACTCTAATGTTTGAGATAGTATTAATAAATTGAATGAATTTTTGAGTATAATACTTTCCTTCTCCCTCTCCTAATCTCTACTTCTCTTCTCTCTGATCCTCCTTTTATTTCTCCCCCTCCTCTCAGTTTCTTCTCCTCCCCTCCCCTACTTTCTCCTCCTTCCCTGCATCAAAATGGTTCTGCTAAAGAATGGAAGAATAAGAAATGGTGCTTGTAATAGATGCTCACAGGGTACTAGATGCAAGAAAACTCACACCTGCCACAACACAAGCTCACATCTCAACACAATGGGTGTGTGGCATAGTAATGCTCATTGAACAACCTATGTTTGTGCCTTAGAAACTTACTTTGCAGGAAACAGAGTTGTTTCCCTCTCAAGTGTTGAATGCTTCATGAAATCCTGTAATGGTATTCCTCCATTATGAGCTGGTTTGCTTGTTTTGTTGCTTTCTAAATTGCTCGAGCACACAAAAATCAATCTTCCACTACCTGATGTGCTAAATCGTCTCACTAGCTTACACAAAACTTGGAGTGTAATGAACAGTTCAAGCAAGCCCCAGCTAGCACCATGCGGCAATATCGACAATCATTCTTCCGGTGACACAGGAAGTATCTAAAATCATTCAAGAGTTGTGTGTTCATTAAACAAGGTGATCTTTATGGACTCTAAAATTTTGGAAATTTGCAGACCATTTTGGCACTAATTCACTAGCAAAGTGTAATGGTAGCTTTCTTTATGAATACAAAATTAAATAATCCTAGTGCAAATGAAAGGCATTTCTTTACAAGAAATTTCAATGAAAATCCAGTTATATAATTCAAGACATATATTAAGTCATATGTCATAATCTGGTTCTTGGTCAAAAATTCCTGATATCGAGTCACAAAATCCCAAATATGCAAGAAAATGGCAGACACATAATGAGTTACCTTTTTTTGGGGGAGAGGTGCAGAACCAGCAGTTGTCTTTTATTACTATGGTTTTATATATATATATATAGATATTTATTGTAGAGGGATACCAGAAATAAACGGAGACAGACAGGATGTGTAATAGTAAGGAAAGAGGCTTAAGAACAAAATTTCCTCATGTCAAGTCAGAAAATCCTTAATATGCCACAAGATGGAAACACATCAAGTTAACTTTTTATCAAAAAGGGGTTGTTAAATTACCGTTTGTATTTTTTACTTATTATGGTCAAGGGGTTACGAGAATTGGAAGACTGAGACAGCTAGCCAAGTGTTGTAGTCAAGAAAAAAGACTAGCTATCAAAACTGATATATCTTTAAAGGAAGTGGGGAAGTTTACAAGGTCAGGTCCAATTTATAGTTGTAAAGTAGATGTTAAGATGAAGTGAAAACAAAACAATTAGAGTCCAATGCAGGGTATCTTCCATCCAGTTTCACATAACATGAATATTGAATAATGCATAGGCTTTAGTCTACACTCACAATCAATGATACCATTGGTCCATTTCGGCGATCACTTCTGAAGTCCAGCCTAACATACCATTATTTACTCATTTCCATAGTTTATATTCTTTAGTGTTGAAGAGCAGGTCCTTCAAGGTGCATCCAATAGTCATTTAATACAGCTAAAGTATAGAAGAGAAAGAAGGCCATGTAAACCATACATACAGAATTACAATGGAATCATTGCACTTAACATCCAACATGACTGCCACATTGTTAATGCATAGAAAAATACCAGAAGAAATGATTGCTTTCTTTTAACCAGTTTAGAAAAGCAAAAATCTTCAAGTGCCATTAAAGTAATTATTTTCCAGCAGAAGAAACCAAGAAATTCCTCCTGACTTTCTTGAATTATGCGTTGCAAAATCCAGCATTGATGCTAGCACCTCCCCAGGAAAAGGAAAAGAAAGGAAGTAATGAACAAAAAGAAACAACATTATTTCAGGTGAGGCCCAAGCTGACTCAGTTGATGAGCACCTCTTTCCGATTGGCTGTGGACAAGGGATCTAGCCTCACCGTCCCCCACCCCATTGTTTAGCACCATTTAACAATATTCGATGTCAATCAAATATATACATGTGTCTGCAGCATCCCACGTAGTAAAACACGTTCCATTTTGCTTTCCCCTATTTGTTATCTATTCCTTCCCTTTCTTTGTGATTTTCTTAGGGATGTTGGTTAAGGGAAGGAAAGGTGTTCTTTAAATACAACAATATAAGTCAATATATGCCACCATTATGAATAAATGGAAGAAAAAAAACATGAAAAGTGCTCATAGAAAATACCCCAAGCCGGTAAGAACCAAATGTGAAGATCTTAGCATTTGCTTCTTGCACCAGCTGCTCGTTTAGTCCCTTGACACGGCTAACATTTTTCACCCAAACCTTGACAATCTGCTCAACCGGAATCACGCAATACTCAAAACAAATTAGAATTCAAGCATAAAATTGCATTTCCCAGGTCTCAAAAATCCAAAACAGAGCCAGTCAACCTGGTCCAGTCTCCCAAGCACTTCCTCCCTAATAACAGCTTCTTCCTGACCCTCATATAATCCCGCATCAGCTAAGCACTGGACATTAACCACATTCAGTACAATCAATATAGACCCAATGGAATTAGCAACAAAATCCAATGTAACAATCAATTAATAACCTTTTCAAGTTCCCGGGTTTTGATTACATCAAACTCCGTGGGCCCACCCAATGAGATCGGCTCCGTTATGCCTAGCCTCTGCCCATTGTTCGGATTATTTGCCATCTATTGTATTAGTAAGAAGAAAGGAATCGCTTTTTCTAACAATTTCTGTTTTCCTCACAGTGTCTTTTAGTTTCCGCACAATTATTACTCCTTCTTTTTTCTGCTCTTTCCAATTCTTTTTTTTTTTTTCGTTTTTACTAGTTGTTTTCCCCTATTTTCCCGTAATAAAGCATGAATCAAACAAATTCAGCGATAAAATGAGCGAAGGCAATAAATGAACAAGATAGAGCACTGGAAATCTGTTACAGTACAGTATAGGGATACACAATACATCCGACCGGACGAAGCTGCTACAAACCAGTTTGAATCATAATCAATTAAAACAAAAAAAGGAAGATAGGAAAAACAAACAAACCCTAATCGAACGTCAAAATTGGGATTACTAATAGCAAGATAACAACAAACCCTAACCCTTAACAAACAATTGGAAATTCAGTAACAATATGCAAATTGGAGCCCAACACATAGATTAAACACGAATACACAAGCTTTTCAGCTCCTCGATGTACTATGCGCAATTGCTCGGTGGCAGTTACAGGTCGAAACGCTTTTGGCTCCCTCACTCTTGTCTGCTTTTTCTGCAGGGGGAGAGAGAGAGAGGGGGTGCAGCAAGCCGGGCGGCTGATCAGGTGGTACGGTAGCCGGGAAGGTGGCAAACGGATTGGATCAGTAATCGTATTTCATAGTGTATTGGATTTGCCGGTGGTATATAATTCCGCATGATTCGCCATGAAATTGGTCCCAACTCTCTTATTGGGCCAGGCCCATAACAAATCCTACATGGCTAAGCCTAAATACGAGCCGATTGAGAACATCAAGAACTCAATTTTTTTGTTTTTATAATTAAATACTCATATATATTCTTTTAAAAATATTATGTACAAGCATTCCCAAATATCTTATTAGTTGACATGGCAGTAAAAACACAACTTAACCTACCCACAAACATGCATCAAAAAAAAAAAAGAAAACCTAATATGACAAAACCAAGATAAATAACTAATCAAGTAACAACAAATAAATTATCACCTTATAAAGGATCTTTTTTGAAAAGAAAGTCTCAGATTACCTTTATTATTCTATCTTCATTAAAGAAGACAAACAAGTTGAAAAGAAAACATTCCGATTCCTCCGGATAAAATGAATAATCTTATCTAAAACAAGTATAAATTAGAAGTAAATAAAAGATCTTGAACTTTTTTTGGTAGTTGTCCAACTAATAGCTCTAGACCAATTATCATAAGGCTAGGCATACCTAAAACTTATATGAATAATTTTTCAAATCTTCTAAATAATCAAATATTTAAAAAAAATAAATAATAAATTAATTCATTAATAAATCTGTTAAAGATACAATGCGAATGGACATAAAAAAATTTTAATCCATTCGTAATCCTAAGATGAACTCTAATAACAATCCAAAGGATGAAGGTGTGAGAGAGGTGGAACTTAGGGCCCCAAACTAAGAAAGCCCCACTAACTTTAAGACCAATTGGTTAAGAGATTCTCTGGGTCAATGGATAGAAAATTTGCCACTTGCTTCCAAATTTCATCTTATGAGAGTCACTTTAATTGGATCATGTATCATAAGTTACCCTACCCACAATCTAATAATGGTTTCCACTATTAAAACAATGAGCAACCATCTCTAATTGTTACTCCAAATAACAGTCCCCAACTTCATAACCTTAGAAAAGTTTTTCATAAATTTTCAGTAGTAGCCTACCATTCCCAAAACCTCCTAACTTCGGGCATTAATGTTGGTTGGCTCTAATTTGTTACAGTTTTAATTTTTTTAGGGTCAACCAAAATACCTCCTTTGAAATTATGTGACCTAAAAAATATAACCTCCTAAAACCAAAATTCACACTTCTTTTATTTGGCAAACAAACTTCTCTCCCAAAGCATTTCCAAAGCAATCCTTAGGTACATTTCATACTCCTTATAACTCCTAATATATTAGAATATTATTAGTAAATACTATCACAAATTTGTTAATGTAGGGTTGTAACACTCGATTCATCAGGTCCATAAAAGTTACAAAGCGTTTGTTGATTCAAAAGATATGACTAAAAATTCATAATGTTCATACCTCATTAAGTATGCTATCTTCACCACATCTTTCTTTTTTATTCTTTAATTGATGATAATTCAAACAAATATCAATCATAAAAAATACTTAGGCCCTTACAATTGGTCAAACAAGTCATCAATTCTCGATAATGAATACTTATTCTTAATAGTGATCTTATTCAAGTCCGGGTAATATATGTACAACCGCATAGACCCATCATTCTTCTTTACAAATAACAGCAAAGTATCCCATGGGAAAATATTTGGTCAGATAAAATCTTTCTCTAATAATTTTTACAATTACTTCTTTAATTCCTTAAACTCCAACAGTGCCATTCCATAGGGGGCCTTCAATATGGACACCACACTAGGTATGATCTCAATTTTGAATTCAATCTCTCGATTTTGCAATAACCCTATAAGATTTTCTAAAAATTATTCTCAAATCGCATACCACTGACATTTCCCTTATCGGAACACTGTGGCTCCCAATGATAATTGTGCAAGCTAAGTAAGCTTGACATCCATTATAAGGCTCAAGTATTTAACTTATAATAATCCTAATCAATTAAATTAATATAATTAAAATTAAGATCAAAAGATATAAAAAAATTGAGTTAAGAGTCAAAACTAAACCAGATTATTCAGCACCTGATGAAGGCCCGACACATGCCTAAGTATAAAAGGTCGTGGGGTAAACATTTGAGGTACGCTCGAGGGATGTTTGAATGGCCGTTGGTAGTAGCTATATACTCAAAGCACGCCCGGCAACCCTTGAACATAGCAATCCAATAGCTTAACGCTCAACACATGCCCAAGTGATACTCAAACACCACACAATATATAAGTGATTTTCGACTTATTTTTTGTCATTTTTTCATAGTAGTTTGAGAGAGGAGAGAGAAGAAAGGTGAGGAGAGGAGAGAGAAGTGAGAGGAAGCCAATAAACTCAAAACTAAATTGATTCATGCTAGATTTTGGTAAGAACTAAGCCAAGGTAAGTACATTCCAAGTCTCTCCCTATATTGTTGCTATTCTTTGATAAATTTTCTGAGTAATTTTTATTTCAATACTCATCCGTAATATAATTTCGAAGTTATAATGTTTATATTTAGCATGCATGCTAAATTCTTCAATATTTGAATTTTGTATATAAGTTCTTACATGTCTAAAAACTTAATTAAAGTCTATTGTATGTATTAGAATTTTACATAAATATTCTGCATATTTGTCTATAAAATAAATTGATATAAACATAGGAGGTTGTTGGATTTTCTATACTATTTTGTTGAAGTTTCTACACTACATGCTAATTTTATCATCACACATGTTAAATTTTTATCATAACTTAAATTTTCACAGAAAATATAAGTATTATATTCAAAAGAATTATAAAATTTAAAGAGAAACTCTACAATTATTTGAAAAAACTATAATCATTTTCTCTAGGAGTAAGAAAATTAAAAATTATGAAGAAAAGTATATAACTTTTTTAAAAATTAATTGGACCATAGTTAAATTTCAATGGTAGTATATTATAGCAAACCTTAATATATATTATAATTGTATGTCAATACCTATATCTATCATTTGTAGGTGAGAAGACTTCATAGAGTTATATATACAATGGTTAATATACGGGTCTTGAATAATAGCGTACAACCTTTAATTGTATAAAAATAAATAAACCCAAATTTTGATTATCTACTCATTTAGTTAATAAGACCTATTGGTCATGATCCCTAAGAAAAATCAGATTTGAGTATGATTTAATCGCTTAAAATTGAGTAAGAATATAATAAGATAAATATGAAAATTCTGCATAAATTAATCATATAATAGATATGAGATTTTATAGCATATTATTGAAATCTGATATATTGATCATTCCCATATGTTTCAAATCCAAAGTATAAATAATCATTTGTTATATTATATGTCTTGTTGAACTTTTGTCTCACTCTTTATAATTTTTACTTATCTCATCAAATAAGATGTATGGATTCTTACCAAATGAAAATGAATGAAGAATGATTGTGTTCAAAGAGTTTCAATTTGAGAGTTTACAATATTTAATGTTGTTTTATGGTTTCGGGACAATAGTTAACGTGTCTAAATGTCGTATTATAGTTTTTGAATAATGGTTAATGTATTGTATTGAGTTCGAATAACTTAGTATAATGTCTTGATTTTTCTCGACAGCTTTCAAACATGATTAATGATATATTTAGTTGATGTTCAGATTTTGGATAGCAGGTTATATTTCGGTCAAAATATTATTGTGGTTTTGTTATTTATTTTAGGATGTCAATTGTTAAATGATTAATTGTCGATTATAAGAATAAATTATAGTTATTTTTCATAGTTTGTATTCTTTAATTATATATTGAATAGACATCACTTCTTATATAAGATCCAACGTCACGATTGAATTGATATCGAAGCTACATGAGTCGTGGCACTTATTTGGATCCTTTGTATGGTTTATTTATTTAATTATAGTCAGTTGAAGTATCGATGTGAAATTCATGTCTAAATGTTAATTAGATGATAAATTGGTGAATTGATAATTATCAATTAAATGTTAATTACAAGATCAAAATTTGGGATATAATAATTTAAAGTGGTATCAGAGAAGTTGTAAAGAAATGCCTCAATTGATTGAGGGTTGAATTTTATTAATTTCGAATTAAAGATCTAATATGATTAATGTTTTATGAGAGGATTAAAAGATGGCAAGACAAAGAGGCAACGTTGGACCTAGCTCTCACATCGATCGTGAGGAGGAATATTTGAATATTATGGCAAAAATGCCAAATGATGGAATCAATGGCTTGAGGTCAGCCTAACTCGGAGCCTATCCCCACATTGGCGAATCCAAAAACGACGGCTTACAACCGATTTACTAATGAAAGGGTGCCGGAATTCACGGGCGACCTAGATCCTATTAAGGTTGAAATTTGGATCCAGATGATTGAGAAAATCTTTGCTGAGATCAGATGCCCAAAAGAAGATAATGAGACGTTTGCCACGTATAAGCTAGAGGGTGAGGTGAACCATTGTTATTCTATAAGGAAAAGAGTCACGGGTTTGGAGGATGAAGAGATTTTATAGGACATGTTCGTGGAGGCTTTTATAGACAAGTATTTTTGTCAAGTCTATAAGAGTAAAAGGAAAACAAATTTGCCCACTTGCGCGAAAATTGAATGGTGGCGAAGTATGACACCATGTTAATGGAGTTATCCTGATATGCCCCTCACAAGGAGAATAATGAAGTAAGGAAGGCAAGGAAATTCTTGTATGATTTGAAGGATGAAATACGGAGACAACGGGTTACTTTGAAGTTGAGAACATATGAAAACATGTTGGACTGAGCTATCCCCTATTTGAAAAAGAATTGGAAAAAGATAAATTTTTTGAAAAGAAGATGGCTAGCCGTGGATGCCAAAGTTTTAGCAAAAGTTCAGAGTCAGGATGATTCCACAAAAGAACCAAACTAGTAAAAAAGGGAAGAAGAGTGTTGAAATCCAATGTATACCGGGCCCCCAATCAACAATGCCTGTATGCCTACGTTATGGGAAATCTCATGGAGGGATGCTATGCTACAAGATTCTAGGAGTATGTTTTAATTGTGGTCAGCCTAATCACATGATCAAACATTGCCCTCATCCTCTGAGGCCAACGACGAGGAAGCTAAGTGCTTTTAGACAAGCTTTTGCGGTGACGGCACAAGATGCGGATGTTTCTCCTATCGTGGTGAAAGATAAACTTATGATTTTCAATAATTCAGAACATGTACTTTCGGATTTTGGATCTATAGATTTTTTTGTGTCATAAAAAATTGTTCAATACTTGAAGTCACCTCGAGGATCATGGATTTTGCATTACTAGTGTCAAAACCTACAGGATCGTATTTGGTTACGGATATTGTGTACCTGATGTGTATTATTTTGGTCAATGGGTTGAAATTGGTTGTGGATTTAATTATGTTACACATGTATAATTTTGATATAATCATAAGTATTAATTGGTTAGAAAGTTATTATACAAGTATTAATTGTTTTCATAAGAGGATCTATTTTGCCATTCTAGTAGTTTATGCAAATACAATTGGGAGTCATAGTGTGCCGGCGAACGATATTCTGGTGGTATGTGAATTCGAGGACCTTTTTTTCAAAAGATTTACCAAGACTACCATCAAATCAAGAGATTGAATTCGAGATTGAGACCATTCCTGAAGCGGCACCTTTATCAAAGATACCTTATCGAATGGCACCGTCAAAACTTAAAGAGTTGAAGCAACGATTCTAAGAGCTGTTGGAAAATGATTTAATCCACCAAGTGTGTCTTCATGGGATACCCCAGTGTTATTTGTGAAAAGAGTGATGGATCTATATGACTGTGCATTGATTATTGAGAGTTAAATAAGATCACCATTAAGAATAAGTATCTATTGTCGATAATTGATGACTTGTTTGATTAATTATAAGGGGATCAAGTGTTTCTAAAGATTTATCTCCATTCAGGATATCACTAATTGATGATTAAGAAGGAAGATATGGTAAAGACAACTTTCTGAATAAGGTATGGGTATTATGAGTTTTTGGTTATACCGTTTCGATTAACTAACACCCTTGTAACTTTTATGGATTTGATGAATTGGTATTTCATCCCTATCTTGATAAATTTGTGTTGGTATTCATTAATGATATTCTAATATATTCAATAAGTTATGATAAATACGAGATGCATTTGAGGTTTGTATTTCTAACACTGCCGGAAAGGAGATTATATGCCAAATTGTAGAAATGTAAGTTTTAGCACAAAGAAGTCATATTTTTGGGCTATGTAATTTTGAAGGGAAGCATTTTGGTTGATTCTAAGAAGATCGAAGCAGTAATTAATTGGAGCTGACCAATAACAGTGATTGAGGTTTGGAGGTTTTGGGGATGATAGGTTATATCAAGGTTTCTAGAGAATTTTTCCAGAATCATCATATCATTAACCCATTTGATGTAAAAGGAAGTCAAGTTTGCTTAAATGGAGGAACACAAATAGAATTTTTAGGTACTTACAAAAAAAGAATAAAATTTTTAGGAGTTGAAGAACCGATTGACAATCACCCCTATCCTGACGATTCCAAAATGATACGGTGAATTTGTGATTTATTGTTATATTTTTAACATCAGATTAGGTTGTGTTATGATATAATATGGAAAGGTAATCACCTGGTTGTAATAACTCTCCATTATGACACGTAATAATTCTTCATTCTGACCCTCTGGTTGTATCTATGTTTGTTCTGGATAATATAGTTGATTATCAATAGAAAAGAATATTTATTAATAATGAAAATGTTTGTAATTTGCTATATCTTGGTATGTTCTTTAAGCTCGATCTAAGAAAAATTGAGATGAAATCAACCAAAAACCCCTATATGGGTTGGATAACTAGCCGGTGTCAATCTAAGGAGTTGTCAATTGGAGGTCACACTAGGAACACACCTGAAGATTGCATTTTGAACGCTCCTATTCCTAGTGGTTGATCTGTTCTCCGTCAACAATATTATTTCGGTATGACCTTGCCTAACAGCCTTTAGGTCTAGTAACGTTGATCCCGTACTTGAAAATGAAGTTCCCAACAGTTTATGGCATCAAAGAGGTTCTAGGTGACTAGATGACTAGCCGGACATGCTACTTGTCCCAAGTCATGTAAACGGTCCTAAACCAACTGGTTGATGACTTAGACCACCAAGACGAAACTAGCCTATAACAAGCCCTATGACTACTCGAGCCCAAACCATCAATCACGGCTCAAACTGCTAACGTACAAAACCTTAAATCTTAAATTTATTAAATATCTATAATAAACCTTCGGATGAATGTTGTCTTAAATTTATTAAATATCTAGCATGTTATGTTTTATTTTCAAGTCTGGAGATATAAATTTTTTTATTTTTCTCCCTTTAATCCAAAATACTTGCTTACCAAAAAAAAAAAGTCTTAACATTTTTATTAATATATTCATCATCCTTTGATTTACTTATCAAACAAAAATTCATACAACTATTTAATTTATGAGTTGCGGCAAAAAAATAAACTGTTAAACTTATTTCAAAATACATATAATGTGTTTCCTATTGATATGATAGCAACTAACTTAAAAAATCTTCTCTAATTAAAAGTCTTGTAATAAAAGTAGGATCACCTACTACTTTTATGTAATTAATTCAATATGGAGTCAATAAAATATAAATGTAAGCCAAATATTCAATAAGTGATAATAATAAAAAAACACATGACAAATCATAAATGTCTTGGATATTAAAGATATAAAGACCGCAACGGTAATATAAAAATCTAACTATAAATTTATCCAAAAATCTATATTTCATCATATCTATAACTCAAAGCAAAAGTAAGGCAAATCACCATGGACCTTCGAGTGACAAAGACCATAAGATTCATCAACAACAGGTGAAAATCCTACAAAATTCAACATCAAAAGATAAATACGGATTTTCTAGTCCGAATATTATCGTGAACGACCTGAATATCAAATAAAAATTAACAATATAAATTCTATTGAATTCGTATATCATAGAATTCATCTTATGGATTCTACCAAATACAACTTATGGATTTTACTAAATCAGACTATCGTAAAATCTCTCGCATGGATCCTACAGAATACAATTCATAGATTTCACTGAATCTTGATACTTATGAGGTATAGTCAAAAATAGGATATTACAAAGAAAACTCTTGGATATTATTTCATCACTGTGAATCAAAGGCCACGCATGTCCCTAATGGCTAATCAATACTCGCAAATTTGACCTCCGACCACATCTATGTTCGTCAGAGATTTTACCAAACCAAATACAAACGTCTCACCAGCGCGTACAGAGACCAATACAAACATCTCATGAGTGAGTATAAAAACCAATACAAACATCTCACTAGCACGTACAAAGACCAATACTAGTGTTTTTATGGTCATATGGCCATAAGCATCCCGCCACATTAGGTAATATACATTATTATCACTAGGATATGAAAATCGATATCGGATAAGTATAACTGCGTAGTAAGGTGTCATGGCTTCCCATTAGATTAGATACCTTAATATTTTTTTATACTCTTATCAACCTTAACCGTAAGAAACTAATAACCAAAATACTTACGACATCAAGTATAACATAAAGAAGGTTGTGTAATTTCAATGATAAAATTGTCATTCGGTATTGATAATGGCCATACTCACATAATTAATGCCAATACCAAGAAATTTATCATAGAATAAAGAAAGGACAATAACGAACTAGGAATAATTTATTTTGACTAATTTAAACAATTATCTAAGTTTCTCATTCTGATCCAATATACGAAACCTATAACTGAGGCCATATCTTAATTATCTCCTACGAACAAGTCTACTATCACTAATCTTATTCAATCATCCCAAAATTGTCTCACAATTCCAACAAAACTATATACTAATTTTAACCATACTCTAATTATTAACTTGTATTTTAAAATATGTACACACATATTTACCATTACCATAATATGTTAATATTTACTCCATCAATCATTCATGATCATATGACACACACATATATATATACTCTTACCATATATATATATATATATAATGTAATAATATATGTATATATTAACTTCACTTATTCTCTCTCCTCATTCTTTTCTCCTTTCCCATACTTCTTTTCTTTTCATTTTTTTATTTATGTATAATTATATAAAATCTCATTTAATATAATATATATATATATATATAATCATAAAAATCTCTATCACTCTTCGTTTATTCCTCCTTCTCGAGACATCTTCACTTTTTTTTTTCTTTTCCCTTCATTTCTTTTTTTTTCCTTCCCTTTCCCTTTCCCTTTTTTCTCTTTTCTTCCTTCTTCCTCCTTCTCCTTTCCTTGCTCTACGATTGCCCTAATTATCTTCACCGATGGCAATTCATCACGGCACGGAGACACTGACCAAAAACCTCCAAGTATTTTCGATTCTCTCCACTATTAAGAAGAGTTTCTCATAAAGCTGTGCTCTCTTCCCAATTTGATCGGTTTCCCTCTCCCTTTCCCTTCCCGCATGTCATGAAGAACCAAAGAAATATTTGCAAATGGAAACAATAAGAGAAATACGTACTTACAATGGAGGAAATAGGAAGTATTACTTGCAGTCAGGGGAGATAGTGAAAGTATAGGGATTCACTTGCCTTATATCCGCTCCATGGTTGCGGTAACTACTTTGATGGCAACGGCGGTGGTAGCAATGGTGGACATCGCAGCAAAAGAGTAAACTACTTATTTACTCCCTTTCTCTTCCTCTCCTTCAATCAGGTCTCTCATGGCTCTCTCTCTTTCTCTCATTTTCTAATTTCTGAAATTTTGCACCCCGGAGTAAGAAGAGATGACAACTTAATATTGAATTTTAAGAGAAGAAGTAGGTGCAGCAAATCTTGAGTCGGTGAGTGTAGGTACGGTGAGGGAGTTGTTTGGTGAGGAAAATCCGGAGACGTGTGAAGGGAGGAGATGTACATACCAAGAAAAGGGAAACTTGGGGTGAGATAGCCATATTATTATATTTATTTAGTATTTATTATTATTATTATTATTTGTTATTATTATTTATTAATTACTATTTAACAATATAATTATTAGTCATTACTAATTATTATTTTATAACCAAATAACTCCATTTATAACCACATTAAGTTAATAACCTAATAAACCCGACTTAAAAATATCAGGGTGTTAGAAGCCCAATCCAGCGAAACGACCGAGTGTATTCAACTGGACTTTAGCGGTCTCGAAAAATGCATACTAATCGGGGGCTCTCTGGAAGGGTCCCTGCGTGACCAACTCATAACTTTCTTACGGCAAAACTCTAACAGTTTTTGTGTGGGTTCCCGTTGATATGATGTGAATACTGATTGGAATAATGGTTTACAAGTTGAATCTCAATTCCCATTATAACCTTGTCAGATAGAAGCGGAGAAACCACTATCTCAAAAAGTTGATCGTCATCCCAGGAAAGAGGTGAAAAAGGTTGCTTGATGTAGGTTTCATTAGGAAATCTTGTTGTCAAACTGGTTGTCCAATGCGGTTCTCATCAAAAAGAGTAATGGAAAATGTTGAATGTGCGTCAACTTCATTGACGTAAATAAGGCATGCTCCAATGATAGTTTTCCTTTGCCAATAATCAATTTGCTGGTTGACTTTGCATTCGGTTACAAGCCGTTGAGTTTTATGGATGCCTACTAGGGATGCAACCAGATTTGGATGAGTCCCGATAATGATGAGCACACTTTCTTTATAATCGACCAATGGATGTACTACCACACAATTATGCCCTTTGATTCAAAAAATGCAGAAGTCATATATTAGTGGCTTGTGAATAAGATGTTTGAAACTTAGATCTAATAGAATATGGAGATGTACATAAACAAAATGCTCATCATGAGTAAGGTCACCAACAAACATATCAGTGACCTTGGTGAGATTTTTGACGTATTTCGAGTACACCAAATGAAGCGAAATTAGCCAAATGTGCTTTTAGAGTATCATTTAGGAAATTTTTGAGATTCATCGTCTCACAACGGGGAATGAAGTGAACTCTGAAAAGATGAAAGCCATCATAGATGTGGCACTGCTGCGAACCATGAAAGAGGTCCAAAGGCTCACAACGCTCTCCTATTTTCTAGGGAAATTGGTAGAGAAGTACCTTCCCTTCTTTGAGTCCCTAAGGGGAGGGAAGGTGAAAGACTTTCAGTGGACAGCCGTCTATCAGGTAGCCTTCTAGGACCTGAAGGTGTACCTCACCCGTCTTTCTCTTTTGACGTCTCTAGAAGAAGGTGAAGACTTGTAACTATACTTACCAATTTCAGATGCGGAACTAAGTTCGGTCTCGATCCAACAGCACAACGATGTTCAACGATCGGTTTATTATATCAGTAAGATCCTAACCGACACCAAGACTCATTATTTATGCGTTGAATGAATTGCCCTAGCGCTCATTTACTATGCTCAAAAAATTCAACCATACTTTTAGGCATATAAGATCATCGTCCTTATAGACCAGCCTCTCAAGGAATTCTATAGAAGCTTGACACTTCTGGACGTGTGGTAAAGTGGGTCATATAATTAGGCAAGCTCGATGTGGAGTTTCGGCCAAGATCGGCAATAAAGGGCCATGCCCTCGTAGACTTCATCGTTGAGACAACAACCCCGATTTCAAACACCTAAGATCTCATCAAAGATGCCCACTAGTAGGGAGATGTTCTAGCTTGGACATTACATGTGGACAAGTCTACAATGCAATTAGGATATGGAGCGAGGGTGGTCCTGAGAACTCTAGACGGGTTGAAAATAAAATACTCAATGACACTTGGATTCCCATCCATCAATAATGTGGCCGAGTACGAAACTTTGCTTCTTGTGTTTTGATTGGCTAGGAAATGTTCAGCGAAGAAGTTGACCATCTACAGTGATTCGGAGTTGGTCATCAATTAGGTCCTCAAGAACTTTGAAGCATCTAACCACGCGCTTGCAAAGACCTCACTAGAGTAAAAGGTATGACCTGGACATTCGATGGGTTCAAAAAAATGTAGATCTCGGGAGAGGAGAACTGGAAGGAAGAACAGTTGGCCAAGGCGGCAACCACCGAAAGCATGGAACAATTTGTGTGGGACATGTCGGAGATTTTGACCTTCCCCAACGTAGAAGGACAAGAACCGGAGGTACTATAGGTGACAAATGATGAAAGCTAGATGGCAATGTATGAGAGGTGCCCAACTAACATACCCTGTCGAAAAATCTGGAGGCGAAGCATATCAAAAAGACGGTAGGCTGGTATGTCGTCATAGACAAAAAACTGTACCAACGTGGGTACTCTACCCCATGCATGAGGCGTCTCACGCGAGAAGAAGCTGACTATGTACTAAGTGATGTACAACTACACATGTGGGTTACACATCGGTGACAAGAACTTTTCCTTCAAACTAATGCTATAAGGTTACTATTGGCCAATAATGAAATGAGACGCTGTATAGTTTGTGAAGAAGTGTGAGAACTATCAGATCAATGATAACATTGTCCACTAGCATCACACAAAACTACAAACCTTGCAAGTGCCGTGGCCTTTTTCATAGTGAGGGCTTGATATACTCGACCCACTGCCCATTGCGTCTAGCCAAAAAAAATTCATCATAATCAGTACTGATTACTTCATGAAATGGGTTAAGGTTTCCCCACTTGTTTGGATAATTGAACAGAATGTCACGAAGTTTATTCGGCAGATCATTGTATATAGATTTGAGAATTTTGAGATTATAATAATCAATAATACCCAATTCACCGGTAAACGCTTCACTAAGTACTTATGAGTTTGAGGATAATGTTGGTTTACACTTTTATCACCTACGCATGAGTGAGCGGGTAGGTAAAAGTCACGAACCGAACCCTCCTACATTGTCCAAATACGAAGTTAGAGGATGCCGGGGGATCTTGGGCGAACGAACTGCCTCTATGCTATGGCTGTATAGGATGAACCTAAGGGAACCTATGAATGAGACACCTTTCAGTTTGTGCTTTGGAACTAAGGTGATGATCTCGGTGGAGGTCGGGCTACCCTACCTCTGGGTTAAGAGTTTTGATTTACTTAACAACTCGTAGTAACTTAGAGAGTATCTCGATCTGCTCGAGGAGGCCAGAGATGTGGCCAAAATGCACACGATGGCCTATTAGTAGCGGATAGCTCGGTACTACAACAAGAGGGTGAAAACTGTTGGTTCGATGTGCATGACCTAATCCTACAGAGTATAGAGGTAACTAGTGAGAAAGTCAATAAGAACAAACTCTTACAAAAATGGGATGGACTGTTTCTCGTCTCAACAATTTTCTAAAGCGGTGTGTACAAGTTATGCACTTAGAGCTGTAAACAAGTCCTAAGAACGTAAAATGCCACCCACTTCAAGAAATATTATCAATAATGTCCGCCAAACCCAGGTAAGTCTAAATATGCATCATCTTGAATGTTTGTAAAACGTATGATGTTTTAATTAATAAAGTTGTTGTCTATTTAATTTTTTCTTGTCTATTTGAGTGCTTGCATTTTGTTGCATAAAATGAAATTATCTAAATTGTCCCTAGGTCGGGTGAAAGCTTTTCACTTGTTAACTGCCCTCCAAGGCGAATCAGAACCTCAGCTATTCTCACCGAGTGGCCCATGTGTCGACGAATAACATGGATGGGTGGCTCGTGGATGAAAGTCGGACCCCCTTGTAGGCAGCCATACTAAACCCTTGGGGCTCCATTGGCATGTGTGTAACAACTTTCTCTGTTAGGAATGAGCACCATTAGTCAACAATGGTTGGTGGACTAGGATTAAACATGTAAAAATAATGATGTCTCCCCCAGTGAGACTGAGCACCAATGGGATCGCACGAACGACTACCTTTACTCCATCAGAGCTTGGTGGTTTCAACCATGAAAGCCAATTAACCCGGCGAGGCTCACTGATCGGTGAACGACGATCTTATGTGAAAGAGCAACACCCATGAACCCAAAGCGTCATGACTTCCTCTTGTGGGAATGAGTGCAACCAAACCCCTAAGTCCATGTCAAGCTGATTGACAATTGCAACGTGCTTAGCTGGTAGAAAAAGGGGGAGGATCAAGGGTAGGCATGAAGGCATTCGCGACAAAGATCGATGAACAGTTTGGTTGTTCACTAAAAGCACTAATATATACAAAGAGATGCATTGGTAGATATCCAAGTATAATAGTTTGCCTGAACATGGCTACTTTCCTAAAGTGTGGAGCCCCTCGCATGGTGTTATGGAGGCAGCCCAATTGTTCTCGAGAAGTCTGTCAAATCAGATTGCAGCAACACTTCAACATTTCTCAGGTCAAGATATCCCAAAGAAAAGTCAGGTGCAAGCAGGGACACAATCCGTTGGCAATAATGGAAGCCCTCCTCAAACCTATTGCCAACTAGGTCCGAGGATCACGAGATTAAGTTGGGTGCTTGACCTCTATCTACAACTATGCTCATTAGTACCGAAGATCCTCCCTTGTTGCATGTTGAGAAGGGTGATTCAGGGCTCAAGATCACGGTTGCAAGCTCTTGAGATCTCGCATTAAACCGGACAACTCATGGGTGAGACAACCTCTCTTTTGCATCTCGAGTGTCGGATTAGTGTGTGTTTTCTCCTCCACGGCATGTCATGACAATCACCTGAGCCTCCACCTCCTCAATAAAAATGGCGGGAGGCACTATAGAAATGGAAAAGGATGTAATTCCTTGTTTCCTTTGCAAGAGGAGGGAACTAGAAGCCAAAGGAGAACCCCTGACAATGGCAGCCATTAGTAGGAGCCAAAGGCATAAGCCTGGCCGCATCCGGGATGGACATCCTTTGTTGGAACGCGAGTGGGCATCAACGCTCCTCACTGTAGGCTCAGATCATGCCGGTTTTCTCCTCCACGGGTCAAGGTCCATCCCAATAAAAATGGCGGGAGGCACAGAGATGTATTCCTTCAACAACGAGGGCATGGAGACTTCCGGGCAGAGGAAGGCTAGTTGGCGGTTGGGATGGTCCATTGTCGGAATGATAAACCTTTTCAATCTTTTCGGAAGGTCCATCCGCCTGACGGTCGCCACCGGGCATGGAGACTTCCTAAGCGGAGACAAAGGATAAGGATCTTCCAGCCTCCATCGCGACGGACAAAGGAGAGGAACTAGCTGATCCTTCGAGAGAGCTGCGTGTTGCTCTTTCCGCCTCCTTTTGTAGCGACAAAGAGGTGTTTTGGAAACATCCTCATCGTCCCCTTCCTCCCTCACATCGCAATTGACTCTGGAGAACATTCTCTGGTGAGCCATTCACCAATGCAAGATAGGTCGGTGGTGTTGTCCTCTACTAGTTTTAATAGTCGAACAACCTTCATTCTCCCTTCTTCAAGTGCTCGCCAATGTAAACATGATGGGCTCTTTTCTACTCATTTGGAAAACGCCACTAGGAATTAACCGCCAGGTAAAAAAAGTGGTTCTTTCAATTCTTCACCAAATTAGGGTTACCATCAATTATCCTGTACTTGGGACGAGGGGTGAAAGAGATCCACTTAACATCTTGGCTAAAGTGAAAAATCACTTCCATGCCTCGAATGTGTAGAGAAAGACCCTTTGTGCGACAAAAATGCAGAGGGAAAGAAGGTACCGGATAGCATTGGCATGAAGTTGGGCCATAGGGATCTCCAATGCCCTTAGAATCTTGATTTGCTTTAGCATGAATGAGATGCGGAGACCGTTCCATTCTTCATAAATGGTAATGAATCCCAAGGGGAGATTGCGAGCTATGTTGTCCACCTTGGAAACTAGATAGGGGATGTCGCTAGAAATGTTGTACTTCCTAAACAAAGACAGTGTATCCTTGCTAGTAAGAATGGATGTGATCATGGACACTCGGAATATCCATAAAGATGAAAGTTAAAGAAGGGCGAGCAAGGAGTAGAGTGATTCAAAGAAATGGAAAATGCAAAAGCGGTAGGAGGCTATCTCATAAATAGCTAAAGCCCTTGCCCTGAAACAGCGTCATATAAGAAATCCAAGAAGTACATCTCAATAACGACCGTGATATGTGCCCACATGGTAGAGTGCCACGCACGTCGAGACATTTATGGCCACTGATGTTGTGACGGAACGAATCCTAATTCTCATAGGACCCTTTGTCAAATAGAAACAGAACATAATTTATAAATTTAAATTATTTAATTTATATAAAAATTTTGATAAAGTCTCTTTTATAATTAGACAGAAACCAAAAATACAACCTACTTATTTACACCTGTACATAGCATACTCATTAGTCAAACCTCAAACTTATGACCATAACACAGAAGCAGAACTAGTACAAGTACACAACTATTCAAAATACCATAATTTTCCTACAACATGCATTCACAGGATTTCAAATACCATCCATAACTTTAGATCAATTATCCTATCTACTATATTTGAATTCAAACAAGAAATGTCATTTAGGACCTATACAAAATCAGAAAATATATAGCGAAACCATCTATATTTTTAACAGAAACCTGCAAAAGTATAAACACAATTATGACAGAATATGATACATATCATAACCATTTATACATAATCATCCTTTAAGATTTAGATATTTACAATAATGTCATCACAGTCCCAAGTCTTCAAAAACTCTAAAGCTCCAAATCTTCCTCGCTAACTCTAACTATGCCTGATCATCCGGTATTATCTCTATAACCTTATCTGGAGAAAAAAAATAAAATAGTGAGTTGAAATCTAACAAGGTACTAAAACATTTAGAATGTAATACTCTCATGCAGAATATAATGTAGTAAAGTGGATATAGTTGCATATAAACTACAAATGTGATAAGGCAATGATTACGAAAATATTAGTAGAATATAAATATAAAAGATCATAGAAATACCAAGGAAATAGAAACATATACATAATTTATGAGAAAAACATAGTTCCATATAAATATGTCTCAAAAACCATAAATCATGCTTTTAGAATATAATATAAATATGTTAGGATAAAAAATCACGTTAATATCATATCGGAAGAATAGAAACGGATCATGAAAATAAGAATAAAGTATAATTCTACTTAAATATGTATTGGGGTTCATAAAACAGTTTCAACTCTCACCTGTTTTCCTCAGAAAGCTCTAGTTTAATATCCTAGGGACCCAACTAGCGTACCCTACTAGTCGAGGAGGTGAATAATCGAGGATAGATTATATTTCTGCCACACAATCAAAGGCCAAAAATTGTGACAATAATATGGATCGATTGCATTTTTGAGCACACAATTCAAAGCCAACGGAGGATTTATTACCCTTAGAATTAGTTCCAGTAATACCCCGAGGAAGGGCAGACCATGGTTGACTCTATGGATGGAGTTATCTCCGATTACCACCAAAATACGTAAGACATGTCGGAGAACCTCACATGATCGTATATCAGTTCGAGTCCTAATTGACAGAATCAGAAACAGTTTTCTTATCGTTTTCTTAACTTATAATTCATTACATTTTAGAAATCAGTTAGGATTTTACAATCAATCTTTTAGAATGCCTCAGAAATCCGCAAAAACTTAACAGTGTTGTTTCGTATAAATTATTCAAATGTAATTTGCAATATGGGCAGTATTCTTTCATAAAATAACTTTTGCATATCAGAAATTATGGATTTAAAGCACCAAATCTTCAATTTTTGTATTTTGGGTTTTGGTCAAACTTTTAGACATAAATTGAGTACTAAATACATGATTTTTCATGAAATGGAAACTATATATTGTCACACATGTAGATAAATATGAAATCTATCCAAATAATTTGCAAAAATAGACTTTATTTATACAGAACATGGAGAAACATGCTTTTAGAGTATAAATACAATTTCAGAGATATTAAAACATTGTAAAAATAGTAAATAACATCCGTAGTACATTTATCTGAGCTCGATCTATCGTTATTTTTATTCAGGATGGTGGATTTTTTCCTCTTCCTTCTCTTTTTCCTCTTCCTCTCCTTCCTCCTTTCTCTCGTTGCTGTAGTTCGTTCTGGCAAATGAGCCCCAAATCCCTTTTAAAAATTGAAGGAAAGCAGGTCAGGTGTCTCTCCCGAGGGCCAGTACTCGAGCACCGTCAAGCAGCTCTCGAGCACTTGGTCTTGCAAATGGGTGCGTGGGTTGGCGCTCGTGCGCTACCCTCGTAGCCCTACCTCACCCCCGCCTCACCTTAGGCGGCTAGTGAGCACACCCTTTCGTAAAAGCTCGAGTGCGCCCTTCTTGTTTTGGCCCATTTTGCTTCATTTTATTTTATTATCAAAATTTTTATCATATTTAAGCGTGAATATGATTCTCATCTACATAATTATTCCATAATTATCACGTTTTAGAATTGAGATCTTATAGATGTAATGCCTTGCTATATAGCCTGGGGGTAGCTAGCAACTCAAGCCCTATGCGAGTGAGTTGGGGGCGCCACATAGATGATGATGACCTGGCACCTCATTTTCCAATGTCACAGGCTAGCTGTAAGCAACTCTCACGGACTCAAGGCTGATCCATTTGGCTATCACCCAGGCCTAACGATTGGACTAGAGTGCTAGAAGATCTTGTGATCATACACCCGAATGGTCATATTGTCAGGTGTTGAGTGGCGAAAAGCAACATTCAAGTACACCAACCATCTGAAGTTAACAAAAATAGTGGAGTCATGCAACAAAAGAGGAAATAATGCTCAATAATTTAATTCATTAATTGTTTTTATAAAGTACAAGTTTTTAATAGCGGACATATAATGCAAAGAAAATAGGAGTACATGGAGCAATGATCTAGCCATTGCCCTCTAGCTTATCTTCGAGATGGGTGATTGCAGGAGATGGGCCTTCTTCTTGATCACCTTGTCCAAAAGTTGAAACTATGATCATAGCATGCGAGGAGCATCTATTGTTCTTGCAATGAAGGGCATGTGAAACCCTTGCTTGGAGGAGTAGGTGACCATTTCCAAGCCAACCACTAGCACCCAACGAGGTCCCTGAGGACATTCATCCCCGTGAGAACTCACATGGTTGCAACAACTTGGATTTGGTGCGGATGTAGAAAGGAAAAGGCTCTTTGTCTAAGTAGTCAACGCCAAGAGAGCCCCCCCAGGAAGCTGTCGGAGAATAGTGTCAGAAACTCCCAACAGGGCTGAGCCACCTCTCCTTTAGATCCGTCCCAAAGGAAATTTCCAACGTTAGAGGCTACTTCAACCCTAAGCCTTCACTTGCCCATGGTGAGTTCAGTTTAGGGCTGGAGATAAAATAGGGTAGTGAGCTACCCATTCAAAAGAGGGAAACCAAGGAAAACTTCTAATACATCTTTAGCCCCTACTTTGAACTTTGGACAAAAGTCTCTGTCAATCCTAGCTTGTGGTTGTACTGGCTCCATGTTGGCTCCGAACTCTCACACTGCCTAACTGGTAAGGATGATTTGTGGAGCAAAGCATAGAGACCCCCCTCCATTTATAGCCAAAAGGTAGATCAACGACATTAAATTGAAAAGATGGAACTAATGTCAGAAAATTAACTAGGTTCCAAGAATTGCCCTAAATTTTGCCGAAGAAAGCGAATGAATTCTTTTTGCCCTGAGCAATGAATCTACAAGCATTTGGGGAAGAAGTACACAGACTTATAGCTGGTGTTCCATCAATAAGCATACAGAGAGTCGACAAGACAGGTCTCCCAACATGGGGGCTAATGATGGGTCTAGTAGACCTCGGGCCAACCCAACAAGCTTACATTTGAGAGTAGGAGCTAAGAAGCGCAATGCCAACCAGGAGAAGAGCCCAAATAACGGCGGTCAACTGTGCGGTCCATCAAAGGGAAGGCTCGAACTATGGTGTGAGAGCCCTAAGTTGGGTCAACCGAGAGTTGCCCAAGGGTGGATAGGTGATTGTGATGATGCACTTCTTCGAGGCCCATGATTGTCCGACCCACAAGACACGTGCGATAAAAAAAAACTAGTCACACGCGGCCATGACAATTGTTTAGAAAGTAGAGTCAAATTTCATAGAGCTTCCATTCACATGGCATGCCTTCCCGAGAAGCCATGCACAACCTTTCAACTTCCTCAAGAAAGGCCATGATTGCTATACCAACCTCCAGGCACGCTTGAGGAGATAGCTCAGTCGAACCGCCATAAAAGTAAATGTTAGCAGTAAAAGTCCTAGCGAGGCTACCTCAACTTGGGGTTTGTAAATCCCATTTCAACTCAATGGGAAAGAGGGATCAATCAAAGGATAGAAAACTCAGAAGCAACCCCATGAATAGGATTAGACCGCTTCCTCATCGTTCACTTTGCCTAAGAGTGACTATCAACCCAAGGTGCTTACTCATTGAGCACCTTTCCTTAGTTGCTTCTCATCGAGTGTATCTCCTGGAGCCTAGTCCTCCATGAAATACCTAGTTCCCTTGCCAATGTGAATTCATGCATTTTCAACATCTTTCTATATTTCTCTCTTTCATAGGAAGATTATAATTTAAGAGTCGGAAGAAATATCAAAGAGCGAGCCTCGACATTCTTTGACCTCTTATTTATTTGTTGTGATATACAGAATTAATGTTATTAGTGACGGAGATCGGACCTGCTTTAATTCGACCCCCAGAAAAGATCGGGTAGTACCTTAATCCGTATAGTAATTCGGATCTCGAGACACAATGGATTTATTTTTTTACATTTTGACATTCTATTTTTAATTAATTAATTGAAAAATTTAAAAATAATTATTTTTAAATAATTAAATTATAATTATTTACTTAAAAATATATAATTAAAATAAAAAATAAATATATCTATCATTTTAAAAATAATCAAAAGAATCCGCGGTTAGTGGATGGGCTGTACAGTAGTGGGTTTTCGGAAGGCAAATCAAAGAATTAGAACAGCAAAATGGGCCAAAAGTATGCCCCTTCAAATGTCAAAGCGGACCTCGTCTCCCTTGTCGGCCACTCATCTCTCTCATAGGAGCGCTGTAGAACCAACGAGAACTCGGAATCTCGATTTCCATGAACGCCTTTCTGGTTTTAGATTAGGAAATTAAATTTGTTCAAAGAGGGATATCGTTAGGGTGACGCACCCAGAGGGGGGAGACAGAAAGAGAGTGATGGACTCCGACGAAGAAGATTTTGTGCTCGTTGGAACGCCGATAGAGAGAGAAGAAGAGGTCGCGAGTCGCAAGAAAAAGGCTCTTGCCGAAGCTTCTGGTCATTTACGCAGCCTCCCTCCTTGGAAGCAAGAGGTTCGATTTTATCATTGTGCTTCTTCCGTGGGTTTATTTCTCTCCGAATAAAAATTCTAGCAATCTCAACTGTATGACCATGTTATCTGTATTTTTTTCATTTTAGTATGCATGCGTTGAGAGATGAAGAGTTGATTTTACACTTTCAATATGATAATTTAATTGGGGAAGCTAAGTTTGTTGTCTTGTGTACGGATCACCGTATCTGAGAGCAGAAAATGGAACTCACGGCTAAATGTACGTATTGACTGAGCTGGTTAGGCACAAGTAGTTAATTGAGTTTGGAGAAACAAAGGCTTGTTTGGTAATATTTTGTTTTGTTTATATTTCATTTCTTGTTTGCATATTTTTTTGTTTTTATTTTTCGTTTTACTTTTCCAGTAAATAATAGACATCAAACGGTAAAGGAATGTTTGGTAATGTTTTCAATTTTCATAAAACCAGTAAAGGAATTATGAAAGGTATATTTGTTTAAAATGTTATTTCAATTTGATTTTCTTGTGATCATTTTTCATGAATTCTATTGTTATGAAGGAGACAAAGTTGAAAATATAGTAGAACTTGTGTTTACAAGTTGATTATCCAAGATGGATAGAATTACCACAACCAATTGGGGGAAATAAAACATCCAACTGAAAAAAATTTAGAACAACTTTTGTGCATAGGGTGGAAGTGTTGAAATTTATATGCAAAAGTTAATCATCCTCCTTAATGTGAAGGGGGAAAAGGATAAAACTATGGATGAAAATATCAATGTCGGTATTGGTATTCAGACAATACGTATCAATTCGGATATATTAGACAGGAAAATGTTTTTGAAAATCGTTAGTTGATAGGGTTATATTGACCAATATATCGTAACATCTTGTCGATACAGAAATGTTGAGATTGTTGTGTTATCAAGAAATATTGGTACATATACTATTAGCTATTATTGTAAATATCGGCCAATATTTGCATCATTCTCTCAATTCATTCACCTGTTTACACTTTGATCCCTTGATTCCACAAAAAAGCATTGATCATTAGTAAATTACTATTAAATCTTAATAGTCATAACATTTTGTTAACATAACTTGTTCATGTCTTAACTCTTAATATACCTGAACTTATTTAAAATGACAATTTATTTAGAATAACTCAAGAGTCTCTCTATCCAAAAGAACAATTCACATCAACAACTAGAATGCTAAAATTATGTTTAGTTTTAACAAGAGGAAATTCGTTGATAAAATATACAGCTTAATGAGATAATTTTAACAAAAATACCATCATCTATGACCATCCAAGTAATAAAAACTATATAACAGAAATAAAATGACAGCTCAAAAGGAGACAATTTAAAGGATAAATCATAACATAAGATTTGGAACACCCAATATGAATTGAGGGAACAGTCTCCTACCGAAAAAAACACCATAAACTTTGAATTAAACACCATTGGGTCCACTGCCAAAGATTTACTTACTAAACCAGTGTCAGAGTATGAAGCTCCCAAACTAAGGATGGTGTCCAGCAAGCAAAAATTCAATGCCACAGAAGATTCCAGACCAAGCGACGACAACTCATAGGTTTTTTTTCTTTTTCTGTGTCCAATTTTTGGTGCAATCTAACACCCATTACAATTCCCGCTCACTTTTTGTTTGGTCTGGGCTCCCTATTGTTGTTAATATGGCCAAGCTAAGCTACTTCCTGGAGAAGCTTCTACTAGTTTTAAGAATTACATAAAATCACATCATTAAGAAGTTTATGTATAGAAAAGACATTTCATGTATAGAAGAGACATCGAAATGTGGAATTCTTCAAAAAAGTGTGGTGGGAGGGAGTGTTCGTGGATCAGACAAAATTGTTGCTTTCTCATAACATGCTTGAAAGAGAGAGAGACACTTTGATTGGAGTACATCCATTAGAGAATGAGAGGGAACTTGATGACCTCCTCCTAGAGAAACAGATGCTGTGTACCACTTCCTCTTGTAGTATTAGATGATTCTTACTTTCTTTGCATTATTTGTTTTGAAAATGTAAAATTCTTGCTTCTTCTTTTTGCAGAAAAGCAAAACAATTACCTAGACTCTATTGGAAAACCATGTTTCTTAAGTAAAAATGAAGCAAAGCTTTTTCTCACTAAGTTGACCAGCTACATGGATTATTTGTGCACTGTTTCCTCTGCAAACTCCAAATATGCAAGTTTGTACTTAATAATTTTCCTCAAACTTACTTGTATCTTAATTTGTCCCTATTCTGAGCTCTTCCATTTGCTGAAACCCCTTATGGGTCACTAAGTGATCTTTTCTTAATATTATTTGTTTGATCAGAGAGTGAGCATAAACAATTATGTAAATTTTAGGATGCACTGGAGAATTTTGTCTATTTGAGTGAATTTTATGGAGGTTATGGGCTATAGTGAAGAACCAAAAGATAAGAATCTTCTTTAAAATGCAGGTTTGTTTATTGCGTGTTTGAGGGTTAATGCACACAACCTTACCCCTATATTATAGTGAGGTTATACTATGATTTGAACTAGTACCTTTTGGTTACACTGTAGCAACCTAATAATTATGTCAAGGTCATTCTTTGTTTAAGCAACAGTAGATAATGGATATATTTCTTCCAATTCTGTGGATTATGTGGACTTGCTTTATAGTCCTCTTATTTGGAACAAGAGTTTGTAGCTTTCTTCCTGATGTGGAGTAAGTTGACTTGCTGTCAATGAGAGTCAGCAGGAATGCCTTCGTTTTTCCTCATGGAAGAGGGAATGCCATTTAATGAGAAGCTCTCAAATTGTAATTAGGAGACTGTTGCACTTGTTAGGATTTTGTTTCTCCTGCAGGCACATTTACCAGTTTGAAAAGGAAACTAATGTTCCTGCACTTTGGGATGTTTTGATGCCAGAGAGTGGAATTCAAAATGCTATATCATTTTGTGCTAGAAAGGCAGCTTCTATTATGGAGTATTTAGAAAAAGTGAGATAGTTGCCTATTTAAATCCTAAGATTGCAATGCCAACTTGAAGATAATGCAGTTGTAAACCATATAGTTTTGGTCCTTGCGGGTAAAAATAGGATTTCAATCCACACTTATTTGTATATATTTTGCTGTATGACTTTGAAATCATCTTAAGTTGTGAAAAAAAAAAAAAAGAAAAAAAGAAAAAGAAAAAAGTAAAAAAAATATCATAAGTTGTGTATCTTTCACAATGCTCTGGTATTCTTTGTTAATGATTTTGTTTTTATTTTTGTGCCTTTTGTCCAAGGCTAGTATTCAATTGCAATTGTTCACCTTGGCATGGGGACGTTGCCAACTAGAAAAAAAAGAAAGAAAAATAAAATAGGAAGGAATCAGAGAACTTAAATTGTCCATATGGTGGAAATGCTGTATGTACAATACGTGGTTCCTTGTTGATATTTGATGCATTTTAAAGCAGTCTAACTTTATTTTCATTATCTTATCCTTATTGTTATTTCATCTTTGATTATGTGTGAAAATCCAGGTTAGAGATGAAGATGGGAGGAGAAGGTTTCATGGATCATTCACAGGAGGGTTCTCTGCTGGTTATTACAACACAGTGGGATCTAAAGAAGGTATGATTGTGTCCATGTGATCTGATTCCGTCTTATGCCTGTGGTTTATGGTTGGTGCTTACATTAAACTCAACTTTCATTCAGGATGGACTCCACAATCATTTACATCATCGCGGAAGAACAGAGCTGAAATCAAACAACAGAGTATTTTGAACTTCTTGGACCAAGATGAGAAAGCAGTATGTCAGATCTTTCCTGCATCAACAGTAGTCTGAAAGCTTTGAATTTTTTTGAGCTCAGAGTGTATGGTTCCTTGAAAATGCTTTACATTGCACATATATTTTTATTCAGGGTAAAAGCATGACAATGCATCATTTAAGATGAGTGAACATTTTCACAATTGGCTCACTAATTATTAGTTTATCTCAATGGAAAGACATTCGATTTCTTGAGTTCAAGTTTGCAATTTGTCCCTCAATTTAATCTAATTTTACAGTGTAGCAAATGGCATGCTTAACATATTCTATTTATGCTACATCATGTCAGTGCTTGGAATTATTTTTCAGCTTAACTTTTGGATGAGTTTGGTGACTTTGTTTTCATGGCCATTCTTGTTAGTTTTTTTCAGAGGTCTTAGTTGTGAATTTTTAAAAATTCAGGTATCATGTGCTAAAAAGGTATGATGTTTATGCACTGAAAGAATTGGATGAACTGAATAGCATAGGTGTAGCAGATGGATGAAAAATTGACCAATATTTATCATTGTTGGTGCCCGGACATTGATATTTCCTGATATTGAAAAAATATCCCAATTGATCACTGTATTGGCCGATGCGACCAATATGAATCAGCCAATTTTTTTCCTTGGAAGCTTAAATTCATATATTTAGATATACTTGATATCCTAAATATTCTAAAAAAAGTTTAAATTCACATATTTTATAGAAGTCTAAAACATGCATAAATCAAATAGTTTGTGGTATTTCTTAGTGGTCTAGAAGGAAATTAAGATTAAAATTGATAAAATTAATTAAAGCTTCTCAAATAGATAAATAGATGATAAAGTCGGTCAATTTATAGTATATGTTTCACTTTGGTGTGGTCATGAGAACTTTGTGTCTACAAGTTCAATACCAATTTATGGTCACGAATGATACCAAATATTGATATCGGTATTTTCATCCATGGTGTAGCACCCTTGGTAAGGGCTAATGTCATGGTCCCGGACCAAAATAGGTCCAACTATTTATTAACAAATATAATAAACCATAAAATATTATCCACTAATAACTCCCATAATACCCAAAATTTTGGTTGGACATAATATTCACATAACCGAAATGACAACAATAATAATAATAGTAACCATCACAGGATCTCTCGGACCATTCATCTGGACAAATAAATAGCTACGATTTGCTCCACGATATCGTAAGGATGAAGTGGCTACTCACAAGACAAAGTCACCGATCCAAAACAAAACAAATACCTCACAATCTAATTAATCAATTCATTTGAACATTGTTTTTTAGCAATGCAACATACTATCAACGTTCTATCCGCCGTCCCAAATAATATCAAACTAAATTTGCTACGATTACAATCCGAATACAAGTTACACTCACCAAAATAGACGAAACTTCTATCAAATTCACATCCAAGCTCCCACAACGTATCCGAAACCCATTAATCTGAAGGGATAAGAATAATAAAAATGTGAGACGAAAGCTTAATGAGTATCAGTATATAATGTAACACAAATGTGTCCAAAATCAGATGAGAGTCGATAAACAAACACAAAACGCGGAAAATCACAATCCAAATGTGGTATTGTACTCAAAAGTATAGTCCAAAACAAAGGTCACTATTTCCAATTGTACGAGACTAACTGAATCCCAACTGTGGGTAAAACCTGCAAGTCTCAAATCGAAGTCTCAAATACAAGTCAATGCAGATAAAATATATCGAAATTCTTAAACATGTACAAATTGGAGAACTAAATATCGAAAGACTAACTTGGGAAAGGGTTATATATACTCCCGATAATTTTAAGCCATATCACTACTATTTAGACTCATGGGCAAGGCCGTCTATATATTATCCCCTATAGATGGGAACGAAGTCACAATCTTTTGCCACTCATGGAATGGGTGTTCTCCTCAAGTTTGTCTGATATGTTAGGATATTCGAATATATTAGTTCTGTTCAATTCTTTAAAATGGTTTTCATAAAAACACAACCGCGAAGGGTTTCTATATCACATATTACAAAACTTTTCCTATTTGGTGGAAAAGTACGGAGCTTCCACTCGGGAAGGTCAAATCACTAAGCTTTCCCCTTGGGAATGGTCACATATCGAATCACATAACGATGATAGAGCTCGACCCGAAGCAACAATTTATGGATACCACATGCACGGCTCATATGCAAGTTTTCATAGCTTTTTCTTTATAAATATATTTATACATAAATATAACATATCAAAACATTTACCCATTTTTTGACAAAACAAGTGAAATCCTCACATATTAGTAAAATCAAAGTAAAACCCCAAAACAACCAGTAAAAGGGACATGCATACATTAGGAATTCAAATAGGTTAAGTAAACTAACATGCATGTACATTAAATCCTCCAAACGTAAACAAAAATAATTGGAAATGAAAAATAGACCAAGAAAGGGCATAAGGATGCTTGCCTCAACTTCTAACTAAACAGATCTGATTAAAGGATGCTTCGAACTACCACGTCTCCTCTTTCTCTCTTCCTACTTTTCTTTCTCTCCTCTTTCTCTTTTTTCCCGTGCAAAATGACCGAACAGTGCGCGTTGCTCCTTATATAGGCAAATTGGCGCACGAGCTCTGCTTAGGCGCGTGTCAGGTGCCGCGCCTAAACCATGCGGGCACACGAGTGCCGCCTTGGGTGTGCCTCGAGCGCGACTCTACTGAAATCGGCGCTGAGTGCTACCTCAGGTGCTCTTCGGGCCTTCCCAACTTGGAATCCGTGTTTAAGCACGCATTGGGCGTGCCTTAGGTGTCACTTTGCTTCTTTGCTCCGAATGAACCTTTAAATTCTACATTACGCAATTATTTTTAATATATCCAATTTAACCCAAAATAAACTGGCAATGCTAAATCAAATTAGACGGGAATCGGGTATTACAGCAAATTGGTTTGGTTAGCTTGTTTTGTGGCCATGAGTTCAATTACTTCTTTGTGCATCATAGTTTTGTTTGAGTCCTGGGCAACCTGTTTGTGTGGGAACGTTATTTTTCAATCTTTGTAACTTCGTTTTTTCAAAATATAAAATTTTAATGGATCTTGATCGATATTGATTGCACTGCGAGTTTGAATCATGTTATACTGTCAATAACAAGCCTTCCATTTTCTATTATGGAGAATTCATGTGCTTGGGAGGTTCAATTACAAAAACCATTTGATCATGGTTCTTGTGGAAGGGACCATAAAGCCATAGTTTCACAAATGCTAGTGCTGGATGACCACAGCGCAGAGGAGATTGTTTTTGGGGGAAAAAAAATGTCCAACCTATTTATCTGCTTTCGATGCTAATTTAATAATCTTTGATTTTGCACATTGTTGTTCTTCAATTCACTGTGGAGGAAATAAAATAAATCTGGACTGTAAGAGCCATTCTTATTTGCATGTTGGATTTGTTTTCATGAGTTTTTATAATGACACGTAATCCATTTGTCAATTACTGTTTAATATTATTGTGTTGAGCAGATGTTATGGGACAGCATTTCTCTTTCGTTGCAGTGTATATGGAACAATTACATGAGAAATTTGAAGACGTTTCAGTGCAAAAAGTCAAAGAAGTCTGATTAGGATGTCACTTTTAGTTCTCCTGACATTCTTATTCTGATCATCTGATGATTAAGGATGGAAATTAGTTTTTGCAGAGTTTAATCAGATGCTGCACTTGCATTTCCCGTGATACTCATTGTGATATATATAACAAATAATACTAGTTCTGATAACTAAGACAATTATTTAATCAAATAACGATGCCCTTGGGGGCAACATCCAGGTATATAAGATGTGCATTGACAAAGATACTCTATGAGATAGGTTGCTGTGGCTGTGAAGAGACCAGATTTCTGTGCTGGGCTACATGCCTTAGTGCATTTGCAGACCTAAGGTTCATATAGCTCAGTACTATTAGAGGCTTAGAACCCAGAAACCAAAGGTACCTTAAGGAAACCAGTGTGTAGTGGCCTTAATCTTGCTAAACATTCAGTTATCAGTTGGCTTACAACTAGTAAGAAGCTTATGACCTGGGATAGGCTAGTGCAACTGGGCATCATATCATGCATCAGAATTGTGTACAAAAAGAAGATCTGAGTGAAACTGCTCATGATACTAAAGGGGTGGACATTCGGTACTCTGAACAGTTGCCTTGGAGGATTCAATTAAGGATTTCCTTTTGATTGGATTTTCCAGCATTTGAGCTAGGCTATTCTTGTTGTGATCATTGTAGAATGTGGACCATCCAGGACATTACCTGGAATTGATGTACCTTAATTTATCTAAATCACTAAAAAGCTTGATCTTGTTTACCAAAAAAAAAAAAAAAAAAGAAAACCCTGCAATATATAAATCCTCAAAACATCAACAAATCTGCAAGTGTGATTCTAGCATTGGCCCTCTATTTCTAAGAAAACCATCTAAGAGGCTATGTAGACTTTTCAACACCCTCACGGACTTCATGTTTCTTTCCCTCCAAATAATCAGGTAAATGGTTGTGAGACACCTTCATCCAGAAACTCTTTATCTTCTTCTCCTATGAAGCCCTTTCCAAAAGTAAATTCGCCTTTTCCAACTATCTAGGATACTGGATGGTCCTTTCTAAACCTTTAGAAATCCATGCATTTCTTTCCTTGTTAGTCATCAAGCAAATACACTTTCCCATGCTCTTATTTTGTTAACAAATGCATGGAAGACCGTGCCTTCTCAATCTTAGTATGGAGAAGTCTATTTTCCAGAGTTCCTGTTTTAATATGCCACTTATGTGTTATTGCGTGTCAGATTCGGACTCTTTCAATAGAAGCAATGATTTATTATAGTAATGCATTGCCGTGGAAGGTTATTGGCTGTTAGAATCTTTTGAGAAGCTGCTTTCTATGCAAACAAACTTTTTCTTTTTCTTCTTCTGCAATTTATTTATTTTTTTATGATTATGGGGTTTATTTCTTTCTGCTTTTTCTTTGTATATGTTGTGTATTATTTACAGTATATCTTTGTGTTTCTTTGTATATGTTGTGTGTATTTATGGCTTGTACAGTATATATTTGTGTCGTCACGACACTCTTTTTCTCATGATTATAACAAAAGGATTTGTCCTTTTTGTTGATTCTGGATGTGTTTGAGAACAATAATTGTGCAGTATTAAAATTTTTTGAGTCTTTAGATGTCCCTAATTGGTTGTGACAGTGTTTAAGCTGTTTTCACTTTCTAGGAAATGGAAGGCCATCTTTTCGGCATGTCATCACAGTTTGATACTTTTGGATTTACAGCAGCAGGTCTTGCACGTAAAAAAGCTGAGATGGAACAGATGCAGCGGTATAGCATACAACATAACATGACTATTTCTCTGGTGGTTATTTTCTATTTGTTTAAATTTCTGTGTTAAAGTTGATGGTTTTCATGGTTATCGGATTATATATTTTTAGCAGTGTGGAGAGTTAAGTAGATAATGTTTTAGTAACCATGTCATCATATAGAGATAGCTTATGTCAAGTCCTCAATTTTGTCAACATTGGGCAGCTGTGCCAAATGGCATCTGTATTGGTCATTTGGACCAGGACGGGGTAAATCCTATCAGTCTATAAAAAGCTGATGTTGGATGGAAGAGGGCCCTTAAAACTGGAAGGTGGACTCAAAGATCTGAGTTGGTAGCTGGATTGAGACTCTCCAATCTGATGTGCTGCAGTGAAGCATTTTCAAGTAATAACTGTGTAAGTCAGAACCATTGTGCGCATAACATCCAGGGGAACTCGGACCTCCAAGCAGTGGTGATGGGGTTGGCATCAGAGTGGGTGGCAATTAGAGAACTGATGCCAATAACAGAAGGTATCTGTGATTGCATTCAGGCGATGATAGGACTTTCTCACTCTGACGGACTCTCTTTTTTAGTTTTTCTTTCTATTTCTCTATCACTATGAGAGCACTGGAGACTGCTATTGTTGTGAACTTTAGTTGTGGGGAATGGGAATGAGTTTTTAGGTAAAAAGTAATAGGCAGGGGCAGGCTGAAGGCAAGAGATTAATAATTGAAGCAAACTTAGCTTTTAGAAAAGCTAGGGTGTCTATAAAGTTTTAGTTTGTCTCATTAATTCCCAGTTTCATAATTATGAATGGATTTGTGCATTAGTCTCACTGGAGAGGAGAGTTTTGACTTCGAAGGATGTAGGGCCAGGTCTGGTGGTAGTGTATATAAGAAAAGGGCTACATTTAGGGTATTCTATATATATTCTATATGTGATAACAAGCCTGGAACTCATTTGAGGAATTAGCAAGCCTGGCCAAGCCATAGTTTTTAGGGTTTTAAAGGAGATGAAACCACTTGAGCTTAAGGTTGCACTGGATGAGTTGTTCTAAATTAGAAGTAAATGATTTGAGATTGGATGAAAACTCATAATTACCCACCAACTTGGGAATGCAGGACTGCTCTCTGGCACTGCAAACTTGGAAATTGAGGATAGCTCATAAAAGCCCACCAATTTTTTTGATTATCTAATTTTTTTGGAGTTAGAAAATAATTGTTAAGAATTTATAGAAAAGGTTGGGAATATTATTGTTGGGAATGGTGAAAAAAATTAATAGTAAATTCGTTGTTAATGGGTTACTATTCATAGACACCAGCCAACTTGGGAAATGGATGACTGCTCATCTGCACCTGCCATCTTGAAATTTTGAGGACAACTCATAAACACCTATCCTTTTTCAAATGGTTAAATGTTCAGATATATTTAAAATTAAATTAGTTGAGCCAAATTTTCTTAAGTTAATAGATTACCTAACATTAACTAAAGTTATTATAACAATGGGAAAGTGGAATTTCCACCTAAACTTTATGTAAATTAATTTTTTTCTAAATTTAAATTAAGTGGGCTCAATTTCAGGAAGTTTTTGTGTGGATCTAGTCATGAGACATTTTACTATTCACCATGGATGAAAATATTGACAAATGAGCAATATATTAGTATTAAGGGCCCAATACCAATATTTTTGATACCAATGAAAAATCATTGTATGTTACTATATCAGTTTTATATCATGATATATTGGCCGATGCATTTGGTATACTGCCATATATTTGCCTGTAACTTATGATTCTCAGAAACCATTTTCCTTCCAATAAATTCGATACTGATAAGTGTTGTACAATATGTTCATTCCGATATGGCAGTGATTGATATTGATATTTTTATGCATGCTACCTATAGTTTTATGATTATATTGTGCCACAAAGTATCCTTATTCAAACACTTACGATGAGTCACTGAACTGATTAACTATTATAAAAATTAATATTACCTTTCCTTTATTAGGTAGAATTTTCTTGCTTAATATTTAATTAATTATTAGTCACATATCTTTTGTAGATATGCTCATGCTATTTGGTTGTTTTCATGTATAGCACATGATTTTATTATTTAAAATATTTCGTATGGTAGATTAACATATAAATCAAAGATCTATGGCACAATTTAAAATTCAATCAAAAGTATTTGAAAATAACAATTCATGATCTACATTAAAAACAAGGTTTATTTACTAAAAAAATAAAAATGAAAAAAGGAATCAAAATTTCTACTAGTGAAAAAAAATCACTACAGTTTTTTTGGTGTCTTAAAACTCTTAGCAATGTTCTAGTTTGTGCTAGCAATTTATAGCTTTAATTGCCACATCAGCTTCAACTTGCTTGCTACAGGCCATGACCATGACTCCACCACACCACAATTTAAAGATTTAAAGCTGTGAATGTCTTCCTTAGGGACCATCTTGTCATGTTTGGTGCTCATTTTACAATTGAATGAGTAGGCTTTATCCCCTTGTGGTGGGTGATATTGCTAGAGATGGTGGTTGTTTAATTAGGTGATGAAAAGTTACATTTGTTAAAACAATGCTAATGCATGTTACAATGAGTTGTGACTCTGAGAATTCATTCACTTTCATGGTTGATAATAATGTCATTAAACAATCTGCTGAATATTTTTGTAGAGCCGTGGTTGGGAATTTAGGTTTCCTTGCTAAAGGGACTTTAGTTTTTGAAGTGAAAAAGTGGGTTGATAAAGTGCTGTCTCTCTGCTGATTTGCTCGTGAAACTAATTTGTAGGGTATATTATTTGTTCCTATGTCATTCACTAAAGATGCTATATGTATTTTGAAGGAATGTGGCTAATATTGCATTGGGTAATTGGTGCATCCGGAGTAGTGGTCCCTCATAGCTTTGGCAAGTGATATACGATACATGTGGTTTAATCCTCAACGGTGATGTTCAAAATTATTCAAGATATTCACTAGTTCTTTGAATCTTCTAGGTAGATTCAATGAAGAGCATAAGAGAGGATAATATCTTTGTTGGGCTTGAATTCATCCTATTATAAATGGTGTTGAATGGCCACCTGATTGTGGTCATATCGGCCTGGAATCGCTGATAGGCGGTGCTATAGGTGGAAGTCTTCCTGGAACTATTCTTGCAGCAAGATGTGATGATTGTGTGGATTGTCCTTGGTTGCACACCGTCTTGAGGATGGTTACTTGAACTTTATTGATTCTAGAAGGATTATTGTTAATTCTTTGACATCTATTGCTAATGGGTGTGCCTCAGTGAAGCAAATTATGTGAATCACTTGGTGGGGAATAGATCTTTACTTGGATAAATGAGACATAATCTGAGGTAGATTTTTTATCCAATCTAATTCTATCAAAATCAAAGTCCATGTGGCCCATAATATCTTGATTTTCATGTCTGGAGAGCATAATGCCTTTGTTTGGAGAAGACTTAAGGTAAGCTAGAAAACGATTTACAGTCATGCATTGGTTGCTTGGATTATATATGAATTGACTTACTAGTTACCACGCTCACTACATATGATAAATTAGGCATGTTGTGTCAAGTAGATAAATTATTCAACCAATCTTTGGTATCTTTATTTGTTTGTTGGAATCTGATTGGGATAGATAGACTTGCCATGATTTACCTCAATGGGAGTGTCTAGGGGTTCATGAGCAGAGTTACTAGTTTTATATAAGACATCCAGTGTGTGTTTCTATTTAGAAAGGAAGAGGCCTTGCTTAGACCGAGATCCTTCTATGCCTAAGAATCATTTGAGTGCCCCCAAGTCCTGTATTTTGATTTCCTTAATCAAATAGCTCCGAAGCTTCTGTATTTTACTGCTATTACCATCCCTAGCAATTATATTATCAACATAAATAGAAAGCAAAGGATGTCCTTACCATATTGCTTGTAAAGAATAGAGTGTGATATGCTCTATCTTGATTAACATCATACTTTTGCATTGCGTGGCTTAGTATACCAACCATGCCCTTGGTGACGCATTGTGTTTAGGTTTTAACCCGATCTTAAATGACCTTCTTTAGGTTTGTATACCTCTTCGTTTCTTTTCCTTTTTGTTTGAAAATGAAATTCCTTTAATTAATCGGTTGGATTTTATGTTTTTCCATGTTTAGCAAGAAAATCCATGTGAAAATACTTGTTCGATTTGTCTCGGAAAGATGTGATGAAACCTAGTTCAAATCACCATGGAGATTTAAGGCATTCCATGACCATATCAAAATGTCTGTAAGAGAATAGCCATTCCATATTAGCTTCATTATATGAAAGTTAATTGACATGCAAGGATAAGTATGACACATATACCAACGAAAACAATGTTTATCTTATCCATAGGAGTGAAGATCTCTTGGTATGAATGACTTCCACTTGGGATCTTTAAGGGCTTCCTCAAAATGACATGGAAAAGAGACTGAGGACAACTAAAGGGCAAAATCAGACACGCCATGTGTACGTACCTTGGCCGGGCCTCGGCTCATTGTTTTAGTGTCTTCCCTCCCTTTAGATGAGACAAAGAGAGCTAAGATGAACATGAGTTAACCAAGAGGATAGATGATGATAGAGATGCAAACATCTAGTTAGAAATGTGATTTTGTATGATTCCATGTTTAATGATGTCAGAAAGATAATTTTTTTGAGATAATCGTAACTTATTTGGTTTCATTTTGGTCATGAATGAGATATCTTGTATCCTTATCACTAGCTTGTGAATTCAAGGTGGTAATTTCAAATGTTGAAGGGGAAGAGACATGTCTATCTGATTAACATCATACTTTGCATTGCGTTGAAAAACCATGCCCTTGGTGTCATAAATGGCCTTCTTTAAGTTTGTATCTTTTTTGTTCGGAGGAAAATCCATGTATACCTGTTCGATCAAATCACCACGGAGAAAGGCATTCCTGAAGCCTTGAGAGTATGACACTAACAATGTTTATGTTGAGTAGCACTCTTATTTCTCTTTAAGGGCTTCCTCAAAATGACATGGAAAAGCTTATTGGAATGACGAAAAGAGTTTGAATCGTAACTTATTAGGTTTCATTTTGGTCCCCCTTATTCTTCAAGTTCAACGCAATTTCAAATGTTGAAGGGGAGAGAGACTTAGTGGAAGCCTCCCTAGTTGAGAATTGCCAGGTTCAATTGCCAGGGTTTTGGAGCTTCTCTCTTTGTTCGGAAATCCATGACCGTTTCTCTTCTATTTGTTCTCTCCCCTATTGTGAATCTTCCCTGGAAGAGGAAATAAAGACACCTACCCAGAAAAATAAGATTCTTGTTTGTAGAACTAACATCCATGGAGTGGGACGTAACATTTTCCTTTAGGGATGGAAGCATTTATACCCTCTTGTGAACTAGGGTGGTTGATGCACTTGAGGGCATGGTGGGATCGTGCTTATCCCTTTCATGAGGATGCACATGAACATAATCAATGACATTAGGACAAAGATTGAAGGCAGAGGAATAGGATAGAACTGGGATAACAATCGTAAAAGAGTTTGATAATCAATGATGTGAGTCAACATTTGGTTGATGAGGAAAACCGTGCTGATATTAGCCTTAGCCCCAAAACATTTGGGAACATGCATAGGAAAGCATAAGGCCCAAGTAACTTTGAGAATGTGTTGGCTTTTATGTTGATCTTTGCCTTTTTGTTGTGTTGTGTAGGCATGTAGTGGTTTACAAACTTTTTTGCATTGTCAAAGTGGAAGGTTTGAATGTGGATGCAGAAGCATGTGGCGATTAGCTTTCCAAATTGAGGGATAACATGTATGATGAAGCTCTTGGATTTTATCAAGTACCTGGTCACACTAGTGCAGTCATCAATGAAGGATACAAAGTATTTATGGCCTGAAGTAGTTGGAGTAAAAAAGGGAACCAAAACATCAGTATAAGCAGGGGTAAAGGTAATATGACTTTTGCAAGAGCTCATTTTTAAAGGTAAACAATGATATTTTGCATAGATGCATTGTCCGCTCTGTAAATTAGAAGCTGAAACATGATGAAATAATAGAGGGAACAACAGTTTTGAAACATGATGAAATAACAGAGGGAATAACCATTTGTATGGAAAAGATGGATATCCCAATCGATAATGCCATTAAAGGATCTTCTCTTTATCAGCCACCTCCCTTGGAACATGAAAGAACCGATGAGTGTTGATTCTGTGCCCCTTCCAAATGGTGAAAGCCTCCTCTTTCCTTGCTAATGCCAATAGTTATCTTTATAAGATTGTCCTGTAACACACAATGAGTAGAATAAAAGGTTATTGAACAATTTAAATGCTTTCTAAATTTGCTAGTAGAAAGAAGGCAGAGATTAGGTGCTAGTAAGACTGAAGACAGAGAGTGTGGGAGAAAGGGACAGATTCAGTCCTTTGAAATCGGCATGGAAGTCCCATTAGCAATCTGAACAGATCTAATATGGGAGGGTGTTGGAGAAGCAAACAAGGAAGAGTTACTAGTCTTGTGGTAAGTGGCTTCTGAATTGATTGAGGGTAATTGCATGGCATGAGAGGCAGAGGTAGTGTCAATGACCACAATCTGGGAAAATTTCTTGTTTTTCCTTTTGGTTGGCTTGAGTTTATACTATTTCGGATACCCATGCTTTTTGCAGCGCATGTATACAGTATGACTGCTATTGCAGTGAGTGCTATATCGAGAAGTGGAGTCCGTGACCGGTGCAATTGATGTTGGCTGCGTGGTTGTGTTTGAGTAAGTAGTGCCAAGGCAGCAGAACTGGCCTCTGTTTCCCATGGTGGCTTGTCTCTATGCTTCATGCTTCACGATGGACTAGTAAATAGGCTTCCTTTAGACTTGGTAACAGCAAGGTGGCCAAAACTCAACTAATAACTTGATCTAGGCTGTGATCAAGACCTGTAAGAAGCACAGTCCCTATCTTCAACTGTCCTCTTCTTTTGTTTTTCAATGTCAGAGGCATGTAGCATATTAATGAGCTGTCGGTAATCAAGTTCCATGAAGGGAGAGTTCAACTCCTTGTAGTATTTAGTAAGAGAGTGATAATCTTGCTGGTGATTAGAGGGACTTCTTCATCAGTTTTCAGACTTGAGAGGAGAAGAAACATCAAGATATCTTTAATAGCATCCCAAACGTCCATGGCCATTCCACATTACACAAAATGAGACATTAACTTGTCAGTCATAGAATTTGTAAGCCAAGACCTAACAAACACATTTCAACCTCCTTTTCATCATAGTGTGGATCATCCTCTACTGGTGCAGTTGTGCTCCCTTTAATACATCCTTTTTTCTCTGTCTGCAATATGCATTTCCAAGCACAATAATTTGCACCATTCAATTTAATAGTTGTTGGAGAGGAAATATCATGAACAAATACTGTAATAGGAGACTTCTTGCTATCAGGAATACTCACATTTGTTATGGAAGACAGGGTAGCTTTGCTTCAGGTGGCAGCAGTGCCACAGTGGTGATTGGAAGTGATGTTGAGTGACGTAACAATGGCTAGGAGTGGCTATACGCGGCATAGCAACAACCAAGCTTGTGGCGGTTGGGTTCCTTTAATTCCGAAATTTGGGTTAGGGTTTTAGTACAAGAGAAGAGGGCTGCGGCAGTGGGAATTCTTTTCCTGTATCTCTGATATCAAATTAGAATGAAAATAGAATATTTTCTATATTTTCTCATTAATCATATGGATGTATATATATACAAGTGATATATGATCAATTTAAAATTAAGCCAGACAACTAATCCTTGGATAAATAAGGAAATGCAATCAAGTACAGCAATTACAATCTCATTATATGCGCTACCCATGATGTACCACATATAATCAAGTACAATAATTGCAATCTCACTATATGCGCTACCCATAATGTACCATAATATATGCTGAATAAGATGATAACACATCGTTGCTTCCTTAAGGCTTTGGGGCTTAGGACTTACCAAGTCTAACCCCACGTGGATATGAAGAGTCTTGGTTGGAAAACCACCTGTTCCATCTAAAACCTCAAGGAAAATGCAAATATACACAAGAAGCTATAGTTCCCAAGGTGGGCCAAGCCCCATTCAACCAAAAGACCTTGGAACGAAGCTCAACCTGTCCAGCCAAGATAGCCGTTCGACTTAGCTGAGGGCATCTGTGAGACTATGAAGTCAAGCATATTGGAGGATCACACTCCACACAGAAAGAGAAAGTACGATGCAAAGAAAGCCTCACAGCGGGAGCTAAAAGACACAAGTAAAAAAAGAAACAAGCTTTTTACTAAACTAATTGTCCATACAAATTACACGAGGTGAAAAAAAGGTACATATACACAAGTCCTATGGATCAACAGATGTTGGAAGCTTAGTAGATCCCTCATCAACATCGTCACCTCTGGCAGGCTGCCGTTGTCATCCTAGAACTTCCTGTGGTGTCAAAATCCCAATCTCCGAAACATTAGTGTGTCGAGTTTGGCATGTCGAGGTGACCCAATGGAATGCTAGGAACGAGCATGGCTGCCACCTGCCAACAAAGCTTGAAACTACCCTTGAATCGCAATCTGAGGTTTGAGCCCATCTATTCCAACACCACTAGTTGCTCCGTGCCCCTTATGAGGTGAGGTTGAGCTGCTGCCACCTCCTGCGATGCATGGGTTGTTTGGGCCTCAGCAATGATTGCTTTTTGCCACTCTCCTTAGACTTGGTATGAACAACCTTGGTGATGTAGGGATGAAGGGAAAAGTAGAGAGAAGAGTAATAGAGGGATAGTGACAAGAATAAAGATTAGAGGGGTAAAGATAAGAAAGATGTCAAACCAAGGGGGAGAGGGGGGAAGTCAATAATAACTAATTGCATTCGATTTCTCAAAATATTCATTTATTCATCAATAATCCAAAATTAGAGTATAGGGTCTTTATAAAGAGAAATACTAGGTTTAAGATAAATTGGTAATAAATTATTTATTGCTAAAAATAAGAAATCACAATAAAATAAAATACAATAATATCAAATTAGAATCTTGTCTAATAAGTAAAACAAATAAAAACCAATAAAATCATAATATCTTCTAAAATCTTTTAAAATATTTGATATGATATTCGCATCAATTTTTCCCGGGCGATGGGGACTCGACCCCGTCGAGTTAACCTCAGTAATCAATCCCTCAACCACAAGTTGAGCGGTTGGGTAACTCTCCGGGGACGGTGGTAGACTCTTATAAGGGGAGCCGAAAGTTGACGGAGCGACTAATATCTCCGGAAGGCAGTGGACTTGGGTCTGGAAAAGTGCACTCCTACGGACTCTGATAGAGGTGCAATATAGAGGTGTAATTGGTGGCGTGGAAGTGCTAAAGTAGTCTCGGGCTCGTCAGCCCCGATCCATTTAATAGGGAAGCGCTAAACTACTTCATCCCTGGGAGGCATAAGCTGCTCATCTAAATAGTATTAATTTTATCATTGTGTGCTGGGAGGGTGGAGAGGTGTGTAGAAATAAGTTAATATGCAATATTTAGTGCGTCCGGGGGCACGTCAAAGGGATCAATTGATAGGTGAAAACTGAGAAAATTATCAACATAGAAGGTAGTGTCAAAAGTAGATAAAATATCAATAATATATGCAGTTGACCCAAACCGTTGTAAAATTTTAAATGGTTTAGCATTACAAGTATGGAATATTGAAATGGGCCCATGTAGACGCCGCTGTGGTATGATCCAAACCATAGCAGAACCTCCAATATAAAAGGCAACATGGATTTTATGCACATTAGTGTGAAATTGACTTGAGGCATGACTTGTTTTCAAATATATATTAATCTTGATATGTAAGTTATGAAGATGTGGTGCAAATATTTTGGCCATCATGGATGTACAAAGATATGACCTAATAGTTTTGAAAAGGCTCCGAGGACAATATCAGCAAACATAATAGGCTTGATGATGGCTACACGATCACATGCTGTGAGACTAATGATATGTAATCATTTTGTATCTACCACAGCCTTTGTTCCATTGAGAGTTATTGGTTTTGGGGGATAAAGGATGGATGTGAATTTTCTTGCCTTTGTGGACAAAAGAATAGGAATTAGAATGACCTTTGATTGTGACATCCAAGTTGTATATCCAAGGGAGCCCGAGAATGACATGACCCACATCCATTGGTAGAGCGTACCAAATGTAACGTCACATGTTCAAATGTAATCTTTGTACTCCTAAAAAATTGAATGCATTGATGCAACTACCGCTATATAGGATAACAACGCATTCACTTTAATGTAAGTTTAAACGGATATAGAATATTTATTAGAAATGGCTTATCGGGGACGGATGATTGGGAGTTTAAGAGTTAAGGTATCCACAAATGTGTCGATATCATTGCCATCTAAGTGGTTCATATATTTGTTTTTAAGGGTTTCCTCATTTATTTCATTTTCATCTCAATTAATAAAGTTTTACTTGGTGGAAGAAATGTATCACTTTTAACCCCAATTGGTGGACTAAAATAGACTTGAAATTTGTGGTGGGAGTGTGCAATGTGGGTTGACAATACGGTAACTAATTCGAAGTCTAGCGGATATTGCATTGTCCAAAGTCATAACTCCATGGAGGACAACTAAGATCCGCTTGCAGGAACTTCTAGCATGGCCTCATTCTCAAATGATAATCTCATGTGAAAGTGCTCCCAAGCCTTGAAGGGCATTGGCTACCTTAAGGTGTCGTTTAGTGACTGAAAGATAGCGTGACGAAGCCAATCGTCCGGGCCGCTTTTGACATGTCATACCATTAAGAAATGATACATATCTCGGATAATGCTTAGAAATGGCAGTTTGATATTTTTAAAAATATGGATCTGGGACGGATGATTGGGAGTTTAGGCTTGTTATGGGAGGAGTTAGTCTTGAGGTATCCTAAAGTGGCAAATGTGATCTAAATTTGTTTGATGAGTTGCCATCTAAGTCGATTCAAATTCTGCTGGACGTTGATTGGGTTTCAAACTAGTTAGAATCCATTTGTTTTTGATGGATAATTTCTCACTTCGCAAGTTTAAATTTCACAGTTTTTTTTTTTGTTATTTTTGTTCAATTAATAAAGTTTTACTATTAAAATGATGGACATTTGGAAGAAATTATTCCAAAAAGCTACCCAAAAAGAAAATGGATTAAACACACTTAGAGATGATCCGATCAGAATCGAGAATATCTTCTTGTTGAGACTACCTTTGGAGATGATCCGATCCACTTGTTTGGGAGTTTCGACACTGTATTTTTATTTACTTTTTTTTGTTGTTTTTTCTCTCTTTTTTTTCTCTCTTTTTTTTTCTTTATTTTTTTCTCATGCTACAGCTTCACTGTTTTTTTTCTTTTCTCTTCTTTTATATTACGTGTTCGTTGTTTCTGCTGTTTTCGTTACCCTCCTTGGCCTCAAAGCATAGATGGAGGGGGTCCTAAAATAGACTTGAAATTTGAAGATGGGAGCGAGGGTGATAGCGCCAAAGACAATGAAGATGCAAGCGAAGAATGGGCTCAACTCGATGACTTCTCTCTCTACTCCTTGCTCCCGAAGGATGGTGGAGGTTAGGTGATGCGGACATTCAAGACAAATATTCACTTTTATTTGCCTTCCAATATTATTCATTTGCATTTGCCTTCCAAAGATTTTATTTTCATTTATTTAACTTTATCAATTATTTGATGATGATTTTGTTTTCAATTTTCTTTCCTAAGATCTCTAGGGCTATTGCGTAATTGATTGATTGATGAATGAATACTTCAATTGATTTAGCAATTGTGACTTCCCTTCATTTTTTTCCTTTTATTTGGCCTCATCCTCAATGATGTGGTATCTTTCATGCATCAAAATTCATAAAAATTGAGTCACACTTACCCGATTCGGACCCTCAAAGTTATTCATCTGCTGGAAGGGCATTCCACCACCCTTGCCTTCTTTATATTGTTAAAAAAAAAAAAATACTTTTCGTTTTGTGAAGGCAAAGGTGTGGGTTTTTTTTCTCTTGGCTTTCGTAAAAAAAAAAAAAAAAAAAAGAAAGAGGTAGAAGAAGAAGCAACAAAGCGTGAATCTCTCTGCATCCTTGCCTGACCCAAGGAGGAGCTAGTCGAAGCCCAAGTAAATACTTATCTTGAAGATGTTGAACCCTCATTTCAGCCACCCGACCCCAACCTCCGGTACCCGCCTAGTCGCCAAGGGTTCTACCAGCCTGATGATCACCTTAAGGATGACTCTCAACACTTTCCCAATATAAGCCCCTAGCCTCCACCTTTTCGGAAAAAAAAAAAAAACCGAAGAAAGGAAGTAGAAAGAGAATTTAAGGCTAGCTAATTGAACTCTTTCTCGTTCTTCTTTTGACTTAATCTGAGTTCATCTTTGTGCATTTATCCTCCATACCATTCAAAGAAATGACGATTCGGATATCCGGACATCGTTCCCCCTCTCTGCGTGCTTTGAGTAGTAGAGGTAAAGAAAAACTCGAGGGAAAAAAAAAAGAGGGAAAAAAAGGAGAGAAAAAAAAAGGAAAAAAAAAGGAGAAAAAAAAAAAGAGAAGCGAAAAAAAAAGAGAGAGAGAGAAAAAAATCAAACAATAGTAGGACGATCTCAAACCAAGCTTGTCAAATTTGATATCTTCTTTTTAAATTTTGTTTATCTTTAATAGTATTTAGTTTTATCTCGTGTGCCGTTTTATTGAAAACAATAAAAAAATCGTTTCACGGACCCTCTCTTGATTATCGCTCGATCAAATCTCACAAAAGATTGTTTACGATTTATGCATTGGGAATTATTTTCATAATACCTTTGATCGTGTCTAAACGATTTGAAACATTGAAATAACAATTAGCCCCGATTAGAGATACTTGATTACAAAATCATATGATTGCCATTCTTTCGAGATAAATTTGGATCTTGCAAATCGGGTTGCCACTTTAGAACTAGTTGACTCATGAGCCTTGTTAGCTGGGATGTAACCCCTCGCACGATCGCGGGCCTTGATTTCGGGCGGGATCAGGATGACCACCTCTTGAAAAATATCAAATGGATGCCCCTAATTTTGGGGCCTCTAGTTTTAAATGGGTTGTTTTTGAATGGTATGGCGTGGGTAAGTTCATTTCTAAATTTGTTTGATGTGGAAACCTAGCTCCCCGTTCGAAGTGTAGAGCCGAAATGAATCAAAGTATTTATCCTGCTCCTACGGTAGCCACTTCAGTTTGAATGGCAATCATGTGACTTCGATTTGATGATTTTCGAATTTTGTAAGTCACAGACGTTAGTAGGTTAAACGAGGGTTACGAGGATCGAAATTAATCGACTTGGGACCATGTATAACCATTGACCGGGGATGTTGTAGTTTCAAATAAGTTAGAACCCCTCTTTCCATGATTAGGGTCAAGAAAAGACATTTTCAATTATGATGGATAATTCCAAATGCAAGGTAAAACCACTTCGCAAGTGAGGAACTCCTTATGTCTAAATGAGGCAATCACGCTACATTTGACCTTTTTCTTTTGTTCTTCCTCCTCGATATTTTGTATGGTTCAAATTATACAAACTAGTATTGCTAATCGATTAAAATGATAAAACAAGAATTAATTGTAATTAAGGGTCCCACGCCTAGTGTCAAAGCGTTTCTTAAAGGTAGTGAGAGTACAAAGATCATATTTGGTGTGATGTTAGAAGATTTATGTGTGTGTGTGTGTTCGATTCTTGCTCTTTTTTTTTTGACAATGGTACACGCGGATAAAATTAAATATTATTAAAGATAAACAAAATATGCTACCCAAAAAGAAAATGGAATAAACACACTTGGAGATGATCTTTGATTTTACTCCGTCTTGTTGAGACCTCATTCATTCGAGATGATCCGATCCACTTGTTTGAGACAAGTGAACTCCTTCGTAAGGGATGAGGATCTGCTCTCTTAACAGTGATGGGTCTTGGAGGACGTGTGTTGATAGTAGAGCAATTTAAAATCAAGTAAAATATCGTTTTCCCATTCGTAGACTTGATGACATGTTAGATATTTTTATTTACTAAAATTTTTTTTTTGCTGATGAGTGGAAAACAACTTTTGACGGTCTCTATGAATGGTTGGTTTCTTTTGGGCTCTCCCTCTAAGCATTTTTTTTTTTTTCGATGACCTTTTATACGATTCTCTGTGATCTATTTTGATGATATGATAAGACTGTGTTTTTCTTTTGTTTTTCTCTTTTGTTTTTTTCTTTTTCTTTTTTTTATGGCGGGGGTTTACGCAATTATAAATTGACTAGAACCCAAATCCATCCACGTTCAAAGTTTTCACGGCTTGACCACCTCCTTGGCCTCAAAGCATCATGGCTTCCTCTTTGAGTGCAGAGAAAGAGGAGAGGAGGCGGCTAAACTTGAAACTCATCGAAGACGGGATAGCAACGGCTCTGTGATGCGCGATTTTCCCAAGGTATTTGAAGTAGAGTGTGTTGCGTCGGGTGTAGGAATAGGAGGTGGCAGCGATTGCCTACTTTAGCGAAAAGTTGAATGATGCAAAGCGATGACGAATGATAACGAAGAAGATGAAGCCATTACTTGCTCCCTTAAGGGTGATGATTAAATTAAGACAACGGTGGAAGATTTACAAGCATATTCTTGCAAACGAAGAATTGAGAATCAACTAATCGATTCGTTGTTTAACCTTCCTCTCTCTACTCGATCTTTTTGTTTTGTGGGCACTTGGACAAGGACGGGGATGGAGGCTTGGAGATTTCATTGTATTTGGGTCGGCCATTTGGACGTGATAAGACTCGAGCGACAATTTTTGGGTTTGAAGAAAGGTTTGTTTGGTGATGGTGGTGGACCTGGGTCAATGGTCCGTGGGATATTGATGGTTGGTTAGGGTTTTACGAAACACTATTCCATATTTGTTGTTGTGGCATTTTTCTGGTGGCAATTTGATAAGGGTTTAGGGTGATTTGGGCAATGCGGGTCTCGAATTGTTTGGATGGTCATTTTTGGGTGTGATTTTTGGCTTGGTGGAAACCGGGAGAATTTTGGCCTAAGGTCGTGGTGGTCTATTTGAAGCCATGCATGGTTACGGGAATGTCAGGATGGAGGAGGGTTCGAGATCAATGAGCGATTAGAAGCAAGTTTGGCGGATTCTCAAAAGACACGTTGAATTCAATATAGGAGATTATGTTATGGGCGTATCGGACCCGAGAATGACGCTTACCGGACACAATGCTCGTAGTGTTGGTCTATTTAAAATTTTATAGCGGATTGGATCAAATGTATATGTTCTTGACATTCCATCTCATTTGGTTTTCATCATACTTTTGATATGAAAGATCTCCCTTGGGGATCCTTTGAGGTAGGGATGACACACTATGATAAAATTGATACTATTTTAGAAATGGGTGTTTGTTTCTCGCGAAACACTCGATTCGATCCATACCTCTTGGAGTTTGTTTTTTTTTCCTTTCACAAAGACAATGCTAGTTGCCCAGCCACTCTCTCTCTCTCTTTTTTTCAAAATTGATGCGGGCTCCAAGAGAACATTTACTTTTATTTGCCTTCCAAATTAGTGGTGATTTTATTTTTATTTATTTGATTTTATTTTTTTTTTCAATTATTTGATTATATTTTGTTTTCAAACATCGATTCTCTATATAAGAAAGTATTTTTTTTGGAGGACAATTGAAAATAATGAATGAATACTGAAATTAAATAGAGTGATATACTTTCTAATTTCTTGTCTCTATCCCCTATTATTCTTCTCTCACTTTCACCTCCTCCTCCAGGAAGAGGCAAATTGGATGTGATGGTGTGGGGGTGATGGTGATGGTGGTGGTGTTGGTGGTGGTGGTTGGTTAGGGTTTTAGGGCACAAGGTGGATTGATAAATGTGGCAGGCGGGGAAATGTTTGGATGGTGGGGATTTGGCTTGGTGGCTGTTGGGAGTTGGAGGTCGTGGTGGTGCGGGGATGTGGTGGGGATGGGGATGTTGTGGTGGCGGCGTGGGGATGATGTCGAATGGTCTTGCCTCCTTGTTGGTGTAGTGGTGATGTTTTTTTTTTTTTTTTCCTTTGAAGGCAAAAAGGGTAAGACTTTTATCTTTGGAAATAGAAAAGCATTTTTGTGTGGCAATTTGATGTGGAAGGAGGGAAAAAGTGGGACGGTGGGAGAGAAGAGCAATAATGTGGCGGGCTGGATAGTGGATGGTGGGGTAGGGACAAGATAGGGACGGTGGGGATGATGTCGTTGTTGGTGTGGTGGTGATGTTGTTGAAGGCAAAGGGTGATTTTATTTCCAAACCAAGGGGGAGGGAAAAGAAGTAGAGGGTATAGCAAGAAATATGTCAAACCAATTCGATTTCTCAAAACATTTATTTATTTATCAATAATCCAAAATTAGAGTATAGGATCTTTATAAAGAGAAATATTAGGCCTAAGATAATTTAGTAACAAATTATCTATTGTTAAAAATAAAAATAATAATAAAATAAAATCACAATAAAATAAAACACAATAAAATTAAACTAGAATCTTGTCCAATAAGTAAAATAAATAAAAGCCAATAAAATCATAATATCTCCTAAAATCTTTTGGAATATTTGATGCGATGTCCGCATCACTTGGAATATGACTGACCCTCAGTAGATGATTTATCAACCTTTCAACTTGCTCCTATAATTAATGGACCTGCTGCTCTGCCATATCAGTATGCTACCCAGCCAGCTCTGCCTGCTGGTCCTTATTTGCACTAGTAGGTGAACAACCTCCATCTATAGAGTGGCCTCAACCTCATGCTGGCCTTGGGCACCTGCCAGCTGCAACATCTCATGCTCAAAGTACATCATCTTGTTGGCGATAACATGAGCTGTGACAGCACAATGATCATGAAAGGATATCAGCTAGTCCCTACAACAATTGGCTGATGGCAAAAATGATAAGCTGGGAAAGGTGTACCCTTTTGACTTCAGGCATGTGTTAACCAAAAGCTCAAAAGCGGCCCTTTTAGCAGTGCAAAATTGCTAGGCTAAGTTGAGAGGCTGCATGCATGGCCTGAAGAGAAGGTGTCCTCAGCAGTGGATTCACCGAGAGAGATGGGCACAGGAGTGTTGGGCTTTGAAAAAGCCTTCTCAGCAATCAACTAGAGTAGCGGCCACAGGACCAATTAGCTTTGAAGATGCCTTGGCAATGGACTTAGTGGGAGCAGGAGCAATGATCCTAAAAAAAGTCTCTTCAGTAATGAGCTTGGCCAGAGTAGGGGCCACAGGAGCGATGGGCTCCAAAGAAGACTCCTTTGGGACAAAAAACAGGCATTGACCAACAATGATATGGTCACAATCTTGATGGTGCATAGGAACTGGAGCAACATCAATAAGAATGACATAGGTGCAGAAAGGACCAACACTGGAAGTTCCATAGTAGGCTCCATCATCGGGATGAGTGCCTCAACTAGGACAAAAACAAGTGGCTCCTCCAATGGAAGCTGAGCAATAGCCTCTTCCTATGAAGCCACAATAGATGGTGTTTCCACTGAAATAAGCTCGACAAACTCCTTTGCTGGGGCTGGGCTGTTGGCTGCCACTGGAGCTGGAACGACAGGCTCCTCCCTTAAGGAAAAAAAAACTCTTGATGATTTGGCTGAATCAGCAGCCATCGAGCGAGCAAAGGAAGCAGGATGAAACACAATCATTACAGTTGATATGGGTGGCTAGATGATGTCAACAACCTCCTCCTGCCACAGGTGGGTCAAGATATGATCATGGTGGCAGAAGAAAATACGAAAGGAAACGGGATACCTGACCTCTTTAGGATGGAGTTGTGCCACAGGAATTGCCAAAGTCTAAAAAATGGTTGCAAACTTCAGAGCCATTGGAAATCTGGTTTGTGTTAGCTAATGGAATTGGCTACTAATGAAAATGTTCAAGACGGACTAGCAAGGCACTTCGGCTACTAATGACCCAATATTAAAGCCAAGCTGACAACCCTGGAGTTTGAATTTGGTTCCCGGGGGGTGCTAATTCAGATGGATCACGTTGCGTTGCTTGAATTCAAGAAGTTACATGTCCTGAACCATAAGGGAGCAAGATGATATAGGTATCCATGTGACCAGGGTATTGAAGTGTTGATATGACCTAGGTACCAAATTGCTGACAGTAGGGGAACCACAAATTAGAGGGCCATCTAACCTATGGTTGACTTGCATGCCATGATTGCACAATGGCCACAATTACTGTACAAGCAATCAATATTCAAAAATCAAGGGGATGTGACACTGGCCTGAAGGCAAGAATTACCAAATAGGCATCATGGCCCAAGATTCTACTCTCATGTGGCATCTTTGACGCTCTCAACATAGGCCTAAGGTCTGTAATAATAAATACAACACAGGAGAGGGCACATCCCAACTCACCTGTATAACTAATATCCTGAGACTATCCTAAGGTAGAAATATCTCTAACTCCATCTTGAGAAAATATAGTCGGTTTTTAGGATTTCCACTAAGAGAGCATGTTATTGTTCCTCTTGGCAAGGAGTTGCAACCACTAATTCCTAACATCCTTCATCAAAGGCCTTTTAGGGCACCGAGCTAGTCATCCAACAGAGACTATCTTTATTGCCCCCATAAGAAATCCAATGTTCCTCCATCATTTACTTGCTTAACAGAATAGCTACTCATTCCTCCTTTGTAGGCCTTCAAGTTTGTCTGGTGCATTGCTAACCTGAGCATGGGAAAGTATACTGAGGAAATATCCCAATCACTATGACTTTTTATGTTTGTGGTGAGTATGATCTGAGATTCTTTAATCTAGAGCTTGCTCAATAGTTTCCCAAGTAGAATTCATTTTTCAATTACACATCAAATTCCAATATGTCAATCGTCCATTCTGCAAAGGAAGCCTTCTATTGCATATTGTGGTGGTGGAATTGATCATTTATTAATATGGGGGAAGAGAAGTCTCGGTTCTGTCCTTACAATGCTGGAACCAGAGTCCTCAGTTCTAACTGGTTAAGAACCTTGAAGATGGGCATGATGACATAAAACCTTTTGTCATGCTATGCCATGAATTTGGCTGCTCTATTGTTCCATTCACCTGTTGATTCCTGGATCCCAAGAAATAAACCTCCTTTAATACCATTTATATACTTGAGAAGATCACAAGGAGCTAGGAAGATCTGAGAAGGAAAATAAGGAAATTCAGACTCCATTCATTATTTCTTTTACATAATTCCATATTGTTCTTTTTTTTCTTTTTCAGAGAAGCCAAATTTGGTCAGTTCTGCAAGATGATTTCTTTCAACTGACCAACTTTATTAGTTTCCTTATCCATTTCTTGTTGGTTGCTTCCTGATTGTATGTTCTGTTGCTGTTTTGTTGGCTCTCTGTTGATACCTGTTCTGCTTAATGATGCACTTGGATCTGCTGTGGTGTTTGGCTGGGTAGCTTCTTCATACTGCTGTGGTGTTTGGCTGGGTTGCTTCATCACAGGAAGTCATGGCTATTGAACCATAGATGCAGGAATGATCTTTGAGATGTTTAAACCTTAAAAGGTAGGTCACCTGACGCATCATTGGAAAAAAGTGATCCGATTGGAGGTTATTTCTAAGAAGAAAGAGAGAGGCTGGCCTAGGAAAACTTAGCCTGATGATGGAGGATATAAAGTTGTTTCTAGACTTGGATGATATTTTACTAAACAAAGTGGAATATTGGAAGCGTATTCATATAGATGATTCCCACCTAGTAGCACTTAAGATTTTGTGGATGATGATTATAATGAAATTCAAACACTGCTTGCTTTTCTGGCCGTTTGAGCGGATAATAAGGTTAGTAATGTTTTCATTAGTTCATACCTGTGACAAGAACTGTGGACATTAATATTGCATTAGAAATCAAAATGACCATTGAAATGCTTGCCATGTCTTCTTTTTCAAGTTCAAAATATTATTTACATTTCTTCCCTCTTGCAGGCCTTCAGCCATTCCGGGGCCTGTTCCAGATGAACTGGTTCTTCCTGCAACAGAATCTATTGGTTTGTCTGCTGAAAACTGGATATATCATCCTAGTTACAAATTTCACTCTCTTATGACTGCTGTTATTTTCAGGTGTGAAGTTGCTACTGAAGATGGGATGGAGGCGTGGTCGTCAAATAAAGGATTCTCATACTAATTCTCTGTATGGTATGCTCTCTAAGTACTGCTGTATCTGTCCTTCATTTGTTTGTTTCTCTGGTGTTTATTGTGTGTTCTGGAGCTTCATTAATTGATTGTAAATTCCAATGTTTGGAGTTTTATTTGCTGGGTCTGCCTGATTTTAGTGAATACATTATTCTCTCAGTTTTTTTGGCCTTTGATTCTTGATTAATGGATAAATACAACCAGAAAGACTATTGATGTGGAGATGAGATAGATATTAATTGAGGGAGAAGTGAGAGCAAGACTGGCAGAAATGTTCTGTCGTGGTTTACTTTCCACACCCTTGGCTATTTAACACACGGGCATGCACAAAGTCAACACACACACGCACGTGTGCGCGCACGCACGCATGAATATATGTGTATATTTCCCACTCAGCAATTCAAGCTTATGAAAGTACCCTCAAAGCTATATTAAATAGACAAATAAGAGGGAAACTACACCTTCAGCATTCCCCTCAACATGAAGCACATATGTTCCTCATGTCTATCTTACAAGAAATAGATGAAAAGTGATGCTACTCTTTACAATTTGTTAACACATCTGCTAATTTATCACAAGACTAACAAAAGGAATACAAACCAGTTCTTGTCTAGTTTATCCTAGGTTAAATTCCTATCCATTCGAATATGGTTTGTCTGACAATTTTGAATAGGATTATGCACAATATTGTTGCTTGTTTCTCATTAGTTTTTAACTCATGGAGATCACAGATGCTCAGCGCTCTGTATTCTACCTCTGAACATAAGTGGTTACTTCATTTTGGTTTTTAGTATACCAAGTAACTAAATTTCCACCAACCAAGATGCATTAATTGAATTGATCACCTATGATCCTAATGAAGGGATATTGCCCAAGTCCAGAGAGGGATTTTTTCAAACTATTTTCACATCGGTTTTCTGGCATTCTTAATGTTCAATTGTTGCAAATCCCATGCTAGATTTGTATCTCGAGGGAGAAGGATCCAAATTGAGTTCATTGTGGCTAATGGAACAAATATCTTTGCTTGTCCACTACAGAAGTGTAAGTGAATCCATTTGCTGCCAATCTACCTTTAAACCTCCCAATTATTTTACAGCTTTATATTTGAAACAGGGCATCTATTTTCACCCCATTGACCCTTTTTCAGCTGGAACTGTAAACTTCCCAAGTGTTATTTTTAGCTAGCACTTTCCTCTTCCCCATGACTTACTTCCACTTGGGTTCAGCAAGAGTTCCCTCCTATCCCGTGGAGCAAAGCACACTACAGAGCACATAAATGCCATAAACGTTAATAGTAGGATACTAGATACTTGTTTGAACAACCTTTCTTAGTGTCTATTTGGATTACGAAATTGGAATTTGAAATTGAAAATGCAAGTCTAATTCTAATTTTGTTTGAGTCAAAATTGGGTAGAATTTAAATTCTATTGTTTGAATTGTACAAGAAATTATAATTTTAGGAGAAAAATAAAGTTGAGATATGATTAGTTTTGTAATCCATACTTTAAAACAAAATAAATAAATAATTCGATATGAATTTTAAAATTTTTAAACGTATGAAATTGATGTAATATAATTTAAACAAATGTCATTTTAAGATATAAATAATATTTTGTTAATACATATTATTTTATTATATTTTTGGATAACACTTTTTATTAAAATATTGACTTTTAAGTTTTCAAATGATATGTTTATATAATTTTTTTAAAAAATAAAAATCATGGCCGACTCACTCTTACTTGACCCAAACAATAAAAAATAATTTATCCAATGAGTATCTTCTTGTTAGATTTTTATTATATCAAATTGCTAGACTATTCTTTGACACATAATTATTATTCTTTACTTTATCTCTAAAAGTTATAAACAACTGTTCTGCACTATGTTTTAATTTCAAGGAATTGGAACATGAAATGAGAATTCTAATTCCATTTGACACCAAACAACATAATTGTAATTAGGCTTGGAATTTTAATTCTTACTCTAAATTCCAAGGCCAATTCCATGTACCAAATGGGGCATAGAGAAATTGGAAAAATCAAGATAATCCATGACTATCTATGGCTGCATCAATAATAGTAAGACTAGGACCACTGACGGTAGAATCAGCAGGATTGTCTGTGGATACTAATTTATTATGAAGTAGCTTACTCAACAATTTACTATGCATATTAACATGAAACTCCATGAAGCGCTTCTATTCCTAACCTGTGCCATGAAAACTCTAAATATGATTCTCTGGATCCCATTTTTATTTCAAGACTCAGATTGGCATTATCAATTAGGGCTCACTCCTTGATCAAAGTAGACTGGGATGACTCAACCAGTTTATATATCAATTTCTTTAGTCTATTCGTAGTCAAACTTTGCGATAATCTTGTACAGCACCAAGAAGGCTATACATCTATATCACTCACTTTTGTTTGATGAAGGACTTTTGACACCAAATTTGTAATTGTGGACTCAACTCTGTTAGTACTTTCCCCTTGTGGAAAAAAAAATAAAGAACAGTATTGACATCATCTTTGACAATATTCCAAGCCTCTTTAACGAAGAGAGAAGAGTAGCTGTTTGGGTCTTGAATTTTCTCATGTGGTAGGATATTCATCCATAATTTACTCCTTACTTGCAGTTTTCATTTTCCATTGGATGTCCTATGCCATAGTTACCTAGATTGATGGAATTGTCAGGACATCAAGAACATGGTTGCATGCGCTAGTTTGCATTACATTTTGACTTGGAATACATGGGTTCGGTAAAGAGGTGGGGAATTGGTCATTTTGGAGTATGAGCTTCAAACAGGCAGGGAAGATAGTGAGAGAGAGGGAGAAAGGGATGATTGCAGCTTACGGCCTTTAGAATCATTGGTGCAATCCATCTGACACTCCTAGGCTTTGGCCATTGTTGCCTAGGAGCCTGTCTGTCGTTAACTCATTTTTTTTCAGTAGAGAATGACAGTGAAGATGGGCCTTTGAGCATCATGAGATTCTTGACAGACACTGTAACACTGGCCTTTCTTTCCAACCTGACAAAGGGAAAAATTAGCTCTTTTAAACTCATTTGTGGCTTTCCTCTTTTCCTATGTAATTTACTGATTTCTCTACTTGGCCTAATTTACTGTAGAAACGTAAAATATATGAATGTAAATGTTACATTTTATCTATTAAATAAGAAATTAAAATGGAACATGATATATTTATTTAAGTGATTTAAATATCTTTGCATTATTTCTATATTTAGCTACTTCTAATATACCATGATCCAATGTGGCAACCTCACAAATCTACTACAATTTAGTGCCCCAATCAATCTGCAAGAGGTATAATACCCGTACCCTTATTTGTTAAGTTGCGCCCTTTTTCCATTCTGTGATTCGGCACATACCATATAACTGTGTCCCTTTCCCATTCTTTGTGGTGTGATAATGACTCAAAAGGAGGCAGTCACAAGATCATGATGTGTCTATTTACTAGATTCCATATTAAACAAGTAGAACATGGAAGATGCCTTAGGTGTTGCCAAGAGGAATTCTATTGGAAATATGACTTGTTATTGAAATACATATATACTACTAAGAGTTTATGTGCTTCGCTGTGATGCTTGGGGGACATACGATAGAATGCATAGAACACTATGAGAATTGTGGATTATCATATGCAAATTGATCTCTGTTATTGTTTGGTTGTGGATATTAGTTTGCTTCATTTTTTCTTTACTTAGTCTGAATGGCATAGGCCTGTGGACAGACAATTTAGGTCAGTCCAGGGTTGGCCAATGTCCCTTACATTGTAGTTTTTGACCAAAGTTTGCTATGACATGATATTATGGTGAAAATTTCCCATAGCCAACTGCATTGATCTTTTTATGTCTTCCAAAGCTCCTCAAGAAGCATGTGGCACTTTTCTAATATTAATTGTGCTTCCATAAATTAATAGTAGTTTGGTTACATTGGGTTTCCCGTTTGGCTTTTTGCTGGATTATCCTTGTTTTTTTAGTATTTATATTGTCTTACCCTTGTCCTTTTATTCACAGATGTTCATAGGGAAGCTAGGAAAGCGTTCCTGGCTCTTTCTTCTGATGATACTACTCCCCATGTTGAGGGTCGTGCTGTTGTCAATGATGAACTTGATGGCCTTACTGAGAAGCCTATTGATAATGTTGTCGAGCCTTCTCATTGCACTCCTGTGAGTTTCTTTTCAGTGATTTATGGACCTACAGTGGTTAGTGCTGCTTTTTGATATTTCTTTCTCCTCAAATGTTTCTAATTACATGTTGATGGACATTCATGCCTTTCTGAAGGCTAAGATATTGTAGCTCTAACTTCCAAATTTTTTTCGCTTATTTTGCACAATGTTAAATTACTGTGGAGTGTTTTTCCCCGCCCTAACCCATTGGTGAGACATGAAAATCTGTTCAGCTTGTTAGGTCTGCACTTGCAGATCCTGCTGTGGATGCCATAGCTTGTACCATGCCAAGGCATGTGTCTATAAAGTTTTTTTAGAACACCTCCATGAGTAAACTGGAGCTATAAATGCAAATCTGGGGTCACTGAGAGGAATTGTTGCAATGTCAGGGTGGCTGGTGCATTGTGCCCTTTGATTGAAGTTGATTAATGTTCTTTTATAGTTAATTGGAGGCGGGCTTCGTCGTCAAAACTCTCAGCATCTCAGAAATCTATCTTGAGTCACCACTTGCTTTGTGGGTGCTGTCCTCAATTTGAATTCTTCAGTCCCCTGTTAAAGATGTGGGGCTGTTTGGGAAGGGAAGTTGACTTTCGATAGATTTGCAGTTTCATCAACTCGTTGTGAAGGGTTATTTTCTTGAAACAGAAAACTTGAATCTGGTGGTTGTCTGTTTCTGTATTGCTTTTCCTCTTGAATTGCTTGGGTTGCTGTCTTTGATATGATAGGAATTTAATGTATGCAATCTGACAGTGGAATATAATATCCTTGCATTGGAATGATTCGGGAAAATAAATCAAGAGGAAAGTATTTGCACAATGGTTCCGTTGGATTAATGAGCTAGTCTTTAATGATCCTTTGGTAAACCAATGCCATTTCAGAGTGGTATCAAATCTTGTTAAAATTTTTACTTTGTTTATAGTTTATTGGTGGAAGGTTTTCCATGCTTTCCTCTCATACTGCCTTGCTGTACTATTTACATTTACTATTTTGTACTTTCATACTACCTTTTGCCCCCAAAAATGCTGCTTTGTTGTGTTCTTCTACTTGTAGTTGGTTGGGTAGTGGTATCCCCTTTGCACCCAAAAAATACTAATAAAAAGGACTAATTGATTTCTGAGCCATTAAGATTCCAACTGCAGTTTGATTTCTCAAGCATATCCCTTTGCTACAATGAATGTACATTAAAGGATATGAAGGTGTGTTGTTTTGGGGGTAACTAACCTAAATTTTCAAAACATAAATATCAGTTGTTATAGAATTTTACATAATATCATATATTTTAGTAGATCTTCATGATTTGTAATTGAGTATGATTTATTTAGGGTTGGAATTAAGAAATTTGATCGATTGTAATTAGGGAATTTTAAAATATAATCAAGGAATGTTTCCCTTATTCAATGAAGGAGAATTTTCAATGGAGGGTCATTCATAATAATAGACACAATTTGTCATGGTATTAGGGCCATAAAATCAAAATCGGCTTCTTGGTTGCCTTTATCTCTTTGACTAGAAAGACTTGTCTTTCTTTTGGCTTTGATTTAGATCTCCATGTCTTAAATTTGTGTGTTTTTGGCATCACCTTTTGTATTTTTCTTGATTCGTGGCATTATTTTTGTTTTTTTCTATTTCTGTACTTGTTCATGGTGTTATCATGACCATTGCGTAGTGCTTTTTCTCTATTGTCTTGGCTTTAGTATGATGTGGTTACTTCATCTTCAAGAATTTTTCATCTTTGATTCAGTTGTTCCATGGATGTATTTCGATTCAACCACTCCATTGCCTTTTTCTCTATTGTCTTGGCTTTAGTATGATGTGGTTACTTCATCTTCAAGAATTTTTCATCTTTGATTCAGTTGTTCCATGGATGTATTTCGATTCAACCACTCCATCGCCTTTTTCCTTTTTGAGTATCTTCTCACTCTTAGTGTGAGTAAATTGGACACGAAGTGTCGAGATCAGGTTTTAATTTTAGGCCACGGTGACTTCTGCGTTCTCTGAGCTCAAATATTTACATGATCATCATGTTGACTATTCTCTTATTTAGGTCCTGTGTTGATTTCAGAAGTTCAACCCCTACCTTAGTTATCTTTGTGAGGAACACGTGAATTGAATTTATTCTTCTCGATATTATTCTCTATAAGCAAGGTTCAGGTTCTCTCTTTTTCTTCATGATGCTGAGAGAAATTTCTATTGTTTATTTGAATGGAAAGAATTACTTCGCATGGGAGTTCTAATTTAAAATGTTTATAAAAGGAAAAGAGCTATGGAGCCATTTTTAGGCACCCATTGAGTCCAAAGAACTTGATAAGTGGAAAAATAAAGATGCTTGTATTGTGTCTTGTTTGCTAGGTTCAATTGAACCTCAAATGGTGAGCAGTGTTTACTCCTTCATCATTTGCTAAGGAGATGCAGGATTATTTGAAATGAATTTATGACTCAGATAACAATGCTCGATAATTCCAATTTGAATTAGAAATTGCTAACTGAAAAAAATTTAATCTCTCTATAGAACACTTATGTGCTGGATTTCTCAATTGTGGAGCAAATATACTAGGATAGTTCACTCTAAGGTTCCAAAGGTAGAATTTGCGGCACTTCAAGATGTTTATGTTGAGTGCCTTAGGGATCAATTTATGATAAACTAAGGCCAACATTTGAGACTGCACAAGTTAGGTTGCTGTATTATGATCCTATCCTATCTTTCGATGTACACTTTAGGGAATGTCTTCGAGAAGAGTGGTGTCTCGTTACATAGCTTAGCCTAATATAAGAGATAGTAACTTATGAGATGGTTAATGTGGCATATGCTGATTAAGGAAAGCTAAAATTCAGGTTTCAAACTTAGTATCATAGTTATAAGGAGTTTGACATATTGCAAATAATTGCAACAAGAAAATCTATAATTATTGCAAAAAGAGGGGCACATTATTGAGGACTATTGCATACTACTCAGAATCTACAAGGTCACAACATGGTTGTCCCAGGCATTTCTACTAATGACCATCCATCTATAAGAATTCATTCACTTCCTCATACTCTAGATGGTAGAACAGATCATTGTGTTTGCTTTCTCTTCCTTAAGTCAGCAAGGTAAGAGAAAATTGCCCACTTCTCCGTAGTTGGTTGACTCTACTGCATTAATTCATATAACTAGTACTTTGGAGTCCTTACATGATCTTCATAAGTATAATTGTGAACAGCATATTTTAGTTAGCAATAGTAGCTCTCATCTAATCACTACGGTTAGAATTCGGGCTCTAAATAATGTATTTGTAGCACCAGAATTGACTACCAGCTTGATTCTCCTTGGACAATTATTCAATAATAATTATAAAATTCGCTTTAACCTTTTGTGCAGGATCAAATATCGAGGTAGGTGATTGTGACATGGTCTAAAGTGGGATGTGTATTTCCTCTCCAGTTTTTTGGTCCTACTACTATTTCTTTAACATGTACTCCTGCTAGTAATATACTTTTTGGCATAAGAACTGGGCACTCTAATTTTGTCATTTTGACTTATCTTATGAAATATGATTACTTCGGTAATAAAATTTCGTTTTCATCTCTTATTATGTAAACATATTTTACTTTTTGTAAACATGGTAAAATTAAATATTTTGAACATTTTTATCCTTACACTCTACAATAGAATGGGATAATAGAATATAAGAATCATCCTTTTTGGACATTGTTCATACATTATTCACTGACTATTCTATGCCTATTAAAATTTCGGTCAAAACCATATTTGCAACTTTTTTTTTAATTAATTGCTTACTCTCACAAATTTTACATAATTCTTCATATTCTCATTCGTTTAGAGTTAACCTTGATTTCCATTCTCTTCGTACATTCGATTGTTAGCATTTAGTTCTCTTCTTTGAATTGAACGTTACAAGTTTGCTGCTTAAGCAGCTAGGTATGTATTTATTGGGTAGAGTACTGCTCATAAAGGGCTTGTGTTATGATACAAATGCTAATATGCCCTTTATTTTTTGTCATGTGGTCTTCTTTGAAACCCAATATTTCTTTGGACTCCTCGTCATCCATGATTTTACTAAAATGCGTGCAGGATCCATATTTCAAAAATTTAATGTGACAATAATAAAAGACATATAAGAATAATAAAAGACAGAAATTATACCAGAAATTTGATAAAACCTTCGAGCTTTATTAAGTTTCAAGAATTGGAATACAAAAATATGGGGATACAACTGTAGAGAAATTGGGATAAAAATTTGAGAAAGGGAATAAAGAAGCTTAGAATTCGAAAGGATTCTGAGCATAACCCGCTAAGTTAGCAGGATGCGGGCTAGGCGTCCTTGAAGGAGGTTGAGTAGAAGAGCCGGATGCCTATTCATCATCGACAATGTCGGCCCATCTTGTTTTAAGTTCTTGGACTTGAGTTGATAAAACCTTTTGCATATGTGCAATTGGGTCATCATCACATCTAATTGGGCCTTGTGGGCTTCAATTTGTTTAGATGACTTGTTGGACTTCTTGGATGAACTAGATGGTGTAGGAGAGCTAGAAGCCCGGGGACTCCTTGGAATAGGAGTTGATGGTGATGCCGTAGGTGGAGCTGGTACTGTTGTTATTAGTGGAAGAACTTTGGAGGCAATCTTCATAATTTGAGCTAGTGCTTTGGTTTATTGTAAATCAGCGTACACTTGGGTGCAGGTGATAAAAGTGTGGTCAAACTTATCCCACCATTTGATGTAAAATTCTTTATGAGTTGATAATGGCATATCTTGCATGACCAATAGGATATCTTTATAATACTGATTGCATGTAAAATGCCATGCCATAATCCAAGGGATTTCGTAATTTATATGGAAGGCAATACTTTTGTGCTGCTGGAATACATCTTTGCATAATTTCTCATACCAAATTCTTGCATTATTAACATTGCTTGGATAAATGATAGGAAGGGGACCATAACAAATCTACCATTCAGTAAACCAACAAGGTATTTGTTTAGGACATTATTTATCAAATCTAATAAATCACGAATGAGTAAATGATCTTAGGATACAACGTATTGTACCATGCAGCATTGTAATATTGGTAATTATACCTTATTGGTTGGTAGTAGACAGAAAATGGTTTAATATCCGAGGCATTGAGAGCTATTTCTTGGGGTTGGCGAACGCGTTTGATCTTAATGGTAGAAAAGATAATTGTGTTATCTTTGGAATTCTTGTGATATTTGAGTTCAGTAGAACCTGAATTAATTAGAATTAATTCATAGAACTGCTGTGTTTTGAAGACATCAGCTATTGGAAATAAACAATTGGGATAAAACGTTTGATTGATTAAGGCTATTAGATCATTGCGTAAGGGTTTTTGGTAATATGAGGTTACGGTTATATGGAATTTTAGTGGTTTAGTAATGTATTGGCTGTCCAGCGTAGTGGCTTGAGTAGAGGAAGAAGCAGGAGTTAGTGCTTCTTTGAAGGTAAGTGGAGAATATTTGGTTAGGGTTGCATATTGGTTGGATGTTTGTATAACCTGTGTTTTGGGCATGATGTAGTCTTTGGCTGATTGTCTAGATGGTTGTGTGGATGGTGTAATCGGGGGTTGAATAGCTTTGTCTTTGTTGGTGGTTTTTGGTTTAGGAGGCATGGTGTTGTCCGTGTAAAAATTCTCTTATTTAAAAATTTGGTATAGATTTTGTAGATCCTTTAATAAATTTTATAGTAAAATAAAAAATAGATAAAATTGTTTGCCATTGTGTGAAAATTTGTTTGGAAACTAAATTTTTAACATCCTTTTGTAGAACATCTTTTGCAGCTTTGTAATCAATGTGTAAAAGAAAATGTTTATTGTATAAATCATCTTGAAATTTTGAATTGCATAACACAATGGATAAAATTTTCTTTTTAATAATTAAGTAATTCTTTTGTGGTCCTAATCATAAACCAAAATGAAAACTTATGATTTGAGTATGTGATTTTTCTTCTACTTTTTGCCTAAGAATTCCTCTATATCTTAGTTTGGATGCATTTGTTTCTACTATGAGAGATGCATGAGGATGTAGAATGCCTAAACATAGTAAATGCTAAACTTGTTGTTTGAGACTCTTGGCTATGTTGGTATGTTCCTCTGTCCAAACCAAAGGGTTCTTCTGGAGCCTTTGATATAAAGGTTTATAGATCTGCCTTAGGTTGGGTATAAAATTTGCAATGTAATTAAGACAACCCAAAAATTTTTGTAATTGATTTTTATCCTTGATTACATTAGGAAATTTGTTAGCAAATTCAATTGATCATTGAATAGGTGTTATTGTATGTTGATAAATGTTGAATCCTAAGAATCCTACTTTTGTTTGGAATAACTTAATTTTGGTGAAGATATTAAAGTCCATTTTGCTTAATAATATTTAAGAATTGACATAAATATTTGAAGTCTTGATCTATGGAGTTTGAAAATACCAAAATATCATCGATATAAACTATTGTGTATATGAATTGAATATTTGGTTCATAATATTTTGAAATTCAGATGGAGCATTCTTTAGTCCAAATGGCATTACATTCTATTCGTAATATCCAAAAAGGACTATGAATGCAGTTTTGTATTTATTTTTTCAGTAATTTGAATATGCTAAAAGCCAGATTTCATATTGAATTTTGAGAAAATATTTGCATTGTAGAGTTGGTTGATTAAGTTTCTTTTATTTAGGATAGATATCTAATCTATTGGAGAGCTTTATTTAGTGGTTTATAATTAATCACTAGTTTTGGTACTCTTTCTAATTCTGCATTTTTCATCACATAGAATGCAAAATAGCTCTAAGGGGATTTGGATGGCCTCATTAATTTTTCTCAAGGAGATCTTAAATCTCCTTCCTTCAATAGTTTAAGAGTTATTGATTCATTTGAATAGGCCTGGCCTTAGTTGGGATTTGTCTTTTTTAGAAATCCTTTTCATAAAGTAAATCTACTTGGTGTTGCTTTCTATTCCAAAATGCATTGGGTAGATTGGAGCATACTTTTTCAAATTTCTATTGTAATTGTTTAATCTTTGTTTGTACTAATGGATTATTTAATTGTTGTTCTATGTTTGCAAGTTGTATTTCTTCTTGTAAATATTGTATTTGTTTTTCTTTTTTAGTAATTTGATTAATTTGCTTGTAAATAGATGCTGTTTGTAATTCTTGTATTTATCTTTGTTTGACGGGATGGATGAAGGGAAAAGAACTTTAGTTCCTAATACTTGTGTAGATATATCTTCTGCAGAAGCAATAAATGGATATATTTGGATAAAGAAAAGAGTTCCTAAGATTATATTTTGTTGTAAATCTTTGACTAAAATAAAGGTTAATCGAAAACTATGTCCTTGGTTAATCTTTATTTTAGCCAAAAATTTACAACAAAATATATTTTTAGAGGAAATTTTTTAACAAGAGAATTTTTACATGGATACCACCTGCTTCCTAAACCAAAAACCACCAACAAAGACAAAACTATTCAATCCCCAATTATACCATCCAAAAAACCATCTAGGTAATCAGCCAAAGACTACGTTATGACTAAAACACAGGTTATACAAGCATCCAACAAATATGCAACCCTAACCAAATATCCTCCACTTACCATCAAAGAAGCAGTAACTCCTGCGTCTTCCTCTACTCTAGCCACTACGCCAGATAGCCAAGACATTACCAAACCACTAAAATTCCATATAACCTTAACTTCATATTACCAAAAACCCTTACTCAATGTTCTAGTAGCCTTAATCAATAGAATGTTTTATTCCAACTGTTTATTCCTAACAGCCGATGTCCTCAAAATACATCAGTTCTATGAATTGATTCTAATTCATTCAGGTTCCACTAAACTCAAGCATCACAGGAATTCTAAAGATAATATAATTATTGTTTCTACCATTAAGATCAAGCACGTTCGTTAACCCCAAGAAATAGTTCTCAATGCCTAGGATATTAAACCATTTTCTATCCACTGCCAACCAATAGAGTATAAGGTTGCATGGTACAATGCGTTGTATTTTAAGGTCATTTACTTATTCATGGTTTATCAGATTTGATAAATTATGTCATAAACAAATACCTTATTAGTTTACTGAATGGTGGATTTATTGTGGTCCCCGTCCTGTCATTTATCCAAACAATGTTAATAATGCAAGAATTTGGTATGAGAAATTATGCAAAGATGTATTTCAGCCACACAAAAGTATTGCCTTCCATATAGATTATGAAATCCCTTGGATTGTGGCATGGCATTTTACATGCCATCAGTATTATGAAAATATGCCATTGGTCATGCAAGATATGCCATTATCAATTGTTAGAGAATTTCGCATCAAATGGTGGGATAAGTTTGACCACGCTTTTATCATCTGCACTCAAGTGCAAGCTGATTTATAACAAATCAAAGTACTAGTTCAGATTATGAAGATTGCCTCCAAAGTTCTTCCACTAATAGCAGCAGTACTAGTTCCTCCTATGGCATCACCATCATCTCCTCCTATTCCTAGGAGTCTCCGGGCTTCTGGCTCTCCTACACCATCCAGTCCATCCAAGAAGTCCAAGTCATCTGAACAAATTGAAACCCACTAGGCCCAATTAGATGTGATGATGACCCAAATGGCCCATATGCAAAAGGTTTTATCGACTCAAGTCCAAGAACTTAAAACAAGATGGGCTGACATTGTCGATGATGAATGGGCATCTGTCTCTTCTACTCAACCTCCAAGGATGCCCAGCTCGCATCCTTTTGACTTGGCGGGTTATGTTTAGGATCATTTCGAATTTTGAGCTTCAAGAAAAGAAAAAAGAAAAAATCTAACCTTGATGCGTTAATGTAGGTACTCAGAGAATTGATCTATTTTTCAACTCTTTTCCATCATATGTGAAAGAGGCTGTTTGTGACAATATACATTGGCAGCAACAGCAAAATCTTTCTCCTCAAATAGTCTGGAACTACATGTGCCAGACAAAAGATGCAAAGATTCTCAACAAATATGTAAAAAGGAATCCTTTTTGATAATATTCCTGCAAAGGTCAAAAAGGAAACAGTGTTCAAGCAAACACACTCTCTACAGTATCCAAAGATAACACAAGCTGACTTGTGGATAAAGACTGATGGATGGACATGTGCCATTTACTTATCTCATGCCATCCACTTACCTCATCACCTAACAAATGATTGGACTAGATTATTCAACTATCAATGGTTTAGATGAAATATTGACTACTATAAAAGGAGCCTCAAGAAAGTATTGAAGGCATCGAAAAATTTAACCAAGTCTTGTAATCTTTTGAACCTTTCTCAACTTTGTATTCCCTTTCTCAAATTTGTATCCCATCTTTCCTACAATTGTATCCCATATTTCTTGTATTCCAATTCTTAAATCTTAATAAAGCTTGAAGGTTTTATCAAGTTTCTAGTACAATTTCTAATTATCTTTTATTATTGTTATCTGTCTTTTGTTATTGTCATATTAAATTTTTGAAATATGGATCCTGCATGCATTTTGGTATCAGAGATGGTTTAGGTAAGGGATAGTGTATCACAGATGTAGCCATTTGCCACATCTTGACAATGACTATCTTTAAATTTCATTGCACGTAAATCTTGATGGTCCACTCGGGTCACTAACTACCTAATAAGTTTAGTTGGTCTCATACAACTCTTCCGGTAACTCTAGATATTATTTTGGTTTTTTAATCTTCATCCTACTCAAGTATATGGCAACAAGCTATGGAAGAAGAGCTTCAGGCCCTTTAGAATAATTATACCTGGAATGTAGTACCTTGTCCTATACGGTACAACCTATTGGATGCAAATGTGTCTATACTACCAAACTACAATTCAATGGCACAACAGAAAGGTTTAAGGCTTGTTTGGTGGCTCTTGAAAATTGACATGAATATGCTGTCTTGGAAGGTCGGTTTCTTCGATATATGGATGTAAAAACTGTATTTCTAATGGAGATCTCTTGGAAGAAATCCATATGACTAATTCTGGCTTGTTCACTTGCTTCACCTTTGATATTCTTCTATTAAAGTAGTCTTTGTACGGGCTAGAATAGGCATCGTGTGCATTGTTTGAGAAATGATGCACCACTCTTCTTGATTTTAAATTTGCTCAAAGTCTATATGTTTTCTCTCGCCATTTTAAGAAAGATGGTGGGATTGTTTTGCCTCTTGATATTGTCATAATTCGGTGTGATTCTCCTTTGATTGAGCACCTACAACAACAATTCAAGACTTTCTTTTATAAGAAAGATTTTGGTTTGTTACAATATTTTCTTAGTCTTATGGTGCATCTTACTCCTATGGGCACACTTTTGCATCAACATAAGTATACATGGGTGTTTTTACTACGGTAAGTCTTTGGTCAAGAAACTTGGTTGTTACACCTAAGGAGGTAAATTTAAAGTTTAGACAAGAGGTAAAGAATTATTATTCCATTGTTGAATATAATGGAAGGGCAACTAGGCATCTAGTCAACAATTTAAATTATTTGAAGATTATTCAACTAGATTTTTTTTTTTTTGTAGTTTAACAGGTTATAGTTAGTTATGTAGACACCTCGACGTTAACACTTCACTATAGTGCGCTGTATTATTTGTTATTTAAAGGGTACTTTTGGTCGAGGGTTATCTTTTTCTGTAAGGTTCACTTCTACAATTGATGGGCAACAATGACGCTAATTAGATTAGGTACTCAAATACTCGACGTTTGTTTATTGGATGGTACAAGTTTATTATCAATGTGCTTATTTTTGGAAGGAGTAAGAAGCAAGACCGAGTTTGGATATTGTGCTTTGTCCTCGGCTTGCTTTGAGATTGTGTGGTTTAAGGGTCTGTCATGTGACTTGTGGCATTCCTCAGCTCTAAAATACTATGCTTCATGTTGACAACACTAGTGCCATTCAGATTGCTGCCAATCGTGACCATCCAATTTTTCATGATTGCAACCATGCATATTTATATAGATTATTACTCCATTAGCGAAGCATTTCATTGGCTTGTGATTGCTCTCCCTCAAAATTCCACAAATGTTGAAACAGGCTGATGTGTCCAATAAGGCTCTATCATGATAATAATATCAATTCTTGATTGACGAATTGATGTTTCTTGATCAGCCATCATCGATTTTTTAGGGAGATGTAACCGTTATTGAATTGTACATAATATCTTAGAATATTTAGTTTCCAGGTTTAGTAGATATTTATTATTTGCAATTAATGATGATTTTATTTAGGGTTGTAATTACCTGGATTTGATAGATTGTAATTTGAATATAATTAGGAAATGTTAAAATGTGAATACTTATCTTATTTAATGAAGGAAAACTGTCAATTGAATGACATTTAGGCCAATAGACAGAATTTGTCAATAAATATGAAACATAAGTTAAAATTCAAAATAAAACCGTAGTCGAGAAGTCAAACCTGTTCAGCTGTACTGGCCAAAGCTAAAATCAAAAGAAGAAAACTTGTTTGATTGTGTGCTTGCTTTTTTCACTTCCATGGACAATATATTTTATGATCTTTTATCGCATAGAATCCTATTTTGCATCTCTTGGTGGTTATTTCTTACCCCATGATGTATGTAATTTACAATTTGCAACTAAAGGTATATGCATGATTTGAAACTTATAACCTTGTTCAATGACAACATTATAAAAGATGGAAAATTTCAATCAATAGTACTGAACAAAAGTGAATATATTTTGATATATTCTTTTCTATTTTTTCCTCAAGTTTTTTCAATTTTTGGTGCCCCCAAAGCATATTAAAGCACAGCATTGAAGTGAAAACAAAACCAAAAGAAATCAAACCCAACCAAGTCAAATTAAGCCTTTTCCTACTATGTGGCTCTTGCAACATAAATTCTGCACCTCTCTTTAGCTCTTTCATGGAGTGTGTCCTCTGTTTGTTCCAGATGTGCTTAATGCTGTATGATTTCCTTTAAACTTTTATTTGGGAAAAAGAACACTTTCCATCCCTTCACATCTCATTAGAGTTGCATTAGAAGGTCTTCACCCAATACCGAGCCACCTCAATGCTCAAACACATCTTTCACATTTTTATCTATGATTAGTGCTACTCAAACATCCCCCCTTTGTAATATCAGATTGAAACCTATCCTCCTTTATAGGACCACGCCTTCGCCTTAACTGCTATATCTCCTCCTTTGCCCTTTTTCTGTGGACATGCGCTCAAAACTTGGATTCATACAACATGGATGGCCTACTAACCACCTTTTAGCATATGCATTTACGGCACCATTTGGTGTAATTTTTGTGAATTCCCAAAAATTCACTGACCTCTAGAACTTTAATTCTAAGAAATTTAAAAGAATCCCATGTTGGCATATCATGAGAATCCTATCAAATTCCCTGTCTTATGTTTGGGTCAACACTTTAAAGTTCTAGCAACTGAGAACAACTTACATGCATACCCCTAATAGATTCACTTAACATGGGAAAAATTTAGATGCATATATATATATATATATATATTTAGCGTTTAGACGTTCTTTCATTTCCATCATTCAAACCTTATCCTAAAATATAAATAGGAAGCATATAGAAAGTGTATATCATGAGCTTGGGATTTGAGCTTACTAAGTGCCTTACTGAAGTCTTTGTTGAGGTAGGTTAGAAATATTGAGATTGGGACAAACTAGCTGGATATACTGAACCTTGTGATTGTTAATTTTTAGTAGGGTCATTTGGTGTAATTTCTGGCTATCTTTGAAGGGATTTGAGCAAATTCTACCCCTTCTTATGACTTGAGTTCCAACACTTTTGAGGTATTTAAGGAGGGTGGAGATCTCCCGAACATATGAAATGGGAGCAACTGACCGTGGGATTTAGATAATACCAGAGATTCTCTCAAATTCCTTGGAATTGCCCATACCAACTTGTGGTTAAGCCTGATTGGATTGTCTGATCAAACAAGGCATTTAAAACACTTCTCCGCTTCATCAAACCTACTTGGATTCTATGAGTACTAATATTGTCAATATCCATGCCTTTCTACTTCCTACTTCCAACATATTTGTAATATTGTTTCTTTGGTTGACTTTCAATCCATATCCTGGCCTCTGCATAATTTATCACTCTATCCATCTTGGAATCTTATTGAGGCATCTTTAGGCCCCCATTTTCTTATCTAGTTTTTACATGGGCATGTGATTTATTCAGCTCTAGCTCTTCTACAAATAAGTTTGTTGCTGATGTTGAAATTGTACTCAGTGATGAAATTGTTAGCATCTAAGGGTTTTAGCATGTTCCTGTGGATGAAAAATTCAGATCAGATAAGTTATGGATTAGTGAAAAAGAGCTATGCAGCCCTGCTCTTAATTTGCTTCATGTCCATCCCTGTTTATAGCTGCTATGTGGTTTTGTTCCCCCTAGCTGGGATAACTGTTTGAGATTATGGCCCACATTGAGGACATATTATAGAATTATATTCAAGCCCAAATCCAAGACACTAACGAGTGTTCATGATTTTGCTTTTGTTCCTTTGAAAGTGTTCTGCAGGTAAGTTGTTTCTATTTCAGATAGAATTGGTTCTTATCCTGTATCTAGGATTAGTCTTAGTGGTATAATTAGTCATATGTGTGCAAATTTTATGGACTGAAGCAATATTATTGAGAGTGCTATTGGTAATCTGGAAATTTGCCTTCTCCTTTTTTCTGTTGTCATATGTTTCTTGCTACTTTACTCATCAATTTCTCTTTGCTATGTTATTCTTGTCTTCCTCATTTATCCGTCTATTGCATCATTGATCACCTATTTTTGTCATCCAACCTTTATTCTGTGCTCTTCTCTTAGGGTGACAGTTTGTATGCCAAGTTGCAAGCTGATGTCATTGATGGATGTAATATGTGTCATAGTTGAAGAACTTAGTATTGACTACTTCTAGTGCTTTTATTTTACATGAAAAAAATACTCTTCCTAGTACTTTAGTAGTTCCAATTTTCTACTAGAATAAATTTTCTGTGAGTTTCAAAAATATTTACTCCTAATTATTTGTCAGCTTTGGGCTTTTCTCTCAGCCTTTTTGGGGAGAGAGCTAAACTTAAAGGGTGAGTGCACGTTTAAAAGGTGGATATATCACTTCAAGTCATGATGGTGATGCAATATTTAAGGGAGTCTGGAGAAATCTCAAATGTTTATTGGTCAAGATCTGACTGCGTCACAAAAGATGTAGGAAAAGTAGTGTTGATTTTTTGTGCCTGCAGCTAGAGGAGATTGTTAAAAACTTTGATTTGTATTTTTCTATTTTGTTCTTCCCAGTACTGTGCATATTGTTTTTTGGTATAATGCATATTTCCCCTTCAAGATCTGCTTGATATGTGTCCGGCAATCTAATTCTGAAGTTCATCGTAACAATCACAAATAATGCATCACTTGGTTTTAGTAGTTCAATAAGGGGCCTAATCACAGAACAAATGTCTATAATATTCGTTGCTTCCTTCTAGGATTTAATATTCATGTTCCTGTTCCTTATTTGTGAGTGTTGGAAAAGTTTTTAATCAATATTTTTATTTTTATTTAATTGCATTTCTTCTTTCTGCATGGTGATGGTGAGATTTGTTCCTAAAAACTTGTGGATTATTTACTCTGTGATTACTAGTTTCATGGCAGTGTCAATCTGTTTCCCCTTTCTTTCCCTACTATATTTGCTTCTTGAACTGCTGTTCAACTATCGACCCTCTTGATCAATGTCCGAGGTGCTTTGGCTTTTTTGCTCTTTCCTTCCCTCATTGATCAAAAGATTGTTAAAAACTTTTCTTTGTATTTTTCTATTTTGTTCTTCCCAATACTGTGCATATTGTTTTTTGGCATAATGCATATTTTCCCTTCATGATCTGCTTGATATGTGCCCAGCAATCTAATTCAGATGTTCATCGTAACAATCACAAATAATGCATCACTTGGTTTTAGTAGTTCAATCAGGGGCCTAATCACAGAACAAATGTCTATAATATTCGTTGCTTCCTTCTAGGATTTAATATTCATGTTCCTGATGTTTGATGCATGAGGGTTCCTTATTTGTGAGTGTTGGAAAAGTTTTTAATCAATATTTTTATTTTTATTTAATTGCATTTCTTCTTTTTGCATGGTGATGGTGAGATCTGTTCCTAAAAACTTGTGGATTATTTACTCTGTGATTACTAGTTGCATGGAAGTGTCAATCTGTTTCCCCTTTCTTTCCCTACTATATTTGCTTCTTGAACTGCTGTTCAACTATTGACCCTCTTGATCAATATCCGAGGTGCTTTGGCTTTTTTGCTCTTTTTCCCACTCATTGATAAAATGGTTGTTACACATCCGTAGGCATAAACTCTTCCAGCATAGTTTTCTGTTATTTGAAACTAGAAATATGATCTAATGTGAAAAAATGCTGCATTCTATTAGAACTTAGAAGGTAGTCATAGCTGTGAGGATGTCTATTTTTTTGGATCAGGTTGAAATGGTAATAATAATAATAATAATGATAATAAAAAAATAATAAAACAAAATAATAATAATAATAATAATACCTAATAATAATAAAATAATAATAATAATTGTTCTATAGATTTTGGGGTGCGGATCTTTTTTATTGAGATTTCTATGTCTCTGCTTTATCTAGACAGTACGTTCTCTAGTTGTGAAACATTGCATGGCTGTTTGTAATTATAAAAATTAAGGTTGTTGCCTAGTCTACCTGGTGCATTCTATTTAGCTGGATCCATTGGCTCTGATAAGATGCCTGTGCTCATGTTCTTTTCCCATCTCTAACAATTGCTCTCTAATTGTGAAAAATTTCATGCTTGTTTCTTACATCCCAAAAAATTGCTTGTCTATTTACCAATGTGCACCTGCAAACTGCTGTTTAAGTTCCTTACTTCCACTCCGAAGTCCCAATATTAACAACCGCTGTAAACTTCAGTCTGCTATAGCATGATTTAATACTGTTTCTAAATCCACATGTAGTCAAATATTAGGTTTTTTATGCCAGAAAGTGAACTAATGCTCTATATCTTTGCATGATTCAGGTTTATGTTCGTCATCCAAAGCAGGACTTGTATGGCTTAGGATATGATCCATTTAAGCATGCTCCTGAATTTTGGGGTATGTAGCATCTTCAAGTCAATTCTGTGGACCCGCTTAATAATTTATGATCTTGCACATAGTAGTTTGATTGCAGCTAAATATTTTTTCTTATTGTCAGAAAAGAAAAGATCAAGGTTGGCAGATGATAGAGATGTTGTAAACAGAGAACCTTTCCGTATGAAAGATAACCTTTTTTCTTCCAATTGTAAGAACTTTCTTTCTGAGGTTGTGAATTGTCCACCATGTTTCTAAACTGCTTAAGATGAAATCAAGTTGGTAACTCGTTAACTTGAATTGTTCAGCAGGAAGGGTTGCTCCTGGTTTTGGCATTGGGGCACTAGAAGAATTTGATATTGATGATGAGGATGTTTATGCATCTGGTTGGTATTGGGGTTATTGAACTGATGTATAACGTTCCATTTTGATGTTAACAGATTGTAGTTACAGTATAAAAATGATTGTTGTTATCTTAGCGTTGTTGTATTTTTATGTGTATCTTCTGAATGTTCTGCTGGTATTTGCATCATTATTGGCATGTCGTGTTCCATGAGGGGAATGAATGATCCAGATGTGGCTCAGGTAGATGTGACAAGGGAATGCATGGACAATGAGTTGGAAGTCTTGAGAGTGGTTTTGGAAGTCAAAGGTTTTAGAATGTGTAGAACAAGGCTAGATATGTGGAATGCATGTTCAATACAAGCAGATAAATAAATGGTGGGGAGGTGAGGATAGAGATGGACAACCTGCAAAAAGTGACAATATCAAAGGTATTTAATCCATCATGAAAAAAGATTGGGAGAGAGGACTTGCTGAAAACCTTGTTGAATAAAGTAATGAAATTATTTAGATATCTTATATGATTGAAAAGCTGCATACCGTTAAGTTGGCTATTAGGCCCAATATGTTAGAGTTGGTGTTGAGCTGTTAACCATCAACATATAGACAAAAATAGAGGTGATGGAAATAAGATGATAAATTGAGCATTTTGTCACATGAGGGATAGAGTCTGAATGTTTAGACAGATTACTAGATACACATTTAATGTGGATTGGCCATTTGAAGCAAATACTAAGTAGTGTGGAGATGTAGAAAAGAATTTCATTCTGAAGGGGTAGAGTAATACCAATGAAAAGTTTGAAAGCAGTAGTAAAGTATGATCTTTCATATCAGTGCTAGCAGAAGGAATGCTGTGCAACAAAGCTAGATAGTGGTTAAAAAATCCATGTAACTGACTCAATTTAGAGGAGAAGGCTTAATTTGATTTTGTGCCAGAATTGAATCCCATTTCACTCCATCTTTTCTATCTGACTCTGTCAAAGTCAAATCAGTTATTCCTCATTCCTTTGATAGTGAAGCCCCAAGGAACCAGTTTTGAGTTAAGGCCCTAGAGGGGGATTATGGGACTAAAACAGTTGCTTGGCTACGTTGACAATCTTCCAAATATGAAGATTGTACCACAACCAATTCGGTGGAAAGGGTCAACATAATCCATCTTGTACAAATAATGCACAATTCTGGGCTGATATGTAGCCAGGATTCTTAGGATCCTTCTTAGTGCCACCAAAACTGATGGATGGCTCACAAGGTTAGAGCCAGCTGCTATTTTATTATAATGCAGTATTGACACTGGTTAAGTTTTCTTCCTCTTGTGCTTCTTCTTCCTCATTTTTTGAATTTTGTTTATAGCTGGTATGCTAATTGTAATTGTCAATGTTTCTCCAGTTATTTTGTTACCTTTTTGTGTTATTTTGGATTTTTTGGAGGGAATACTTTAAATTTTGTAATTTTTAATTTTAACTATATTGTTTTCAAAATTTTTGCTAATTATGTAGTCTTCTCAGAAATGACCATTCATAAATTTCCAGAAATTGACTATAAAAAGACTTATGATGAAGTGGATGAAGAGGATTCAAGGTTGGTCATGGACATCAGGCAAACAACCGAGGTTAGGAAAAAGTTAAATGGACAGCAGGAGGGTGCTATTCCTGTGTTTAGAGTTGCATCCAGTTGTGATTACCAGTTGGAAAGGTACTTCATACCTTTAGCTTTCTGACTCCTATATCTCGGAACCACTTTCTTATATTGGATTAAAAAGCAATATTTTGGAGACACCCTTTGGGTACTTTTGAGACACTTTCAGATGATTTGATATTTATTGATCTATTTGTTTTTGTGTAGACTCACTAATATGGGTGGAACGTCATGTAAAATAGGGTGGTTGAAGGGTGGTTAAAAGGTTACTCTTACAAAGGCCTAGATTGAATATCCAATCTTGCATTAAATTGTTTGTCTGCACAAGTTAGCTTTTGCTTAGCATAAATATTTTGATCTAAAAAGATAAATTTGTGTCTTGTGGTAGTGGCATGCTATTCAATATTTGTAATTATGTCAACTGAAACTTACTATTTGCCCCTCTTTCCTCAATGAATTTTGCAGAGGAGTTGTTTCTGTTAATGATTATGAATGGATGTCTTTAGGGCTTCTTTCTCAATAATATCTTTTACTGTATCAAAGTAGGTTGGATGAAGTGGACAAGTAGTGCACGTCTCTGTTGCTGAATCAGTAATAGTGATTTTCTAGATTAAAAGATCTGTAGGCTAATCTCAAGGAAAAGTAGATTAAAAGATTACTGTTCAAATGATGGTTCAGCTGTCAGATATTAGATAGAAGAAAGAAAGGAGAAAAGAAAGAAATCTAATATTTTCAGGGTGTTTACCTGATGGATTAGTTATCAGATACTAGATAGAAGAAAGAAAGGAGAAAAGAAAGAAATCTCTTCTTTTCAATATTGATGCAGAGCATATCAAGCCTATCATAGGTCACCATGAGTATTCGTATAATTAGTTCTGTTGGCTAGTCTCTAGGAAAGGCAGTTTTATTATGGTTGGACTCTAATAGATCAAAATTGTTGGGGGTGTTCAACCGCAGTACCGGTGGGCATAAAGATTAAAGAGGGTGCACAGTCCACAGCACTTTCAGTAATTTGGGCTCTTGGGAGGGTCACAACTCAGATGTATTCATTTTTACCCTTTTATCTCGCAGAGGTTATTTATATGGTTTTCACCCATGAGGCAATGACTGCTATCATGTGGGTTGCACCGGGCAGATACCAATGATTAAAGAAATTGAGAAAAAGAAAATCTGAGCCTCACACTAGGTGTTCTTCTGCATCATTCATAGGAAAGAAGTACATCATACATCTTGAAAGACTAAAGTTTCTGTCCATTCTTTGCTGCGGAAAGACACTTGAGTACATTGTATATGAAGACAGACTTAAGCTTGGGCTCCAAATTTATTGACTAGGTTGTAGGGAAAGTTACCAATGTGATCTGGATGTAGCCTTAACTGACCTGAAGGGATACAAGAATGCATAATCTGCCTCAGACAATCTCCCTGGTATCAGCTATATAATCATAAATGACTAAACTGCCTTACATATGAACATCATCATAGCAATGCAAACATCAACTTCAATCTTTTGATATATCCAGCAGAAGCTTGTCAAATTGCTATATTAGTTCTTGAATCAGCTTGCCTCCTTATCTTGTAATATTTTTAAACCTCTATTCAAAATTATGTGCATCAGGATCCTGTGTGATAAGAGAAGACTACTCAATCGTGTTTTGTTGGGTGTGACTGGTAGGCTTAGTGTTGTCAAAGAGGCGAGGCATCCTTCAAGCGCCAAGGCCTCCAAATACCTGAAACTACTTTGAGGCCTGGCACTGTGAAAGTAGTCATGAGGTTTTGATTCTGTAATGAAACTCCTTCCACCTTTTCTGCTTAGATTTTGTGGGATATATAGGACTCCTTCTGGATGAAGGTTTTCCCTGATTTCATCCTATGATCTAAAACAGATAAAATAGATTGTCTACAGAAGATGCAGCCTGATAAAGCTTGTCTTACATATGTGATCTTGGAAACTGAATTATGAGATTAATAGCTATTTGTTATCACATAGGTTTCCTGCCTTGCTTTTTTTGGTGAAGCATGTCTTTGAGCTTTACAATGGAGTCTTGGGCAAGACAATGTTCTGCCAAATAATTCTTCCATTTGTATCATATGGATTTTGATTGGGGTAATTGCCTTCGGATAGAATGCTATGTTCAATGTAGTTAGGTGGATTTTGTGGAAACAATGTATTTTATTTCTTCATCTGAGGGTAGTTTGTGTATCTAGCATTTCTTTAGGTTTAATTGTGTAAGCTTTTAATATTTTGTTTGTCAGCTGTCAAATGTTTGTGAGCTTTGAAGGTTTGTGCTTGATTTTTTTTTTTTTTTTTGCATATTTTTTTTCTGCTTTTGGGACTTCCTTTGGATGTTTGTAGTTTTTGTTATGGGAAAGTCCTGACTTATTTTCTTTTCCACTCTTTCAGTGAAGTGTTTTTTTTTTTTTATAAGGAAACATTGCAGAGACATTAGAAGTGGAACAATGCTGTTATGAAGCAAAAGTTTCACCATCTTGTGATCTCTGTCTAGTGTATCAAGATTTAAATGATTGTCAATTCTTATACTGAACAAGCTGTTTATTTATTTATTTATTTTTTCAGATTGACCCATTTATTCTTCTCAACTTTTGTTTAGGTTTGATCCTCCAGTTATTCCAAAGGATTTTGTACCACATCACAAGTTTTCTGCTCCTCTTGATATCAATAATCAGATTGCTGATCATCCACCCCCTTTGGTTTTAGCTCCAGAAGATAATAATCTCAAAGTCATGATTGAGGGGTTCGCAACTTTAGTAGCTCGATCTGGAAAACTATTTGAGGATCTCTCCCGAGAGAAGAACCACTCAAACCCATTATTCAGTTTTCTCACAGGAGGAAGCGGACACAATTATTATGCAAGGAAGCTGTGGGAGGAGCGACAAAAGCGTATTGGTGAAACCAAGTCCATATCAATTGAAGAGCTGTTTTCTCGGCCACAGAAAATGACCGCAGAGAGTCGTGGAAAAATTTTAGGAGAAAAGACCTTGGAAAGGCTCTCCAAAGATTCAGATTTATCTGTTGCTTCTACGTATGTCAATATCCATGGCAATCTTTCAGATGCATTTACCAGACCTGAATCATCTGTGAGTGTTACTTTCAGTGCATATTTTCTGTTTGAACTATATAAAGATAATATAAGCTTTGTTGAAAAGCACGTTGTAGTTGATCAAAGTTTTAGTTGCCCAATTGTCTCTTGTTTCCTTTTTTTAATTGAAACCACTAATTACCTGAACATAATTCAAACTAATAGTTTGGGAAGGTTATCCTGTGGAGATCTTATTGTTTCATTTCATGATGTTATCATAAGCTTAACGTGCTAAAAACTGCAAAGCCTTTCAAAGATGATCCCACAAAGCAAGAGAGATTTGAGCTGTTCCTCAAGGACAAATATCAAGGAGGACTTCGCTCTATTGAATATGTTGGAGCTGATAGTATGTCAGAAGCTGCTCGAGCTCGTGAGCGACTGGACTTTGAGGCTGCAGCTGAGTCAATAGAGAAAGCTAAATTGCCAAACCAAGGGAGGGTTTCTCCTGAGCAGTTGATGGATTTTACAATGGCTGCAGGATTGAAGTTTGCTTCTGCTGGAGTGGGGGTTCGGACCAAAAACTTTTTAAGTTCCCATTTTTGAGTTTTAAGCCATGGGCATAGGGTCTCAAACAATTTATTTGACCAAAGCAGGGTGAAGTCAACAAAACTGAGGATGCAGTAGCAAACAAAATGTATCCCAGGCGGGAGGAGTTCCAATGGCATCCTGCAGCTGTATTGTGCAAGCGTTTTGATGTCAATGATCCTTACATGGGGAAGGTAGCATACCTTTCTCAATTGTATTGTACCTTTATTCATCTAGAATATTTAATTTTTTGCATTTATCTCAGAAGCATGCACTCACAGTGGCTCACTGTTAGAGGCAGCATGCTTTAGCAAGCAAGTCCTAGTTTTTCTTTTTATTCGCTTTTTAATTACTACATAGATGCTACCAAAGCTTGATAGGGAGATACTCTGATACGAGGAAGCATGGACTCCTCTTTCGAGTAACGTATCTGTATTGAACATGTACACCAAGAGACTTCCACATGCTTGGTATTTGTCATTTAATTAGAATGTGTGACACATTTGAGACTTAATTAAACACATTCAACACACTGCAGATATGTTGGGGACATTATTTGGCATTTTTTCAATATTGAAAACAAAAAAAAATGGGGTCATTAATAAATCTCCTGTGACACACACAGAGAGAAGGAGATACCTTGCAGTGGTTTGAGATTTGGCCAACTAGAAATCAAATAGATCAGAGAACTAAAGTGTTTTTAGTAGATAGTTTCCTTCAACCAAGAAAAATAGAGGGAGAGATTTTATATTATATGAATGTGCCATTGGCATGGGTTGGAAGTTCTGATAGCTTATTTAGTTTAAAATTGTTTTTTATCAATTATATTCTCCGCTCACTTAAAAACTATGGTTTTTGGTCAATGTGTTCCTAGCTTGCCATGTCTTATTTTTTGGAAAAGTTATGTTTCTATTGCCATATACATATCCATGCTACTTAGTTCTTATACAGGCAGGCAAGTCTGATGTTTTTTCTGCTCTTTCTCCTCATCAGGAAAAACTTCTTGAATTATCCCTCCTTTTTGACTTTTTTTTTTTTTTTGTCAGTTTTTTTGGTTTTCTTTTGTGGGGTGGGGGGAGTTCATTTAGTCATTGTCTGCATTTTTTCAGTACTGGGTCCAATTTTACTTAATTATGTCTGAGGTACTTATTCTTGTTTTTGCTTATTTATCCTTCAGATTTTTCATTCATTGCAAGAGAAGTGAAGATACAAGTTGATACAGTTTATTGATTTGTATGACTAAATGGTTTATCTAGTGTCTGTTTTAAGAAGTTTTATTAAACCTATATGCAGCCACCTCCAACTCTGAGGGTGAGGAGCAAGATGGATTCTCTTATTTTCACTTCAGACTCTGCAAGCAGTAGCAAATTAGAAGAAATGCTTACAGCTAGAGACAATTCTCAAGAGATGGCCACAGATAAAACCAGTAGGGGGGATAAAGATGCATTGGAAGTCAAAAATATTGAGCGGCCTGTTGACCTCTACAAGGTATTGCTTTCCCTTGTATCCCTTTTTGTTCTTTTCCTGTTCAGCTGTTCTTGATTCAGTGGGCTGTTCATGTTTACTAAATAGGTCTTATGCATATTAGTATGCAGTTTTGTATCTTATTCTTTTGTACTAGTTTTTATTCTACACACTTGTAAGTGGACTTACTCAGATATCTGTTCCTTCCCATTTTCCACACCCTCTTGAGAACCACATTCTAGTTCATACATATTGGTTCACCTCTGTTTGCCGATCAGTTTACTAAAGTTGATGTATCAGTTTGCTGAATTTGGCCAACCCTTTACATTGGGTTACTAAAAATCCCTAGCTACTAGACTATCCGAATGTGTTCGAGTAAACATACACACCCCTCCATTAACTGATTTTGATGATTGAACTACTAGATTTAATGTAGCTAGGGTTAATTGAGGCCATGAACATGAAGCAATCATGTTTTTTTACTCACCGTTGGTGGTTGGTAGACATAGGACCAAGTCCTGATACCCTTGAACAAACCCAAAACAAAACAACTCCAGTCCCCAGATTTAATGATAATCAAAGTACAATAATAATTTATAGAAGATGGCCTTAATCCTAAACATCTTCTGAAATTAACTGGTAATCTAAATAGTTAAGGAGCACTTCTAAATACTACTCCTTGCATTCCTACAACTTCTTAACAAATAACAAATATTATCAATTGGCCTTTGGTCAAATGTGCCTAGGCTTTTGTTGTGTTTAATTACAAGTTTACAATATCATTATAAGTAATAAAATGATAAATTGAGTTTTTCCCCCAAAGTAATGGATTTTTATGAAGTATTAGAATGATTTTTATCTTAATATTATTTAAACAACTGAATTAAATGAAAGAATAAGTAATCAAATTAACAGCTTATCACTATTAAAATTGTACTAAAATAAGATTAAATTCAATAAAGAGAAATCGTACTAAAATGTTTTTTATCCTATATATTCCTATATACTAGTTTTTAATTTCTCATGATTATTCAATCACATGATAATCAAGATATAGCATGGATATTTAAAACTCCCTCTCAAATTATATCAAAGCTATGATCAAATATCTGTCCACTATATTACTTTGTGAGTAAAATATATAACCATATATTAAGCTTAATTTTAAAGATTGCACAAGTCAATGTAGTATATCTCTATCTACAATGCAACTTATATCACTTTTATCAAGATTATGTTTGTATTTTCTCTCGGTTATAACATGCAATATCAAATCATTCAAATAGTGTTTGAGCATTCGAAAGTATTAAGTATAAAGAGAAGTAATGATAAAGAGAAAATAGTGTTATGAACAATTTCAAGCAAATATAATTCGACCAAAGGTTATATCAAACACCTAGTAATGAAAATTTAGTTCATGCTTGAACTAAGAATAAACATGAAAATCTGGAAGTTCATCTGTTAAAGGAGGAATTAGGAAAAGAAGGATGAAAAGGGAGAAGCAAATCTGCCCCTTGCTTGTTACTGCTGCTAGCTGCCAGGTTCTCTTCTATTTCCCCTAGTTCTCCTGTTTTTCTTTATTTCTTTCTGCCTTGGACAGAATAGTAGTCTGGATCCTCATTGTTGGCTGCCTCTTCTTTTTCTTTTAATTTATTGAAAGCTGCCAGCGCTTTGTCCTAGATTTCCTTTTATGTTACCTGAAATCTTAGAACAAAATTCCTCTGAATTAATCTTCAAATCTTCCAACGAAACTTTCAATTTTTGTGGATCCACAAGATTTATTTATCTTGTGCACGTCCTTCCATGCTGAAATCATTAGAATTTTGGGACATATAGAGACAAGATTGTAGGACTTGAGTAAGTTTTTTGACAACACCAATAAAGCTCAGGTGAGTTAAAATGAATGTTTTGCCTCTCTTCTTTAACCAAATGACAAATAAAAGTTAATTAGAAGCCACTTAAGTACGAGGATTTATTATACAGTAAGCTTTGGATATAATTTTATCACCTCAGCCTATTGGATTTTATTTTCACCATCCCTATGAGGAGGCACTTGTGACTCCTTGCTTCATTCGTCCGCTTTTCTGAAAGTTTGACATCGAACATGTATGAATGAATCCAGAAGCTTGAAATGGAAGAAAAAAACAATAATGTTCACATTTCCATTCTCTTGATCACCTTAATCTCTGGTACAACTTCTCAAAGAGAATCTTCTTCCATCAAGATCCACTATATGATTTTCTTCTCCATCATCGCAAAAGAACAAAGAAAGAAAAATAACCATTCTCGAATGTGAAGGAATGACTTCCCTTTAGTGCCTATAAAAGTAGTCACCCTGCCTAATTTACCATCAACTGTCACTTTGTTTCCTTTTGGATTCAATTTTTGTCACACAACACAAGGCAATTTCTGTGAAAGTGTTCTTTCTGGCCACAATTGTGACATTTGAGATATCCTCAAGGTGTTTCTCTGACTGCTTAGGTACCTTGGTGTGATATGCAGAGGAAGTCCCTTTGGAGAGCTTTCACCAAATGTTGACTTTCTTTTCAACATCTTGCATAGCTGCATTGACTGCAATGTGGTCAACTGATCAAGAAATATACCCTTTCATTCCAACAAAATGCTCTCTCTAATCCATCAATTACCTGATTATGATTGAAGCTTCATTCTCCGTAAAAGAACATCAGTCCACTAGTTTTCAAACTCTATGATTATGTTTCCACATCACATTTGTCCATGTGTAGGTTACACGTCTGGGAGTATTTTTGACATTTAAGTAAACTGGAGTGAATTTGTTGATCATCTACTCACTTAAACAGGCACACAGTCTCACTTGATCAAGCCAATGAACTCTATGCTGGTTGTTCATATTGCTTCCCCAAACACCAGCTAATTTGAAAAATGTGGTAGCTATATTCTCCTTTTCGTCATCCTAAACACTCCAGTAAACAGCAAGTCTCTAGTCATTAGAACAGTAGAACATTATTATTGGGTATCCTCAAAATCCAATAATCTTAAAACCAAAATTCAGATTGTGAATATGCTGAAAAACAGGTGTGCTTTGAATATGGATGGCAGCTGCAGTTGCTAAACTGGCGGTTACATTGGTGTCGACCACTCCCTTATGCTAGTCATTGGAATCAAACCATGCAATTGTAATGGTACAACTTCAAAGTGAGATCAGCTTGTATCGCATTCAATGTATACTCAAATCATTGTCTTCATAAACTTTTTTAAGTTGATCAATTTTTACGGAATTGTCTTTAAACAATGGTGGTCAAAGTGTCATCTTCCATGTGTGATGTTTGGCTTGACTGGCTCTGTGTCCCAGGTTGTAAGGTCATATGGACTGGTGGCTGGAGTTGGTTATGTGATGGAGCAGTAATAACTTTTTTTTTTTTACATTAAGCTTGTGCTATGAAATATAAAAAGCACTGTGCCCACGAGTTAGATGTTGGAGACTTTAAGACCTTGTCATTTTCAGCTCAGAATAGGGTTTCACGGTGGAGTGACTAAAAATTTTGTAGAGGGAAGTAGAAGGCCGTCGTCACTTCGATTCCAATTCTAGGGATTGAGATTAGGGAGTGAGATGCTATCTAGGACAGATTTGTGGTACCATACATGATATCCATAAAATATATAGCGGAAGCCAATCTAATAACCTGTCGAAGTATTCACATTTATATCCATAAAACTCATTTATATGTACATAGTCATAAAAGTCTATTTACAAAAATTCATATATTTCAATCGGATCATTACAATGAAGTTGCTTCTTCCGTGGTAACTCCAAAATATGCTCCCGAGTCCTTAGAATCATTTAGAAGGAGCTCTAGTCACTCCATCCCCACAAGGCATGAGTTATATAGTATCATCTGGAAGGGGGAAAAATAGAAAACAGTGAGTTGGAGTTTAACAAGGTACATACAGATTTTCCGTAAAACGTTTATGCTGTAAGGCGGATCAAATACATATGCAACATGAATATTATAAAATAACAGTTGATCGGATCATGGCAGATACATAATGCAAAAGAAATCAAGAAAGCCGGAGTAGTCAATTCTGGAAATCGGGACAGAAAACAGAGTCGGTTTTATTATAGAAATTTCTCTTTTCTTTTTTTTTTGTCGGTAAAGGATATCGCTAGCGGAGGGAGAAATAATCGAGGATAGATTGTGCACTTCTCCGCACAATCACGGCAATACTTCATTATACAAAGTCCCGAGGACGGCTCTTAGTTCCTCTTTGTACAAAGTTTCGAGGACGACTCTTACTTCCTCCTTGTATAAATCCCCAAGGATGGCTCCCTTTCGTTATCATTGATTACCACTATAATGTTCTAAGGCATGCCGGAGAACTTTATCTCCCAGTACTAAGGTCCGATCTTATTTATCTTGTCATAAGGCTGGTTCACTTTTTTTTTAGTTTACATTCCGGACAGGCAAAAAACTTTCAGTCGTCATATTACAAAGCTGATTTCAAATTCATTTTTCTAATTCCGGTAAAGTATAAAGACTTTCAATTGACATGAAGTCGGTTTCAAATCTATAAATCTCATTCCGGTCAATGATTCTTTATTATAACATTATAATTCAAAGCCGGTTAATTCTCCATTTTTATATAATTCAAGTTCAATCATAAGTTGAGCAGAATGCGGAAAACAGAAAGCAGAAAGTATGAATTAACCATGAAATCAAAATCATATTTTCAGTCTAATCGTACAACAAGTATCATATCAGAGATACAGCTTATCAAGTAGTAATTAAAATGGCAAGTCTGATATATTATGTGCTAAAGTATTTAAATCTGAAAAGAAAACCTGCAATTTTTCTTAAAGTCGGGACTTGAAAACAGAAATATACTTAAAATTTGAATTTAAAAAGGGGGAGTACGCTTGTCTTAGAAATATTCTTAAAATCTGGGTTTAAAAAGGAAAGGTACACTTGCCTTACTATTGACCGCCCACTCCGGCTAATTTGGAGCTTTTTTTCCTTCTTCACTCCTTACCCTTCTTGCTCGTCAGAAATTCTACACCCGTTCCTTAATTGGAGCTCAGTATATAAAGAGGAGGGATTAGGTGGAGTAAGTGGGGTGGTTACCTACTTGGTATTTTCCTTCGGGGGTTAGGTGGGAGTGAGTGGGGTAAGTTACCTATTTGGTACTTTCATCTAGAAGGTCAACGAGGTAGTTTACTTGCTTTAATTAGATTTGAATCTAGTTGGGATCTAATCGTCTAAACAACAAAGTTGGCCCTTTCTTTTAATTTTTCCTTAATTTATCTTGGTCAAAATTTTTGAATTCGGCAGTCAATTCTAGTTGGTCAACATTTTCTTTAAAATCGGCCAACCTTTCTATTGGTTAACTTTTTCGGTTAATACTTCGTACTCTAATCCGGCCAACTTTTACTCAAAGCCGGCAAACGTTTCTTTTCTCTTATTCAAGGTCGGTCAATATTTTGACGCCGGTCAATATGTTGACGCCGGTCAACACCATGACACCGGTCAATATCTTGACACCGGTCAACATCTTGACACCAGTCAACTCGTCGGTTAACCTTCCGGTCAACATCTTGACGCCGGTCAATGTCTTGATTACCATTAGTTCCAGTCTTCCAGCGGTGTAAGGCCACTCCGGTTTAAGTCGAAATCAAAACATTTCGATTTTTAAGTAGTAATATTTTACTTTGATTTCGGATCTAACAGGTGGCTGGAGTTGGTTATGTGACTTGAGGCCAATAGTCAACCTGCCCTGGATGAAGTAATAACTGGTTGGGTAAAATAAGGTTGGGCTACTATAGAAGATTGAAAATTAGGCTTGCGCCATGAAATATAAAAGCACTGTGCCCACGAGTCAGATGTTGGACAAGACTTTAAGACCTTGTCATTTTCAGCTCTTTGGAAGAGAGAGAGAGAGAGAGAGAGAGAGAGAGAGAGAGAGGAAGAATAGGGTTTGCATGGTGGAGTGACTAAAAATTTTGTAGAGGGAAGCAGAAGGCCTACAAGGCCAGTGGCGGTTACGCCACTGGCGATAGAGCAAATTCTAGGGTTTGCAAAAATGAGACTTGAAGCTCAGGGTATGGGAAAAATAGGTTTGAGATTAGGTTTATGAAATCCTACATCTATTGAGTGAGATTTTTTTATCGCTATGAAATATAAAAGCACTGTGCCCACGAGTCAGATGTTGGACAAGACTTTAAGACCTTGTCATTTTCAGCTCTGTGGAAGAGAGAGAGAGGAAGAATAGGGTTTGCATGGTGGAGTGACTAAAAATTTTGTAGAGGGAAGCAGAAGGCCAACAAGGCCAGTGGTGGTTACGTCACTGGTGATAGAGCAAATTCTAGGGTTTGCAAAAATGAGACTTGAAGCTCAGGGTTTGGGAAAAATAGGTTTGAGATTAGGTTTATGAAATCCTACATCTATTGAGTGAGATTTTTTTATCTGCTTGTCTGTGGTTGGTTGAGGTTGGGTTTTGGTTTCAGATTTGTGGTATTTGAAAGTTGAATATGAGTCTGCAAATCAAGGCAGTGTGTGAGAGACGGAGAATCAAGTTCAACGACATGGGGAAAAACAAAACAATTCTATTTTTGATTGTTTTTCACTCTATAATAATGAGAGTACGATATCAAATCATAGAATATGACCTAACTTAATCCTATGCAACTTCCTAAATTAAATGAAAGTCCAAATAATTACAAAATACTTTTAAATAATGTCACCATGCTTTCCTCCAATTATCACAATGTTTATCTAAAATATTAATTGGGACATCGCACTAATTTGGATTGGACGTCTTGGACTTACTCTCCAGGAACTTGTAGGAGAAGGTACATAGAGCTAGGGCATCCTGCATCACATGTGATTTTTTGTATGTTTCTGGCAACGAACAATTTTCATAACTCAAGCACTTACCTCTCAGACTAAGGTGGTGGAAATTTGGAGATTCTCTCATATCCTGCGTTTATGTGGCAGGAATGAGATTTTAGATGATTTTTTTATGCTGTCCAATCTTCTTCCTGTTCTTTAATCTGTCTTTGGTTTGAATTTGGTTATAGAAAATAAAGGTTCCTTTTATCAGGCATCATCATAAGAGCTTTAAATTATTCCTCCCAGTTGAGAGGATCTAATGCTGATTGGGCGAAATCAATTTGGAATTAGTAACTGCATTGGAAAAAATAGTAAGATGAAGTCAAGGACAACTTGAAATCCCATGAGGGCAAATGACTCTTTTCATCTCTTTGTGTCTTAGTGATGAGTCACATAATGCTCATTGTATAGGACAATTATAATGGTATCTCATCATTTGATTGATACTCAGAGCTTGTTAGAACGAATATCTGACAGTGAGGCCAAGTGATCAGTGCCAAAAGAACCAGTTAGGGCATCAAGTGGTTAATCATGGAAAGAGAGACCAAACAGTCCTATGGGCCTTCTTGTATAGTGAAGAAATTAAATGCCAACCTTCTAGTGGGTAATTGACTTACCTTTATTTGAGATAGTGGGGATTTCTAAGGTAATCTTGTTACCTAGTTCAATTAATGATCTAGTGACCTTATAGTGCTTCATTGCAAGTTTTATAAGTTATGCTCTTTGAGATAATTGCTTTTAGAAAATGTCTGGCAACGGAATTATCCGAGGTGATAGACTTATCGAGGTAATCTTGTCAGCTAATTCAGCTCATGAACAAAACACTTTCTAATGCTTTAATGGGATATTGTGAAACTATTGTATCCTAAGTTTGTCTTACAATAGGATGACAAATTATAACATGTGTCCCAGATTAAATAGATTATGAGGCTGAAGGTATGCATATTTGATTCTCCCTAGAGCCTACAATGTGGGAAGTTTCGTACATGACCACCTTTTGCCCCTAAAAATAATATTTGTCAAATTAAGCAGTGTACTGAAAGTAAAAGAACAAAGAGACAAATACAGCCAAAAGTTAAATTTCAAAATTAACATGTCGTGATAACTATCAAACAAATAGTAAGGGGCAAACCATATAACAAATTCACTAAAGCCAGAAGGGTTTGATGTTATTATCATGGATGGGAATATCCCCTAGTATTACACTAGATAGCAGCTTTGACTAGTTTTCTAAATAAACCGTGTACAAAAGCAACTGACTCAATAAGCTTATCCTGTGTACACCATATCAGACGAAAAGGCATACTGCATCCCCTTGCCCATCCCATAAAGCAATAAATAATGTCTTGGAGCTTGTTGATTCTAGTCTTTAATAACTGTGAATGTAGTATATGAGATTTTTCATACTCATCCATATATCATTGTCTCGTTCAAATGTTCCACTTCCACAACCTACTCAAGTTTGTGCTTGGCATGTGTCTTGTTGGTACCTTCCTGGAAACCAATTGTGGCAGTCATCTTTCCTAGTTACTTAGTTGTGTTGAATATTTTCCTCTAGGAGCATTTTTTTTCTTTCTGCCCAGCTCCCTGAAAACAACATTCAACTTTCATGTGTTAAGCATATAGCTAGCATTCCTTCTTCTGAGCCAGGATCAAACTCTTCTTTTGAATATGATTGGGCCTTATAGTAGAACTTAGTGAATCGGGCATACTCCTTCTTCACCTTCTGTTGGCTTTTTTTCTCTTATTCTTTTTGTTATTTTGTTTGGTTTTGTCATTGATATCTTCGAGAGTCTAAGCGTCATATGTGCATGGGATTTAACTTGGTCACTTGGCATTATTTCTTCTGGATCCTTGACTATTGTGTTACTTGTAGGAATAACCTATGTGAGTGGTCTTCTAGGAAAGTAGAAATTTGGAAAATCTGTTCTAGCCTTTATGATTTCCATCTTTGTGCTGAATTTTAGGAAACTTGGTATCAAGATGATGTTTTATTTCCCACAAGTCATAAAAAGTGTTTTTCTCAGCTTTCTAGGTTTAACTTATATCACCAATTTTTGAAACATTGGTTTATAAATTTATACTATATATCAAAGTTGAAGTAATATATCATACAAGAATATGATTTAATTCCTTAATCAATTTTATTTGTATATTATCTTTTCCATAATAATTATCTAATTTTTTGTGAGTTTTTAATCATAATATCTTTTTATACATGGGGAAATACCATATATCACTTGATATAAGGAATTTGAACCGTGGTTTTTTTAATCAATATCTAGATTACCATTTAACATTTTCTATAATATAATAAGATTGTTATTTTTGCACCATTAATTTAACAACAAAGTTGAATCAATGTAAAAGATGGTTTGTGTTAGTAGGGCCTAGCCACATGACTTATTGGCAACAAACGACCCTGAGGTTGTAGGTGAATTCCTTTTCTTAGATTTTAGAAGGTAATTTGGTGAGCATAAAATTAGGCTAGATCACTAATTTTGTCCATGAGTTCAACTCAAGCAAAGTGAGCTTAAGGTTGTAGTTGGATCAATTGCTTATTTATAGATAAATAAATAGCTTGGTCTGATTGACAATACTAATTGTGTCAATTGATTGATGTGTTGTTAACAACTATGACTACATTTTGGGTTGTGGAAATGGACATATTTCTGATAAAAACAAATGAACATGTTTGGAGGAAAAATTGTGCAAATAGAAAAGTATGAAAGGAGGAAAAACTAGAAAATACATAATAGATAATAGTTTCCTTACTAATGAGAGCCTTTTAAATGTTCAGCGGTTGAGAGCTCAACAATATGGGAAAAAAATAAACTAAGAATTAGGTTTTGTTATTTGAAACATGAATGTTGGAAATAAGCCAATTAGGATTCTATCTGAGCTGAATCTTTTTATGAAGGGCTCTTTCAAGCTAGAATGACCAGATTGACTGATACAAGGTTATTAGTTAACCAATAGAGTACAAGGTTTCATACACATAGTACACTGGTTGAGCAATGACCATCTGTTGGTCTATCATGGCACGACGGTGGTCTTCTCACAAGCAAGCAAATACCAACTCAATAGTTATGCCCAAAATTAATAATCAAGGTATGCTGTGATTTGAACACTTGTTCCTTTTGTCTTTTAAAGCATGCGTGGTTCTATTAAAAAATTAAAAATGAGGCATGCTAACTTCGTAAAATGACTTTTTTTTTCCAATTCTTGTTACAAATGGAGATTCTTTTGGCAGCCACCTTATTTTTTCCACAGGATAAACCTTTATCCTGCACATGGTTATTTAACCTTTCTGCCTTAAACCGTTGTTACATTCTTACATTTTGACCTAGAGAGATTATTGTATTCATATTGTGCCTGAGAGACCTTGATTTGTCCTTGGCATTAACACATTGACTTATTCAAAGAGTTTAAAAAGCCAATGACACTACTCTTATTATTGACCTTTTGATTAGTAACACCATCAAATTTTGTTATAAGTTGATCATTAGTCAACCAGTCCAAGAGTTAGTATTTCTAACCTAGATGATGAAGGAAGAAAATGAAGAAGAAAGGAGTATCACTCAACTAGAGGGAATATGAAATCACATGCGAAGGAAAAGCGGAGGACCAAGTTATAAAACCAAAATAGAACAAGCAACTTATCTCCACATGGGAGAAGACAAATGGATAAGTATACATAGTTGATATTTCCTCTATAGTTATTCTGTAAATGGATTCTTAATGTTACAAATCTACGTCTTCATGAAACTCATTATGAGCAATTAGGTAATCATGTTATTGTATTAAGTGTTTGCATCATCTTTGTTGACAGATTGACTACAGGAAATTGAAAAAAAATGGCAATTCTTTTGCATTTGAGTGGCAGTTTGCACCCTTACTTCTTAATTACATGCATTTACTTGCCATATTGTTCACAAACACATGAACTCTAGCCTATGTTATGTGCAGGCTATATTCTCTGATGACTCGGATGATGAAGGGGAAAGCTCTAGTGTTAATCTTGTGGATGATCCACAAAAAAGATTGAAGCAGCTAACACAACTTTAAGCCGACTTATAGCTGGTGACTTTTTGCAATCTTTGGGTGAGGAACTTGGCCTAGAGGTCCCTCCAGATCGGTCCATCACAACACATAAAGCTAGGACTTCAGCTTCTGGGAAAAGTGTCAATGCAAAAGGCGGGATTAGTAATCACACACATCTTGAAGATGCACCTGCAGCTTTTACTGCCATCAATGGCTCTGATGATAAGGGCGTTTCACGCAGCATGGCATTCAGCCAAGTGATCACTAATGAGGCACCAAAAAGTGATGGCAAAATTATTGGGACAGTTAGTGCACAGAAAGACACTGGTAATGCTGCACCTGAAAAGATGTCTCGAAAGGACAGGAAGGCTGAAAGTTCTTCACTCCCGCATGATGTTCTCAGCAACAGTTTATCATCAGAAGATGGAAGGAGTGACAAGCAGCGCTCTAGACGAGGTCATCATAGAAGACGTGATACAGATTCATCTGAGGACTATGGAGATCAACACCGTTCTCATTCAAGAGATAGAAAGAAATGGTCTTCTCAAGGTGAGAGTCGTGGCAGAAAACACTCCAAACATAAGCGAGTAAGAGGAGACTCTCCTGTTAGACATTCCCATCATGGCAGACAGAGGGATCCTTCAGAAACCACTGGCAAGAAAAGGAGACAGAAAGAGTGATGCCTCAATTCAGGTGATGGTACCAATTCGAGTGGTCTCAGGCATGAGTACAGGCAGTTGAGGAAGTCTGCCAGTTGGAAGATGGTTGAACTGATGTTCGACTTGTGCTTGTAAGTTTTTTTCTGAAGTGCAACTTTTGCGTATGTCTTGATCAGTTGAAACAAAAGGATTCTCCAATGGAAAGTTGCCTGCATATGGTTTGGTCGGTTGATACAGAAGGATTCTCCAATTGGAAGACACCATTCTCATCTTTCTATGCCAACTCCAAACAGCCTGCGGGGTGTTTGGGCAAGTCTTTTCGTGCTGTGGGATTGGGTGGCTGCTGCTTAAATTTCAGTATTCAACCAATTGTAACGTATTTGATCTCATATGTTTTGAAAATTTTTATGCAATGTGGGATTTGTTTTTTTTTTCGTGTCCTTTCCTTTGAGCTATTTGATTTTATGCTGGTATACTCTGAGCTGCCACTTCTGCGACTTCTTCCATGTCCTGCTCATGAGATGCCAGAACCAAGTGGGGTTCGAGTGAGTATTTGGATGTTTCATGTAATCAGAATATTTCTCATGGTCATACATTCAATAATCTATACGGTATAGGATAAAATCTTGTTTTCTTAAAAACTATTCAGGAGTTAAAGCCATTTTGATGTTTGACTAGGGGAAACAAGTTTCAACAGATTCCACTACCTAGTGGAAGATTGTTCTCTGATTTTTTAATAAGAAAAGGAAGGTTTATTTGCTAATTACATAAATGAAAGGGATTTGAGTCGTTTTTATTTTCCATTTTGACCCAATTCGGTTCTCCAAATGACCAATTGTCATTCACAGTGTTTGGTCAAGGTTAGGGGCACCCACCATGGTCTGCCACCATCACGATGCCTAACCTGCCCCCACATTTACTGTGCAGCCAAGCCCCTTCCTCATTTCCCCTCAAATCCCCCTTGCTATTTGCAGGGGGGAGGAGCTCCAACGTGCATGGAGGGAAGCAAAAAGGGAGGCTGACTTCCCTACGGGAGGAGGATTATCAAATTAAACCGTCATCTCATTTGTTGCAAAATTTATTAAAAGTCATCTCCACTTCTCAGGTTCTTTAGCATTTTCAATGTTTCAAGTGGGTTGTTTATAACGTGTAATAACAAGAAAGTAAAATGGAAGTTGACTAAAAATTGAGACAAGAAATTCTTACAAATTGAAGAACCCGGCTGCACTTGGAATCAGGAACGAGCTGAAGCACTGAGCTTACTGGTTTCAATTCAGTTGACCGTTCATGTCATTTCAATCATTCTCATTTTTCTGTAGTACATGATCCGGTAAAAATCTGTGGAGGGAAACCAATTGAAGAACTTACAGAATGAAGTCAGTTTCCCTCCTTCCATTATGTGGACTTGTTTAAATTCTGGCATCCTAAACAGTTTGGTACTTGCTGATTTCAGCCTCTCTGCTGGTCGGTCTATCTTGTGTTATTCAGCCGTGTCCTTATAACAGAAACATCGTAACAACCAACTCCACAGAGAGAACTTAGCGTAACGTTAGCCTTAGATCAGGCCAACATCATTGTAACAGAACTTCAGGGACACCAGCATCAGCTTTGGAAAAAGAGCAGCAACATCACAATATTACTAGTACAAATGCCCACTACTACATAACATTCAACTATCTGATGTTTTCACAAATGTTTTAACATCAGTAGTATTTCAAAATCCTATTTCCAAGATGGGGAGTGTTGGGATTTAGCCAAAATACATATAATTCAGCACAGCAAAATAAGTCCGAATTTCTTGTCAAATGTTAACTACCAAATTTATAAGTATAAGAAATAGAATAATATATAATATTTTTAATGTGAAAAATTCATTTTAACGAAGAAAAAAAAATCATAAAACAAGTTTTGAACAAATCACTATAAAATGGTGCCGGTTATAAATAACCCCATTCGAAATTCATTCGTTACAAATCTGAGTGAAGAATGATTGAATACCAATATGCTCAGCACACCTAATAACTTATAAGAGAAAATATATCGAGAAATAAGAGTAATCAAATTATAATACGTCTCAAAAATCAACAATAGAATAATGTACCCGATTTTGGTGAAATTCAGAACTCAAATCAAATATTAATCGGATTCTTCTTTTTTTTTCTCTTCTTTCTTTCTGTGTTACATTCTTTGTGTGAGAAAATAATTTTAAATGTCTTAAAATTATGTCAAGTGCAAAAAAAAAAAAAAAAAAAATGGTGCACAAATGCCAATCAGATGTGCATGAGGCACGACTTTTTGGACTAATGTTGCATGAGCAACCTTTAGGCGTACATTGCGCGTGACTTTTCTGAACAAACCATACAAACACTTCCTTTAGGCGCACATCTCTAGTAGCCTTTCTTGATGAACCATGCATGTGTGCTCTTAATGCTCTCATCATGTGCTACTCTGTTAACCTTCAACTAATATTTGGTTAACTCTTATACAAATATCGTGCGACCCTTTAGCATTCATCGTTGCTCGGACACTCCTCGATCGAATATCATTCGAGTCTTACTTGATATCTTTGCTTGAGTATGTTATGTACGAATATCACGCGACCCTTCTGCATTCTTCGTTGCTTGGACACCTCCCAATCCACCATTGGCTGATCTTGCATGAACATCATGTGAGTCTTACTTGATATCTTTGCTCTAGTATGGCACGCATAAATATTGCGTTGTTCCAATGATTATTGATTTATTGTGATATCCACGGGAGAGTGACCTAAAATTTAGTAAACTTTCCCTCACAACTTCTGGGGAACCCTTTGCCTTTATCAATAACCATCATCACTTACCCTTCAATAACTCCCCTCTATGAGAATCCCTGTGTTGGTTTCACAAACTTGAACAACATCCTTTTCTATTCCACTGAATTAGAGCGTTTCCACTCCCTTTGGATTTCTTCTCTAAGGTAGAGTCTCTTCCTTGGCTTCCACTTTCTGCATCCTTGACCAATACCTTCATAGGTCATTTTGACAATACTATTAACAATCAAAGTCTCCTTCAGGCATCGACTTGAACACTCACTTTCCTTTACTATAACCAAGGTGCTTTTGGTGAGTTTTCATTAGCTGTTTTGAGTACCGTGCAAAATCTTTTTTCATCAAACTTTCAATTTTAAATCATATTTAATCGTAAATTTGGGGCATGTTACACACTCTTCAACACAATCTTCGTCCCGTTATTTGTTTGCAAGCAAACATCCTCGATATTGACTATCCTTAATGAGCTATTGTTATTCATCTTCAATACCCAATAATCCTTGAACATAAAGGAGGTAATGATGGACTTTCTTAATATCGCATGGTGTGAGAAATCGCCATTCATCATCCAACTCATCTCTTGACTTGTAAAGCTTTGTGTCTTCCTTATATGGGCAATAAGAATGTCTCCGTAGGTAGCGATAGAGATCTGATCATTTTCGCTATAATCTCTTGTCTCTAGATGCTTGCCATCATCATCATTTTCCTACTTTCTATTAAAATAATCCTATTTCATGTGGCACTTCTTATCACAATGAAAGCACATCATGTCCTGAAACTTGGACTAACTATTACTTCACTTTAATTTGTTATCTTGATCTCTCAAACTCTGATGCCCCCATCCACTAGTAAATATAAAGAGACTTGACTCTCTCAAAATCTCAACAATTTCCTTCCACCTAGACTCATTTATAAGTAAAGAGGTGATTATCTCATCAAGGTTGAGATTGTCATTCCCAAATAGTAGCGTCGTTGTAATATGATCATACGAGACCGATAAATAAGTCAATAATACCAACACCTTTTCTTCCTACATGACCTTCTCATCAAATGCTAACATTTGCATTAAAATTCAGTTAAACTCATTCAAGTGCTTCTTCCAACTTTTTCTTTTGAATAACTAAAGATCATATAATTTCTTCTTCCCATGTAACCCCATTGTTAATGACTTAAACTTATATTATCTCTCAAACTTCATTCAAATCTTTATTAGATTTGATAAGCTAATGACTTCTTAAAGAGTATTATCTATAATAAACAATTTGATTGTACAATTAATAAAATTTCTTATATTTTGCTACTCCTCATCATTCATGTTCTCTAGCTTATCCTCCATATTCTGAAATATTTTTATTGTTTCTCATTGGGTCAATTTTTGTCACTTTTTTTTATTAAAGAATGAAATTATTTTGTCCATTACATTATTTAATACAGAATTGAAGGTTCCTCGACATTAACACTATCAAATCATAATTTTTATAATCCCAAAAAACCTAATATCAAATACCACTTGTTGGAATTTGGCCAAAATATGCACAACTCAATGCAATGGAACAAATCGAAACCCCTCATCAAAGGTCAACTACCAAACTCGTTAGTATAAAAAATATAATAATGTATAACATTTTTTAGGTGAAAACCCTTTTTAACCAAGGAAAAAAATTATAGGACAAATTTTAAATAAATTCACTATAAAATAATGTTACTTACAAATAATCCTCATGAAATCCCTTCACTACAAACATGAATGAAGAATAGTTGAATATCAATACCATTAATACACCTAACCCAAAAGAAAAAATATATTGAAAAATAAATGCAACAAAATGGTAATATGTCTTAGGAATTAGTACTGAATAACATATCCAACATTACTAAAGAATAAAACTTAAATCCAATCTCAACTGAATGTTAAATCTCTTTAATCTTTTCTATTTTTTTCTTCTCTCTTTGTACAGAACTTGTTTTATAAGAAAATGATTTTATATATCCTAAAATTGTGTTAGGCATGATGTTTTATAAGAAATGGCCAACTAGCGTCGATCAGTTGTGGATCAGGCATGACCTCCTTGGACAAACAGTGCACCAACTCCCTTTAGGTGTGCATTGGATGTGACTTTTTTAGATAGACTATACACGTGCTTCCCTCAAGTGTGTATTCGGTGTGGCCTTCTTAGACAAACCATGCACATGCACTCTTTAGGAGCTCATCATGCACCACATTATTGATTTTGACTGATCGTCGGCTGACCCTTACATGAATATTACATGACCCTTTAGAATCTTTCGCTACTCGGGTAACCCTCGACCAACCATTGGCTGATTTCGTACAAACATCATGTGACCCTTTCTTAACAGTTTTTACCCAAGTATGCCACATTTGAATATCGCACGTCTTTTCAATAACCATCCATTTGTTGTGGTACTCACAAGGAAGTAACTTAAAATCTAATAGAGAGTTAAGTAAATATATTCTTCATCCTGAGGGGGATACATAAGAAATATAATGATCAATTAGGTTTAACCACAGCATCAAAGCATCGGAGGCATTGTCTTCCGTTAAAGTTAGTTGTTTTTGTTTGTACTAACCAAATCAACAGCATAGACACCATTGACAATAGAATAATCAATTCAGCAGACTGCTACATCAGTTAGGTAGTTGTCAAATGGTTGCTATAGTAGTTAGTTATATGTGGTATATGTTAGTTTGGTTGTTAAGTAAGTGCTTGGTTGTAATTGTTAGAGAAGTCTATATGGTCATTTTTCACACAAATAAAGACTTTATGTTACTATTTAAGATCTTTAAGTGGGTTGTTATATATATAACCCCATAAATGAGGTCGAACACCGCTTTCATTAACTGATGATAGGTTCAAATTTTGATTACTATTATAATATACTAAGGTATGTCATAATATACTACATATTGAGCTCAATACAATGGTCGGATGTTTAAACATATGAAAACTCTACACAATTCTTCATAATTATTGTATTTTGTCATTTCGGAGAAAATATTCTTAGTTCTTTAATATATTGTAGAGTTTTTTCTTCAAAATTTTATCAATTTCTTATTATGTATTGCATAAAATCTATATAGGAGTTTAAACATATAAATTTTTAAAATGTATAAAAGTTATATTCTAAAATTTACAACATATGGGCTGTTATAACAATTTTGTAGAAAAATCATCAATTTCTTTCTTACATTATAAACATGCAGAGAAAAGTTGAGAATTTTCAAAATATGCAAAACAATGTCAAATATGCAGGAACACTTTCAAACATATAGAGCATCATGTACGAATTTAAAGTATGTGAGAGTCATCTATTCATAATTTCAGCATATGCAAGAAAGATTATTGTAGAAATTAGCTAAATTGTAAAATGTATAGGACTTGGACATGAATTTTGTGCATAGTTGTAGAAGAATGGGGAGAATATTATTTGCATATGAAATATAAAAAATTGAGCTATGAAAATTTATCATATATGAGAATTTGGAACAAGAAATACTCAAGAAAGTAAGAAAAGAACAGTAGTAAAGTAGGGAAGGTATGGAGATGCACTTGCCTTAGTTTCAATTTATCAAAATTTTACTTTGATCCACTTGAATTTGCCTTCTCTAGTTTTCTTTTTCTTTCTTTCTCTCTATTCTTCTTTACTCTCTTCTCTAAAATTTCTACAAAAAATGACCAAATTTCAGCTAGACACAATATTTATAATAGAGTGGTGCTCGAGTGTTTTCGGGTGCACGTTAGGCGTCATGACCAAACTTGGTGGTACACGAGCGCTCCGTTGGGTGTGCGCAAGGCTTTGACATTTTGCCTAAATATGCTCAGTATCTCTCGAACGTGTATTGAGCGTGGCTAATCTGGAAAGCATGCTTGAACTCCACTCAAGTGATAGTTAGGCGTAACCTTCCTGCCAACGCATGGGCATGCATCAAGTGTTGGTCAGATATCCATCAACTCGATGTGACCAAATCTAATTTTAACTTTTGACTAAAATTTCTTCATTCTTTAATTTTAATTTAATTAATCATGATTAAAATAAAAATTTAAACTCGAACCTTACACATAACAAGCTTGCAAATGTCATATCCCAAAATTGAATTTATTATCGTTATTATATATATATGTATATATCTTTAATATCCAAAATGCTTTCCAAAACTCTAACTTCACCCTATGCAGTGTTAGAGATGAACAAACCAAACCTGAAACAATAAATACCCTGACATGAATGACAATATAAAATCTGATAAAAATTAAAATCACATCATGAGGGAAAAGAGTCTAACAAAAATTCAAATCATTATAATAAGCTTGTCCCAAAATAGAAACTACTAATAAACAAATAATATGACGTCTTTTATATAAAAGTCCCAATATAAATCAAATATAGTTTTTGGTAAAAGTCAAAACACTATTACAACTAATCTAGATATTTGAGTTACCTCCATCTGATACTTACAAGTCTTTAATGTCCTTTAATCTAAAAGGAATAGAAATATTTACAAAACGTGAGCCAAAAGTTCAATATCAATATATATATATATATAACAATAAATACATGTCCAATAGATTGGAATGAATGAGTGAAAATGATAAATCATGTCTGAAATCCAATATACGTTAAACATTTCAATTTCGAATGTCCAAATCCTTCAAATATTCAAATATAATTTCGTACGCAGAGTGTATAATATAAATATGAATAATAAATAGTTTAAATTTATGAAATCATCCAAAAGTTTAATATCATAAATTTAAAGGCTCAAAATCCAAAGTTTAACACAGAATCATATAAATCTAAATAATGATCAAAACCTACAAATCGTAAAATATAAACATTTTAAATATTAAATCAAATATAGGTATAAATCTTAAAAATCCAAAACAAGCTAAAATTTTAGAATAAAGGACCAATAGACCAATTCTCAGTAAATTTAGGCCAAATTACTACTATATAGATCAATAGATGGGCCATCTATATATTTTTTTCTATAAACAGAGTCAAATACTACTTTTTTTACCATTTATGGATGATAAACATTGTAAGAATTATGATAATTTTGATTAATTAAGCTAATATAATTAAAATTAATCAAATATGTAGTTTTTGATAAAAAGTCAAAAAACCGGTTAAATTACAACTAATGCGTGCTTGAATTGGAGATCTTTGAGTTACCTCCATCTAATACTTACAAGTCTTCAATGTCCTTTAATCTAAAAGGAAGTTTATTATAAATAAATATTTTTACAAAAGGTGAGAAGAGCTAGAAACTTGAGGAGGTCCAATTCAATATTTGAGGCTAGAATTTGGTAAATTTTGAGAAATATATCAATAAATACATGCTCGATGTCCAATAGATTGGAATAAAAATGAGTCAAAATAATGATCGAGAAAAACCATGTCCGAAATCCAATATACGTTAAACATTTCAATTTTAGAGAATGTCCAAATCCTTGAGTATATTCAGTGAGAATTTCGGAGTGGCTTTGTGTGTTGGTAAAGCAGAGTAGAATTATGGGTGCAAGGAGAATAATATGAGAAAATATGAATAATAAAAAATACCGGATTTGAGGATATTATAAATTTATGAAAAAATTATGGCCTAAAGAAAAAGGTAAACTTTATTATTTAGTTAGAATCAATTTAAAGGCTCAAAATAAACCAAAGTTTCCAACATGAAAAGAATTCCAGCAATAAATCTAAATAATGATCAAAACTTACAAATCGACGCTGATTTTTAAGTCATGTTTTTAGAAAATATAAAGATTTTAAATTTTAAGATCATGATTTAATGCAAGTATATGCATGTTTCTTGCAAAAAATCCAAAACATGTTAAAATCATTGAGTAAAGAAAATTTCAAGTAATACATGCTTAAAAGAAGTTCAATTTTCCATTAATGAAAATTAAATTGATAAAGAAGAGGTTTTTCCATAATAAAAAAACTCGTCCTTATAAAAAAGTACCATTTTGAGCTTTGACTTTTAAAAGTACTTCGTCCTTCGATGAAAAGTATGGGATTTATCTTCGACTTTTAAAAAGTATTCTTTTCTATTTATGAGCTTTGACTTTTAAAAATATTCTTTGAGTAAAAACTGGCCCTTTTAGTGAAAACCAGTCCTTTGAGTAAAAGTACTTTCTTTTACCATTTTTATGTCCTTTTGATGATAAACATTGTAAGGATCCAAAATGAACTAATTTAAAGAAAAAGAATTAAGCTTGTATAAGAAAATAAACTTAAAATAAAGAAAAAGAACTCCGGCTTTGTATAAGAAAATGAGCTCCAACCTTAATGTAAAATGAATTCCGGCCTCAATGTAAAATGAGCTCCGGCCTTAATGTAAAATGAATTCCGGCCTCAATGTAAAATGAGCTCCGGCTTTGTATAAGAAAATGAGCTTCGGCCTTAATGTGAAATGAACTCCGGCTTTTAATGAACTCCGTCCCTTGAGGAAAATGAACTCCGGCCTTAATGTAAAATGAATTCCGGCCTCAATGTAAAATGAGCTCCCGCTTTGTATAAGAAAATGAGCTCCGGCCTTAATGTGAAATGAACTCCGACTTTTAATGAACTCCGTCCCTTGAGGAAAATGAACTCGGCCTTAATGTAAAATGCGGCCTCAATGTAAAATGAGCTCTCTTTGTATAAGAAAATGAGCTTGGCCTTAATGTGAAATAAACTCCGGCTTTTAATGCATCCCTTGAGGAAAATGAACTCCGGCCTTAATGTAAAATGAATTTTGGCCTCTGTAAAATGAACTACGACTTTGTATTGAAAATGAATTCCAACTTTGTACTAAACATGAAAGTGTGAGAAAAGAGCTCGCCCTTCTTTGACCGGTCCTAAAATATGTCAGCCCTTCCTTGATAAAAATCTAAGCCGGCCCCAAGTGTAATATGTTTTCGAAAATATGTTCGCTTGATAAAAATCTAAAGATCGAGTATAATATGTTTCAAAAATATATGCCGACTTTGCATCGAGGAAATTCCCATGAATACTTAAAGATAGCTAAAGATATATTATGCAAGTCTAATTTTAAAAAGGAGTTTTTGATAAAAAGATGAATGATAGCCGTCCTCGGGGCTTGGAACAAGGAGTGAATGAGAGCCGTCCTTGGGGCTTGGTACAAGGAGGGAATGACAGCCGACCTCGGGGCTTGGTACAAGGAGGGAATGATAGCCATCCTCGGGGAAGAGGAGGGAATGAAGCCGGCCTTGTACAAGGAGGGAATGTCGATCTCGGGGCTTGGTACAAGGAGGGAATGATAGCAGTCCTCGGGGCTTGGTACAAGGAGGGAATGAGATCCTCGGGGCTTTACAAGGAGGGAATGATGAATTCGGGGCTTGGTACAAGGAGGAAATGAAACGAGTGTACAAGGAGGGAATGATAGCCGACATCGGGGCTTTATAAGGAGGGAATGATAGGTCCTTGGCTTCGTACAAGGAGGGAATGATAGGCGACATCGGGGCTTGGTATAAGGAGGGAATGATAGCCGTCATCGGGCTTGGTACAAGGAGGGAATGATATAAGCCGTCCCCGAGGGAATGATAGGCTTAGTACAAGGAGGGAATGATAGCCGTCCTCGGGGCTTTGTACAATGAGAAAAATAATATGAAGTACCGTTTACCGTTTTACCGATATGCTATATTACAGTAAAATGATGATAATGAATCGTATACAGTGAAAATATGACAGTGAACAATATAGAGTATTGTTTTCAGTTTTACCATGTATCAATAAAGTTTATAGTTATTGTTTTACATAGTGTAATGATTTATGAAGCATGAGATTTAATATCGTTATAGTATGTCTTTACTGTTTTTTCAGATGATGTTTTGACTAAACGTTCTGGTTCTGCATGGTTATATGATCGTTTTGGCATAACCATTTTACAGTTCATATGCATGTACTTTGCTGGGCCTCGGCTCACTGTTTTATATTTTTCCCCCTACGAGTTGGAGTGATTTCTCAAGATTATCAAAGACCTCGGAAGCTTATTTTGGAGAAATATTATTGTAATCACTTGATGGACTTCTATGGTTAAACATTTTTGGCTATGTACTCGGAAATAAATATTTTGGAATGAATATGAATACTTCCGCAAGTGTTAGAATAACTTCCGCTATACTTATTATGGTTAAACGTGTATGGGTCCTAGATGGCATCTGTGATCCTGTGTTGCACCTAATTGGTTTAGTTTGGGTTTTCAATTGTGTTATGGAAGACGAAATCAAAAAAAAAAAAAAAATATCCGTTCCGTCACAAGCGCTCAAGCATTGATCTCAGATTTGCTAGTGCTCGATTTACACTCGACTAGTGTTCGAGTGTCAATCTATTATAAATACGATCCTCGAGCTCATTTTCTGTCATTTCTGCTGCAGTTTTCCAGGGAGAGGGATGAGGAGAAGAGAGATGGCTTGTGGAGGTCCAATTCAAGTAATTTGAGGCTAGAATTTGGTAAATTTGGAGAAAAGACAAGTGCACTATATGTTTTCCTTTCTTTGTTGCTCTTCTTTTCCACCACCAAGATCAATTCCTATTTCATTGCTCAGTTATGTTAATATTTCGAAGCTATCACATGTATATTAAGCATGCATGTAAAGTTTTCATGATTTTATTGCAAGATTATATAAAATTTTTATCCATATTCACATATTCATGCACATGGCCTGAATATTGCCTTTCAACTGTGTGTATATCTTCAATTCATGATTTAATGAGTTTACATGTAGTGAATTTTATACTTCATGCTATGTTAGATTCTAGACTTATGAAAATAAGTTGCACATTTCAGAAATTGATGAAATAAGTCTTGCATGTGAAGTATATAAGCTGATATTGTAGAATTAGTCATGTTGCTGATTTTTGTTGCATTTTTTTTGAATTTTGTTAAACTTCATGCTCTAATTTCATGGCGTAACTTTTATAGGTTCTAAATTTATGAACTATATGCTTTATGGAAGATAGAAAATAATATATTAGCATTTATAGTCTGAAATTTAGTGTACATGCTGATTCTATATTTTCTACTATTTTATTTTATTTTGTTTGTTGAAGTTTCTACATTTAGCCACTAATTTAGCATTCCATGCTTTCAATGTAATCTGATTAAGCTTTTATAAAAGTATAAGTATAAATTGATGGAATTATGAAAGAAAACTCTAAAATTATATTAAAAATATGATAAATCATTCTTCAAAATGGTGACAACTAAGAATTATGAAGTTAAATATAGAGTTTTTCTAAATTAAATATTAGACTGAGATTTTGTTCAATAAATAGTATATTTTGGCATGCCTTAATATATTATAATAGTATATCGATTTTTGACCCTGTCATCTATAGGAAAGAAGCGTTGTTTGGTCTCGTCTATAGAGTTATATGTAGATGGCCCATTTCTAAGTCTTAAATATGAGCTTATGGCTTTTAATTGTGTAAAAATGTACATAATCCAAGTTTCAATAGTTCGCTTATTTAACCAATAAGTTCTACTGGCTCTGATCTCTAAAAAAATAAGAATTTAAGCATGTTTTAATAATGAACTTAAGACAAGATAAGACAAGAAAATTTGAGAATTTTAATATGCAGTTTCTCTGCACAAGTCCATGCATTTGCATTTGATTTTGCTCCATCGTGCCTTCCGATATGTTTCAAATGAAAAGTATATATGTTCATTGATATATTATGTATCTTATTGGGCTTTTGGCTCATTCTCTTACTATTTTACTAACTTCTTAGAAGGGATGTGTGAGTATTTGATGGACGAACAAGAGTGAAGGTTGAAGAGCTATAGTTTATGTTTTTCTAGGGATGTTTAATGTTATTATCATATTTTTGGACATTGTTTAATGTTTTGCTAGGTTGTAATTTAGTTTAATCTCAGTGTTTAGACAATAAATTGTAATGCACTTGGTTTTGGATAGTGTTTAAATGCCTAAAGTGTTGTATTATGATGTTGGTGTCTACTAGTATGTGTTGATAGTTTTGTGGAATGAGTCAGATGAAATTTATAGCTGCTGTCCTAAAGTCTGCAGTAGGTTATTACTTTCAGTTAAGGATTACCATGGTCCTGCTCTATCAATTTGAATGTTGAACTTGTTTCAGTTACTTGGGCAGGCATCATTCCTTACTGTTAGTCCAACGTCATGTAATTGGGTCTTCTATTTAATTTAATATTTTTGTATGGTTGATCGAGGTATTAACATGGAGTTCAAGTCCAAATCATGAAAAAGGAGAAATAATTGACAAAAAAATAATAAACGAATTAGAATTAATTTTGACTCGGGAATTGGGTCGTGAGATATTAAGGTGGTATCAGAGAAGTCAGAAGGAGATGCCTTAAGGATTGAATCTGATCAATGTTGGTTTGAGGATTCCAAATTGATTAATATGTTGTGATAAGACGAGGGGATGGTAGGATATGGAGGCAACCTTGGATCAAACTTTCATCAGGGTTGTGAGGAGCAATATATGAACTTTATTGCAAGGATGACTGATGTTATGTAGACGATGGCTCGAGGTGAACATAAATCCGAACCCATTCCAGCTCCAAGGAATCCAAGTGTTTTAGCTTATAATCGACACTCCAATGAGAGGGTTCCAGAATTTGTGGGCGATCTAGACCTGACAAAGGAAGAGAATTGGATCCGGAGGATCAAGAAGGTTTTCACCATGATACGTTGCCTCAAAGATGACAAGGTGACATTTGCTGTATATAAATTGGAAGGTGAGGTGGATCATTGGTGGCCAATGAAGAAGCGAGCCATGGGCATGGAGGACCACGAGATAATGTGGGACATGTTTGTCAATGAGTTTATGGACAAGTATTTCCTGACGAGTCTTCAAGAGTAGAAGGAGGATGAGTTCGCATGCCTAGGGTAAGGGAATCGAATTGTGGCTGAATATGACATAAAATTTATAGAATTGTCTCGTTATGCCCCGCACATGATCCATGACGAGGCTAGAAAGGCGAGAAAATTTTAGCAAGGACTTTGTCACACTCAAGTTGAGAACCTATGGGAATGTGTTAGATAGAGCCCTACTATTCGAGAAGGAGCTAGAAAGGGAAAAGTTCTTCGAGAAAAAGATGACCATCCGAGGAGGATAAGGCTCAAGGAAGAGTTCGGGATTAGGAGGATCCCAAAAGAAAGGAAAGGCGGCTGAGAAAGGAAAGAAAGTGGCTGAAAGTTAGATAGTATCAAGCTCACAATCGACAATGCTTGTATGCTTGTAATGTGAAAAATCGCATGGAGGAAGGCCTTGCTATAAAGCTTTGGGAGCTTGTTTCAACTATAGTTTATCCGGTCACCCAATTAAAGACTGCACTCATCCTAAGAGGTCAGCAGCAAAGAAGCCTAATGTTGTAGGAAGGGCCTTTGCTATGACGGTTCAAAATGCGGAGGCATCGCCTAACATTGTGGAAGGTAATCTTACTATTTTCAATACGTCAACTCATATACTTTTAGATTTGGGGTTTATACATTCATTTGTATCTCTAAAATTTGTTTGTTACTTATTATCACCTCCAAGGATTTCAGAGTATGTATTAATTGTGTCTACACCTATGGGATTATCCATGGTTATTGATATAGTGTACCCGAGGTGTGCAGTTTGGCTTAGCAGATTACAATTGGTTGTAGATTTGATTTTGTTAGATATGTATGACTTTAACATGATTTTGGGTATGGATTGGTTAGTAAATTACCATGCCAGTATCGATTGTTTCCACAAAAGAGTCCATTTTACTATTTCGAGATGTGAACCTTTTTATATTCAAGGTATAATGCAAAAAGAATTTTCCTATTTGATTTTGGCTTTACATGCTCGTCACTTATTAGAAAGTGATTATCAAGTCTATTTGGCTTATGCAAGTACAATTGGGAGCCACAATGTTTCTTGCCAAGATATTCTAGTGGTATACGAGTTCGAAAATGTTTTTTCGGAGGAATTACAGGGAGTGCCACCGCATTGGGAGATAGGATTTGAGATTGAAGTTGTGTCTGGAGTGGCACCTATTTTTTAAGATGTCGTATAAAATGGCACCAACGGATGTTGAAGTAGCAACTACAAGAGTTATTGGAAAAAAGGATTTATCTGACCAAGCGCATCACCATGGGGTGTCTCGGTGCTGTTCATCAAGAAGAAGGATGGATCCATGCGGCTTTATATCGACTATCAGGAATTGGATATGATCACCATCAAGAATAGATATCCGTTACCGAGAATTGATGATTTATTTGATCAATTGCAAGGGACCTAAGTATTCTTAAAGATTGACCTTCATTCAGTATATCATCAATTGAGCATTAAGAAGAAGGACATGGTGAAGACAGTGTTCCAAACGAGGTATGGGCACTATGAGTTCTTGGTCATACCTTTTAGTTTAACTAATATCCCCTACAGTATTTATGGATTTAATGAATCGGGTATTCCAAACTTATTTGGACAAGTTTGTGGTGGTGTTCATCGACAACATTTTAACTATTCAAGGAATTATGAAGAGTATGAGATGCATTTGATGATTGTGCTCCAGACACTTTGGGATCGGAGATTGTATGCCAAACTTAAGAAGTGTGAATTTTTGTTTGAAGAAGTCATGTTTTTGGGGTATATCATATAGAAAGGAGGCATTTCGGTTGACCCAAAGAAGATAGAGGCCATTCTTAATTGGAGCTATCAGACATCAGTAACAGAAATCAAGAGTTTTCTGAAAATGGCAGGCTATTATTGGAGGTTTGTGGAGAAACATTCTAGAATTGTCATGCCATTGATCCGTTTGACGCAGAAGGAGACCGAATTTCTTCGAATGGAAGAATGTGAGCGGAGTTTTCAAGAGTTAAAGAATCGATTGACAACCGCCCTTATCCTAACCATTCCAAAGGGATTCGACGAATTTGTAGTTTATTGTGATACTTCTAAGACCGGAATAATTTGTGTGTTGATGTAACACGGGAAAGTGATAGCTTATGGGTCGAAACAATTGAAGACTTACGCAAAGAATTACTCGACTTATGATTTGGAATTAGCGGCGGTAATCTTTGCTTTAAAAATTTGGACACATTATTTATATGGCGAGAAATTTTTAGTGTATTCGGACCACAACAGCTTGAAGTATTTAATTTCTTAGAAAGAACTAAATATGATGTAAAGGAGATGGATTGACTTCTTCAAGGATACGATTGTGAGATTTAATACTAACCCCGTAAGACTAATGTTATAGTGGATGCCTTTGGTCGCCAAGCAAGCGTTGTGGCTAACTTGAGAATTAAAGAGATGGAAATGCTTGAATGCATGAGGCAGTGTGATATTAAAAGGCACTCACAACGCAACCGAATGATTTTGTCATATTTCCAAGTTCAATCAGAGATTTTGGAAAGGATCATGAGAACTCAGATGAATGATCCATTTTGATGGATATAATTGGGGATTTAAATCGGGACTCAAGAGTTAATTTTATTGTTCATGCCGATGGCGTATTAAGGTTTCGAGATCGGATATGTGTATGAGATATTAAGTACCTAAAGGAAGAGATCATGAATGACGCACATCGGTCAAAATACATTATCTACCTGGGGATCAACAAGATATATTAAGATTTGAAGAAAATATTTTGGCGGAAGAATATGAAGAGAGAAATCACAACGTATGTGACTTGATATTTGATTTGTTAAAAATTAAAGATCGAGCACAAGAAGCCACTCGGCCTACTACAATGGATGCCTACTCTTGCTGGAAATGAGAAGACATATCGATGGATTTTGTAATAGGATTATCGAGAATGCCATGGAATCATGATGTCGTTTGGGTAATCATTGATCGGCTTACAAGATCAGCATATTTTTTAACTATTCGGATGACATTTACAAGTGAATGGTTGGCTAGATTGTACATTAATAAAGTAGTAAGATTGCACGGTGTGCCGGCATTGATTGTGTTTGATCGCTTCCTAAGATTCGTGTCCATGTTTTGGAAAAGTTTACAATGAGAATTGGGAATGAATATAAAATTTAGCATAGCAGATCATCTCCAAACTAGTAGGCAATCGAGTATACAATTCAGATTCTAGAAGATATATTAAGAGCTTTGATTATGGAGATGAAAGGCAATTGGGATGACCATTTAACTCTGACTGAATTTGTTTATAATAATGGTTTCCAAGCAAGCATTGGTTTTGCTCTGTTTGAGGCATTACACGAGAGGAAATATTGCTCTTTGATTCATCGGGAAGAGACTGGTGACAAACAACTCTTAGGACTGGAAGTTACCCAGGAGACATCCGACAAGATTTGTTTGATTCATGAGAGGTTAAAGGGCGCTCAAAGTTGACAAAGGAGCTATGCTGATAGGAGAAGATTGGAGATAAATTTAAGGTCAGGGATTATGTGTGACGGAATTTTTTTTTTTGTTTTGATTCATTTCGTCAATGACCATATAGAATTGAAGCCCAAAATAACATCTTAGAATTCTAAGGAAAAATGAAAGAGTTTTTCCTAAAATTGGGCTAAATTGATACAATCAACCTGAATCAAACATGAAAATATACTAAATAATATACATCAATACACATTTTCATTATTTATATAGGATCCTCTAACGCCATATACACAACCATGGCTCTAAATCAACATTCCAGTCCACTACATCCAATTTTATACAAGAGATGCCGTCTAGGACCTGTACAAATCTAAAAGCAAATAGCAGAAGCAAAAATACCATCTTAATAAAAATATAGAACATGTCATAACCATTAATACATAATTTTCATCCATAATTTAGGTATTTACATTCAAGCTAATTTGACTCCCAAAATAGGCTTTGAAGCTCCCAAAAATCTTCTTGACTAGGCTTTATCTACTCTTGCTCATCCGGAATCAACTCTACTGTGTCATCTGGAAGGAAAAAGAATAAAAGAGTGAACCGAAACCAAATAAGGTACCGTAAAAACATGCAAGTGTAATTCTTTCATACAGAACAAAAGTATAATTAAGTAAAACCATGGAAATATTCGAAGAATAGAGATGTATAAGGAAAAAAGAGAGTATAAATCAGTATAGCAGATATCAGAAATTAGAAACCGGTATCAAACTCTATAAATTCTAAAAATCCAACATTATTATTCGAAGGACCACACTAGTAGACCCTACTAGTTGAGAGGATGAATAATCAAGAATATATTGTGTTACGCACACAATCAGAGGCCAAAAATAGAACAGAGATATCCCATCTAACAGGATCAGTTACAGAATTACCTTCCGAAAGTAGGTCAGATAAAGAATTCTACCCTCTAGGCTAACGCCCTGAGGAAGGGTGGACCTCGTATAACTCCATGGATGGAGTTATAAGGCATGTCGGAGAACCTTACCTGATCATATATCACTCCTATGTTCTAATTAACAGAATCGAAAATGTCTTTCTTCTTATTTCTTAACTTTTAACTCTTCATGTTTCAGAAAGCCAGTCAAATTTATACAGATAACCCTTCAAATAGCTTCAGAAATCTACAGTAACATAATAGTATAGTTATATGTAAATTTTTCAGATAAAAATCATAGCATGAACAATAACTTTTACAAATCAACATTTACATCTTAAGATTTAAGGATTTTAAACACCAAATCCCTAATTTTCATTCTAGGATTTTATATAAAGATTTTGGACTTAAATTGGATACTAAACACATGTTTATTCATGAAATCGAAACCATATATCACAATACATATGGGTAAACATGAAATCTATCCGAACAATTAAGAGAAACATGCTTCATTTACATAAATCTTGGAGGAAGAAGATTTTAGAGCATAAATACTAATATAGAGATATTAAAAAGTAGTTAAAATAAAAAATAACATCCGATACACACTTGCCTTCGTCTGATCTATTATTTTCCTTACTCTTATTAGATTGAAATTGGTGAAGAATCCATTCCCCTTTTCTTTCTCCTCTTTCCTCCTTGCTATTCTTTGTGGCCGTGCTCCAAAATCTCTCCCCCTTCTCTTCTATAACAAAAATGAAGACAGGTTGGTGGGAAAAAATTGGGTTTGTGCTTGAGTGCCTAGCGAGCACACGACAAGTGCACATGCACTGGATTCAGCGCCTTCCAACTTCGCTTTGAGTGAGCGGCATGCGTGGGCCTTTCTGGATCAATCTATTTTTTGCATTTACTTCTGGGCTCGAGCCCGCAGCAAGCCCAGATCTGCTACTTGCTGCACTAAGCTAATTTTTCCACTTTTCTCAATGTTACTTATCCCAAACCTTATTATACCAATTTAATTACTAGGATTAACTATATTTTAGATACCCGTACCTTACAATTCTCCCCCACTTATAAAATTTTATCCTCGAAATTCAATGAAATTACATACCTCAAGGAAATAAATGGGGGTATTTGCTCCGGATCTCTTCCTTGCACTCCCATGTTGCTTCTTCAGATGAATGATTTTTCCAGAGCAATTTTACCAGGGGAATAGTATTTGTATGTAACCTCTGGTCCTTTAGATCCAAAATCCGTATCGGCTCCTTAACATAGAATAAATCATTGTCGATTGTCAAGGATTTGTACTCAATGATGTGCGTGGGGTCGTGTACATACTTCCGAATACTTACCGAAAAAAAGTGTATATACTTCCGAAACATTGATTCGTGGAATACATCATGAACCTCCGCCAAATTAGGTGGTAATGCCAACCTATAAGCCACTTCGCCGATCTTTTCCAAAATCTCAAAAGGGCCAATAAAACATGGCTTTAGTTTTCCTTTCACCTCGAATCTAAATATTCCCTTAGACAGTGACACTATAAAAAAGATATAGTCTTTCACCTCAAATTTCAGCGCCAATTTTTGTCTATTTGCATAGTTTTTCTACCTACTTTGAGTAACCTTCAAATTCCCATGAATAAGCTTAATCTTCTCTACCATTTCTCTAACAATCTCGGGGCCCAAAATTCTTTCGTCTTCGGTCTCCTCCCAATGATCGGTGATCTGCACTTTCTCCCAATGTCTAACACCGAACCCCTTAACATATCCTCTAGGATCTGAATTGTACGTTTTGATTGACCGTCAGTTTGGGGGTGATATGCTGTATTGAATTTCGATTCTGTCCCCAACTCCTTATGCAAACTTTTTCAAAATTTCGAAACAAAATGGGGTTCCCTATTGGACACAATCGAAGCGGGCACACCATGAAGTCTATCAATTTCGTTCACATATAATTGGGCCAATTTATCACGAGAATACATTGTCCTGATCGCCAAGAAATGGGCTGATTTTGTCAGTCGATCGATAATAACCCAAATGGCATCATGGTTCTTAGGAGCCTTTGGCAAACCCGATATAAAATCCATAACGATGTCCTCCCACTTTCAACTCGGGATCGGCATTGGTTGTAGTAACCAAAATAGTTTTCTCCTTTCAGCTTTCAATTGTTGACACACAAAATATTTCTCCACCAAAATATTTTCTTCAAGTGCTGATATATTTTATTCGTCCTCGATTGAATTGTACATTGAGATCGGTGAGTTTCTTTTAAAATTTTCTCCTTTAACTCATTATCATCCGACACATACAAATAATCTCTAAACCTCAATACTTTATCAGCTCGGATATTAAAATTAATTTTGGAGTCTTTATTTAAATTCCCCACAATACCCGTAAGGAAAGAACCATTTATCTGCTTCTCCTTAACATTATTAATCACCTCCGATTGAATCTGAAGGTATGATAAAATCATCCGACTACCCTGAATATACCACTGAATATTACATTGCTTCAGATAATCTAGCATCTCTATTTATTTTATCTAAAGACTTGCCATAAAACTTGATTGATGACTCAAAGCATTTGCAACCACATTAGCTTTTTTGGGATTATACTGAATTTCACAATCATAATCATTCAGAAAATCAAGCTACCTCCTTTGCCTCATATTAAGTTTCTTTTGCAAGAATAAATATTTCAAACTTTTATGGTCCGAATAGATAAGAAATTTCTCACCATAAAGATAATGTCTCCAAATCTTTAAGGCAAATACCACCGTAGCTAACTTCAGATGATGAGTAGGGTAGTTCTTTTCATGCACCTTTAGTTTTCTGGACCCATAAGCTACTACCTTGCCATTCTGCATCAACACACAACCCAAACCCGCCTTGGTGACGTCACAATATACCGCAAAACCACCCGATCCCTCCGGAATAGTCAACACCGGAGTAGTCGTTAGGTGATCTTTCAATTCCTTATAACTCTGATCACATTCTCCAATCCAATCAAACTTTACCTCATTCTTTACTAATCGAGTCAAGGGCATAGCTATCCAAGAGAAATTTTCTATAAATCTCTTATAATATCTTACAATGCCGAGAAAACTCCTAATTTATGTCACCGAGGTAGGTCTACTCCTGCTAGTAACCACCTCTACCTTCTTTGGGTTTACAGTAATGCCTTTGTTTGAAATCACATGTTCCAAAAATATCACCTCCTACAGCCAAAACTCACATTTATCCAATTTGGCATACAACTTCTTCTCTCAAAGTATTTGGAGAATAATCCTCAAATGAGTTTCATGCTCATGAATTTTAGAATATATCAAAATGTTATTAATAAATACCACCATGAACGATTAACAAATTAAATTATATCCAGATAGTCTCCTTTGGCCGGATAAAAATCCAAAAAATACAACATGTAAGATCAACCACCACAAGCACACTTTATCATTATAGATCATACATCGGATCACATGTGCATCCATGGCATAAATTTATAAAAGCATTCATAAGGCTAAATGGCATCAAAGGTTTAGAGCGGAAGCTAAACTATTAATTCGTAGAAGTGTTTTCTTTTACCATCACATCATCATATGCATTATAAGTAGTCTGCATGAACATCTTAAGATCGGCAAAATCCAATCAATTGGTGATATTCAAAATGGACCTCAAATCAATCTTTGAAAATCATCGGAGATCTTGTCTTATAATTGGTCAAACAAATTATCAATAGCGGTAAAACAATGTATATTTATTCTTAGTCATATAAGCGCTGTGATTAAACAAAGTATAATCTAGGAACAGAGAAAGTTTACGTCAAACTTTTTAGTTGATAAAGTTCACGATTATCGGTAATCAATAACCGTACTCAAAGACCAATAGTCTTTCTAGGTAAATTACTCAATAATCAAATAGTACGGTAAATGGTAACATAACATATCCACGGAGATACACTAATGAGGGGCGAATGATCGAGATAATAAACACAATCCAAGGCCTATCTAACAACATCCACGGAATCAACAGTACAATAGGTCAGCTTCTTTTCAACGCCCGAGGAAGGTGACCCTTATAACTCCCTTCCTAAGGCAGAAAAATCTATCCCCGAATAGCAATGAAAAAAACCTCTTTGAAAATATTCTTCAAATCATAGTTTCAATATCTGTGTGTATCAATCTAAAAACTCCTTGATTTACTTCAAGGTGCATGGAACATCGGTATATGTCGGTGCAACTTCATTTCAATGTCAATCAAATATACCTCCGGTTAAAAATCATCAAAACCCATTCATTTTTGTCCTTTGCTAAAACCGGACTCAAATGATCACTAAACAAGTGCTTAATGAAATTAATGCCATAAATATGTACAAATACAATAAACATGCAATTGACCAATAATTCATAATAAGTATGATTTATCCACATTTCATCAAACACTTACATGCTTATTCAGAAATCGAAGCCAAAACTTCAATAAATATGGATAAACACAAAATCTATTCTTCCCGACAAGAAAATGCTTCATTTCTATTAAAGAATATCAAAACATCATTTTAGAGCATTTTTATCAACTTTAAAGAGAAGTCAAAAAATGAAAAATAATGTGATACATTGCCTTGGCCTGATCTATCGTTATCGGATTGGAACAAGTGATTTCCCTTTCTCCTCTTCTCTTCTTCCTCATCTTCCTCTCCTCCCAAGAAAGTATTAAAATTACAGCGGGCATATTCAACAACTTGGCTAAGTCTAAACTCGGATATTTTTTCAACTTTTTACTTTCAATCATCATTTTTCACTACATGTTTGACCTTTTAATGATATTCATCATTTTAATTACTTCCAATTTTCACATGTTCGGTTTCCGAGGCCTCATACACCATCATAAACTTACATTTTGGATACATAATATTCATAAGGCTAAATGGCATCACAAGGATCCAACGTCAAAAAGTAGTTCACATCTTCGGCTTAATCCTCAATTTGGGAAGACCTCAAATAATCCAA